>JAVIAB010000145.1:39594333-40166833 GCA_032433765.1 Megaustenia siamemsis | reverse complement strand
ACAAAATGGACATGTTTGCTTCTTCTCTGTTCATATCTGGAGCTTAAGCTGTTACAAAATGGATATCTTTGCTTCCTCTCTGTCCATATCTGGAGCTTAAGTTGTTATAAAATGGACATGTTTGCTTCCTCTCTGTCCATATCTGGAGCTTAAATTGTTATAAAATTGACATGTTTGCTTCCTCTCTGCCCATATCTGGAGCTTAAGCTGTTACAAAATGGATATCTTTGCTTCGTCTCTGTCCATATCTGGAGCTTAAGTTGTTACAAAATGGACATCTTTGCTTCCTCTCTGTCCATATCTGGAGCTTAAGTTGTTACAAAATGGACATCTTTGCTTCCTCTCTGTCCATATCTGGAGCTTGAGTTGTTACAAAGGGGACATGTTTGCTTCTTCTCTGGCCTTGATATTCTAATAATTCTTCTGTAATGTCTTCTTCATCTCGCATCCCTGGTGGTCGTTTGGTGACCATTGACAGACTTCGTTAACGTTCTCCATTTCTTCCTACCTTCAGTTGTTGTTGACGTAATGCCACGAGTTGATGCGGGCAGGTTGCCCTTTGACTCATTTGATGTGGCGGATCGTAATGGCTTTCTTGACATTCCCGATTCTTACTGGAGAAGTTGGAGTTCGTCTATCCCAGGCTATGCTGGGAAACTGCTAGTCCACTTAGAGGTACTGCAATACTGGGTCTTCTATATCAGTAACAGCCACCACTACAGGGAACACGGCGATCCTAGCTTCTGTTAGCCAGCCTGTTTTGACGGAGACTGTTACCAGGGGAGATCACGAGGAGGTAGATCTGCTAGTTCTTGGTCAGCTGATGATGCGCCGACCCTGCTATTGCGACCGCACGTCGTAGGCGCTTCTGCTTTCACATCCCCAAAGTCATTCTTTGGGACTCTACAAAATCGAGGCCTGTCTATTCTATAATGTTACCTTTCCATCTGTTTTTACACCTAACTCTCCTTGTCCAGCTCACAGGCTTCTGGATTCATAACATCATCATCAAGATCCAGCCGAATTTGTAAAATTACAAATGACTTGCAAGAATTAGCAGGCACTATCTTGCGTGGAGCGCCATTTTACTACCTCTTGCTTCGGTGGTACACCGCGGCATATATTGTCTTCTCCATTTCTTGATATTGTCCCACTCTATTCTTTGCTTCCCTGTCTCCCGTTAACCCTTCATCTCCCTAACGTGATGACTTACAGTAAGATTGCCGTTTTAAAAACCACATCTGTCTTGCTCGATTTGTGATCAATAGTTCTTTATTCATAAGCACCTGTTTCATAAACGTCACTATTTGTGATAAATAGTTCTTTATTCATAAGCACCTGTTACATAAACGTCACTATTTGTGATAAATAGATCGTTCTTCATAAGCACCTGTTACATAAACGTCACTATTTGTGATAAATAGATCGTTCTTCATAAGCACCTGTTACATAAACGTCACTATTTGTGATAAATAGATCGTTCTTCATAAGCACCTGTTACATAAACGTCACTATTTGTGATAAATAGATCGTTCTTCATAAGCACCTGTTACATAAACGTCACTATTTGTGATAAATAGATCGTTCTTCATAAGCACCTGTTACATAAACGTCACTATTTGTGATAAATAGATCGTTCTTCATAAGCACCTGTTACATAAACGTCACTATTTGTGATAAATAGATCGTTCTTCATAAGCACCTGTTACATAAACGTCACTATTTGTGATAAATAGATCGTTCTTCATAAGCACCTGTTACATAAACGTCACTATTTGTGATAAATAGATCGTTCTTCATAAGCACCTGTTACATAAACGTCACTATTTGTGATAAATAGATCGTTCTTCATAAGCACCTGTTACATAAACGTCACTATTTGTGATAAATAGATCGTTCTTCATAAGTACCTGTTACATAAACGTCACTATTTTAAGAACTGTATCCGGTGGACTTGGTGGTCCAGTGGACTTGGTGGTCCAGTGGACTTGGTGGTCCAGTGGACTTGGTGGTCCAGACCTTGACCTCCCAACGGGAAAGTCCCGGTTTCGATTCCCACCACAGATGGTGGTAATTCTTTTTAGATTCGAATCCGTGGTTTTCTAGTGGCTTTCCCATGTCTGGTCGAAAGAAAATGCAGTGTGATTTATTACCATACAAAGCACATATTAAAAGAGGAGATGGCAGAAGAGCAAAAGACAGACACAGATTAAGGACAGACAAAGATAATGAATCACAATAGTTGCCTCCCTTGCTTCGTTAGGCACAAAAACAAAGCTGACAAGTTCCCCAAACAAACAGATAGACACCAGCGCTGTGTTGTGTAGTCCAGGACGGGTGATTACTCAGACTTGACTAATTGTAGCCGTCAGTCTGATCGTGTTGCAGGACAAGTTGATTTAACGTGACGTATGTGAATTGGAGAGCCCATTTGGCATAATGGAAAGCACTCTGTGTGTTTGTTTACCATTAAAACATGCAAGCTCGTGTTAACTGGCAGTATTGATGCGTTACTTAATACCTCTTTGAGTATCGTAAAATTCGAAGCCATTACTATCATAAAGTATTCGCTATAGTTAGTTGTTATATATAGATCCTTATCTTCAAAAAGTATTGGCAGCATTGATGGTTACTTAATACCTTTTACAGTATCGTTACATTCTAAAAAACGAGAGTGACGGATACCACCAACTATCAAGGAGGGATCAAGTCATCATACTTCGCCTACGCACTGGCCACAATAGAATGAGAAATCATATGTTCACCAAATTTAAAATAAGTACCACCAGCCAATGCCACTGTACACTGGACAATATGACTACAAAACATGTTCTACAGGATTGCCCCCACTACACAGACCTGAGAAGAGTAATGTGGTCCACGCCCACCTCCCTGGAAGAAAAACTATATGTGGCAATCGATTCGCTTAAATAGACAGCTGACTTCATTAGAGAGTCTGGAATCCTACTCTGATTGAGTCTTGATTGCAGAGAGAGAGAGATTCTAAAAATAACATCTACATAGATGAAATGTGTTAGACGAATGACAGGAAACAGTCTGAGAGATAAGATCAGAAATGAAAAACTGAGAAAAAGGTTAGGAATAGCCCCCCGCCATAGAATATATAAGGAAATAACAGATAAAATGGTTTGGCCACGTGACAAGGCAGAAAGATCAAAACACAACACAACGAGCCTTCAGCAAACATTGTGAATACACCAGACCCAAGGGTCGACCAAGAAAAAGATGGATCGATGGAATATTAGAAGCACTAGGAAACATAACAGCAGCAGAGGCGAACAGAAGAGCAAAAGACCGCAAATTACATCTCCCCTCGACGCTGAAAGGCAGATGAAGAAGGAAAGAAAAAGAAGAAATTGCATTCTAAGCCATTACTTTCATAAAGTATTCGGTATAGTTGTTAGGATCATTTCGGAAAAAAAGGAAGGGGGGGGGGGGGCTAAGCTTTCCAAACGATGAAGTTTTAAAACAACTAAAAATTAAAAGAGAACTACTAAACACAATTAGAACAAGACAAATGAAATGTTTGGGGCATGTTAAAAGACACAACAGTCTACTGAAAGTAATATTGGAAGGGAAAATACAAGGTAAAAGAGGCAGACCAAGACTAACATGGACAAGTAGCATCAAAAGATGGACAGGTCAGTCTATGAGAATCTGCACCATCAAAGCAAGAGACAAAGTGGAATTACGCTCCATGGTAGCCAACCTTCGATGCGCAGACGGCACTCAATGATGATGAAGATGATGTTGTAACCCCAACGTAGCCTTGATCTGCCTGGAGCTCTGCATCCTTCTCCTTTTGTGTATTTCTTATATGGCTTGGCATCACTTGATATTCTCCCCAGTTGGGCAAACCATTTATGTTGTATGTAATTCAAAATTGACTCTTGACCCAACTCCCTTAAAACCTCGTTTTGATTTGGCCTTTTTTTTTAGCCAATCCAGCGGCCATTTTCAAACATATTAATTCTGTTGTGAATAACTTTCTTTTGTGGTTAAATTTTACTGCTAGTGTATATCTTAACTCTTTCCGTACGTTTCACCGCACAGAGCATCACTCTCAATCTGATTAGTGCAAACTGTTATTAAACCATATTCTTGTTACATGTCTTGTATCATCTTGGTATTGGTGAGCTATAATTCCTTGTTCAATCATCTAAGAATTCATATATAATATATTAAGTGTTAGTTAAATATAAACATGTACATTAATATTTGGGAGCCGCGACAGCTCAGTGGTTAGTGAACTGGACTACAAAGGACAAGAGGTAGGGTTCGATCCCAACCGAAGGCTTCCGGGTTCTCCCAACCTTTAATGTTACCGGATTTTTTTCTGGGAAAGTAAAGCGGCACGGGCGTAATACCGACCACATTACCCCAAAAATCATGTGCTGAAGGTCTGTAAAATGTATGGTCACTAATACCATATTCCCTATACGCCACTTGGCGGTAGGGGGGCTCTTCACTTTTTTACTTACATAAATATTTGAAACCATGAAAAAATGTGTCTTTCTGAGATCTCTTCCGCTGAATTGATAAAAGTCTTCTGTACTGAAAGAGTTACGGTAAAAGAGGGAGAGGCAGGCCAAGACTAGCATTGACGAGTAACAATAAAAATGGACAAGCCATCCGATGAAAACCTGCACTATCAAAGCAAGAAACAGAGCAGAATAACGCTCAATGTCCATCTTTCGATGCGGGGACGGCATTCAATGATGACAATGGTGATTCTGAATGTATATCTTTGCTACTAAGTTCTGTATTCTATCTATCTATTGACCTTTCGAGCCGTAGCCGGCCCATAGGGCGTAGACAAAGATACACCTCCTATCTGAATTTTTGTTCTAGCAGTTTTCTTTTAAAGATATTTTATCAAATCTCGCCATCTGTCTCTGTTCTGTGCAAGCAGCTCTATCTCATTGAGGGAGCCGAATCCTGCTGCTCTTGCCTCTTTCATCAATGTTCTTCTCAGTGTCTCCCTGGGTCTTTCTCTTTTTCTCTTACCTGTTGTTTCCCATATGAGGGCTTGCTTTGCTATTCGGTTATTATCTCTTCTCATCACATGTCCAACATATCTGTATTGCCGAAGTTAAACTCACTGTTAAGTTCTTTACTGTTGATTGTAATTGTGTGACTAAGTTCTTCAGTGCTGATGTTCGTTTCGCTGCTGTTCACAAATGCTGCATGATAAGCTGAAAACGCCACCAAGATTAGAACAAAGAACTGTGAGATGGCCGGAGCAACTACCAAACATGAATGATGCAGATGCTGTTGGAACATTGAATGCAGATGGCGTCAGTACATGGTACCGATAATCGATATTGTCAAGACAAGGGGAGATTATCGCCATCTGCGATGTGTTCAATTCTAGTCCTGGCCTGAGCGGACAGAATCTGTGTTAGTCCGCGGGAAGTCCACAGTATGGTGTGATAATCAAGGTGAGATGAACTGCATCGAAGGAAAACAAGGATCATAAAGGTACATACTTAATTGGCAATTGCTTGTATAGATACCAATGTAATTTAACATGTCAGTCTATAACTGTATCACTCTATTTGTGTATCAATGGAACTGTCAGAATAATATCCTTTATTGTATTTCAACAACTTTTTAAATATTCCACTTTTTATTATTTGTTTTTGTCTTTTAACGGTCTTTTTTGTTTGTTATTATATTATAACGGTCTTTTTATCGTTTTTTAATTGTAATTTAACAGTTTTTTTTCATTGTGTGTTGTATTTTAACGGTTTTTCATTGCTATTGTATTTTAACGGTCTTTTAATTGTTTGTTATTGTATTTTAACGGTCTTTTTTTATTGCACGTTAATGTATTTTAACGTCTTTTTTATTGTTTGTTGTATTTTAAAGGTATTTTCACTGTTTGTTATTATGTTTTAACGGTCTTTCCATTGTTTGTTGTTATTTTAACGATCTTTAATTCTTTGTTATAGTATTTTAAAGGTCTTTCCATTCTTTGTTATAGTATTTTAAAGGTCTTTCCATTCTTTGTTATAGTATTTTAAAGGTCTTTCCATTCTTTGTTATAGTATTTTAAAGGTCTTTCCATTCTTTGTTATAGTATTTTAAAGATCTTTCCATTCTTTGTTATAGTATTTTAAAGGTCTTTCCATTCTTTGTTATAGTATTTTAAAGGTCTTTCCATTCTTTGTTATAGTATTTTAAAGGTCTTTCCATTCTTTGTTATAGTATTTTAAAGGTCTTTCCATTCTTTGTTATAGTATTTTAAAGGTCTTTCCATTCTTTGTTATAGTATTTTAAAGGTCTTTCCATTCTTTGTTATAGTATTTTAAAGGTCTTTCCATTCTTTGTTATAGTATTTTAAAGGTCTTTCCATTCTTTGTTATAGTATTTTAAAGGTCTTTCCATTCTTTGTTATAGTATTTTAAGTCTTTTTTATTGTTTGTTCTTACAATTTAACTATCTTCCTTTTGTTTGTTATTGTATTTTTAATGTTCTCTCTCTCTCTCTCTCTCTCTCTCTCTCTCTCATTTCTTTCTTTTTATATTTTTTTTATTTACTTCTCCCTTTAAAGAGATGGATAAAGGGAATACTAGAGTCACTAGGAGGAATAACATCAGAAGAGGCCAACAGAAGAGCAAAGAATCGCAGATTGTTTCTCCCCTCGACGCCAACGGCAGCAGAGGAAGGATAGAAGAAGAAGAAGAAGATTTACTTCTCTCTCCATAAAAAATGAAACACTTAAAACTGGTTCAAGCAATGACAAATGAAAACTGATCAACCTCGTGACACACCACACCTGAGAGGATACAGATGAGCTCGACACGTGGGGAAGCATTGTCTCAGGATCTATGCACCACAGCCAACTATAGATTCACTAAGGCCCGCAGACAGAAAACAAAACCAGTAAACCCACCAACTAGAGTGACGTGTTCAAATATAAGACATTATAGACGATTGACCTCATTCTAGCCACAACCACCCCTGCTCGCAAAGCTGAAAAACGTCACGCTAGTTGGTCGTTTTCCAGGAATTCCTTCTCAGCCAGCAGGCCTAAGTAAATCTATAGTTGGATGTGTATTTAAACATAAAGGTAGAGGAGAGACATTGTTCTTGCGTTGGTGGGGGGAGGGGGTGTACATGGGAGGAAGTATGTCATCCTGGACAGTAGGAAAGGAAAACCTATCTGTGACATCAGGAGATTACATAAAATCTGTGACATCACGAGATTAAAAACGATATGTGACATCACGAGATTAAAAAAACGATCTGTGACATCACGAGATTAAAAAACGATCTGTGACATCACGAGATTAAAAAAAACGATCTGTGACATCACGAGATTACATATGATCTGTGACATCACGAGATTACAAATGATTTGTGATATCAGAAGATTACAAATGATTTGTGACATCAGTAGAATAAAAATGAATTGTGACATCAGTAGATTACAAATGATTTGTGACATCAGTAGATTACAAATGATTTGTGACATCAGGAGATTACAAATGATTTGTGACATCAGGAGATTTTAAAATATCTGCGACAATGTGATATATTTTTAATGAAATTTATGAGATAACAGGAGATTTAGAACGAGACATAACGATTATTAGAAGCTCTGTAACCGCATCAAAGGGGGACAAACATGTGACTACCATTAAAGTTAAAGATAACAAGATGACAAGGCATATTAGGGCAAAAATATATCCGTACAGTCATTTCCTGGAATTGGAGAACAATCCATTTTCTTTCTTTCTTTTTTTTTCCGTCTCAGGATCTATGGACCACAGCCTGGAATGCTGGATATACATGTATATAACAATTATTTTTATGCTGGATATACATGTATATAACAATTATTTTTAATTTCCCGGATAATTTGAAAGCTACAAATCACTTCGTGACAAATTGTGACTGCCGAAAACAGATCTCAATGAGCAGAGGTATGTCTCTTTGGCGGAACTGTTGACTATGAAAAATCATAGAAGTGATAGCTGTGAAGGGCAAAACTGTTTAGATCATATACAGTCACAGAAATAGACTAAATATACTCTTGTCAGACAGATCTTTCTAATTGTTCCATTGTCACAGAACTTTCTAAAAAATACTTTTGTGGCACAGATCTATGAATTTGTCCCATTGTCACAGAACTTTCTAAATATACTCTTGTTGCACAGATCTTTCTAATTGTTCTATTGTCACAGAACTTTCTAAATATACTCTTGTGGCACAGAACTTTCTAATTGTTCCATTGTCACAGAACTTTCTAAATATACTCTTGTGGCACAGAACTTTCTAATTGTTCCATTGTCACAGAACTTTCTAAATATACTCTTGTGGCACAGATCTTTCTAATTGTTCCATTGTCACAGAACTTTCTAAATATACTCTTGTGGCACAGAACTTTCTAATTGTTCCATTGTCACAGAACTTTCTAAATATACTCTTGTGGCACAGAACTTTCTAATTGTTCCATTGTCACAGAACTTTCTAAATATACTCTTGTGGCACAGATCTTTCTAATTGTTCCATTGTCACAGAACTTTCTAAATATACTCTTGTGTCACAGAACTTTCTAATTGTTCCATTGTCACAGAACTTTCTAAATATACTCTTGTGGCACAGATCTTTCTAATTGTTCCATTGTCACAAACCTTTCTAAATATACTCTTGTGGCACAGAACTTTCTAAACATACTCTTGTTGCACAGATCTTTCTATTTGACCCATTGTCATAGAACTCTCTAAATATACTCTTGTCACACATAACTTCCTAATTGTCCCACTGTCAAAGAACTTTCTAGATATACTCTTGTCACACAGATCTTTCTAAAAATATGTCCCATTGTCACATAATTTTCTAAATACACTCTTGTCACACAGACCTTTGTAATTGTCCCATTGTAATAGAATTTTTCTAAATACACTCTTGTCACACAGATCTTTCTAATAATATGCCTCATTGTCACAAAACTCTAATACACTCTTGTCACACAGATCTGTGTAAAAATATGTCTCATTGTCACAAAACTCTAAAACACTTTTGTCACACAGATCTTTGTAAAAATATGTCTCATTGTCACAAAACTCTAAAACACTTTTGTCACACAGATCTTTGTAAAAATATGTCTCATTGTCACAAAACTCTAAATACACTCTTGTCACACAGATCTGTGTAATTGTCCTGTCACAGATGGAGGGAGAGAGAAAGAAAGAAAGAAAGAAAGAAAGAAAGAATGAACGAAAGAAAGAAAGAAAGAAAGAAAGAAAGAAAGAAAGAAAGAAAGAAAGAAAGAAAGGAGGCAGGCACGCGCAGAGGCAGACAGGCATGCAGAAAGGAAGGAAGGAAGGAAGGAAGGAAGGAAGGAAGGAAGGAAGGAAGGAAGGAAGGAAGGAAGGAAGGAAGGAAGGAAGGAAGGATACAATTAATAAACGGCCTTGTGGGAATGGAGCAGTGAAAATTAGTTACGTCACACATATTAAGTCAGGCAAGGAATCGTGTTAACGAACAAACACACATACGTCACACATATTAAGTCAGGCAAGGAATCGTGTTAGTGAGCAAACACACATATTAAGTCAGGCAAGGAATCGTGTTAGTGAGCAAACACACATACGTCACACATATTAAGTCAGGCAAGGAATCGTGTTAGTGAGCAAACACACATACGTCACACATATTAAGTCAGACAAGGAATCGTGTTAGTGAGCAAACACACATACGTCACACATATTAAGTCAGACAAGGAATCGTGTTAGTGAGCAAACACACATACGTCACACATATTAAGTCAGGCAAGGAATCGTGTTAACGAACAAACACACATATTAAGTCAGGCAAGGAATCGTGTTAGCGAATAAACACACATACGTCACACATATTAAGTCAGGCAAGGAATCGTGTTAGTGAGCAAACACACATATTAAGTCAGGCAAGGAATCGTGTTAGTGAGCAAACACACATACGTCACACATATTAAGTCAGGCAAGGAATCGTGTTAGTGAGCAAACACACATACGTCACACATATTAAGTCAGGCAAGGAATCGTGTTAGTGAGCAAACACACATACGTCACACATATTAAGTCAGACAAGGAATCGTGTTAGCGAACAAACACACATACGTCACACATATTAAGTCAGGCAAGGAATCGTGTTAGAGAACAAACACACATACATCACACATATTAAGTCAGGCAAGGAATCGTGTTAGTGAACAAACACACATATTTAATCAACTTCGTCTGTCGAATATTTATTCTGCTCTTGTGTACTTTCATAATTTATGAGCGCCGATTGATACGCCCATTATATTTGTTTAATATGAAAGCATTGCGTATATTCTCCTTACTGGTAATCAATTTCAGCAACACTTATGCATCCCCACCTTCCCATTCGAATACCACAAATATACTGTCCCCTTTCTTTCTAATACCACAAATAGACTGTCCCCCCTCTATTCGAATACCACAAATAGACTGTCCCCCTTCATTCTAATACCACAAATAGACTGTCCCCCCTCTATTCGAATACCACAAATAGACTGTCCCCCTTCATTCTAATACCACAAATAGACTGTTCCCCTTCATTCTTGTACCACAAATAGACTGTCCCCCTCTATTCTAATACCACAAATAGACTGTTGAACTGGACTACAAATGACAAGGGGTAGGGTTCGATCCAAACTGGCTTCCGTTCACCCAGCCTTAAATGGGTACTGGATATTTTTCTGGGAAAGTGAAGCGGCACGAGCGTAATACCGACCACATTACCCCAAAAATCAATTGCCGAAGGTCTGTAAAATGTATGGTCACTAACACCATATTCAATATACACCACTTGGTGTGACGGGGATAATTTATTTTTATTTCAACATACCTTTTTTTTTAAATCTCCTCTCGTTAATAAATTCATGTCTCCTATTACAACACACCCTTTATAAAATATTTTGTTATTATACTTCTAAGCCTCCTATTACAACACACCCTTTATAAAATCTTTTGTTATTATACTTCTAAGCCTCCTATTACAACACACCCTTTATAAAATATTTTGTTATTATACTTCTAAGCCTCCTATTACAACACACCCTTTATAAAATATTTTGTTATTATACTTCTAAGCCTCCTATTACAACATACCATTTATAAAATCTCCTTGTTAGTGATGAAGTTTCAAAACAACTAAAAATGTAAAGAACTAAATATAATACAAACACGATAAATGAGATTGTTAGGCATGTTAAATGACACAGCAGCCTACTAAAAGTAATCTTGGAAGGAAAAATACAAGGTAATACACTACTATTGTAACATACATTTTTAAAAACAAAAAAATTATTTCATCAATTTCCCCGACATTCGTCTCGGTTCCCATTCGCATTCCGTAGATAGGCTATTTATTACTCTGGTTGTAAACCCAAGTTTCAAATCTATTTGTGGCAAAACACAAACGAAGTAGCATATCAATCTAAAGCTGGCCCCCCAGGGGGCAATAACGCACCTTGAGCCGGCCCTGAAATCCATTCTCCAGATTCTGTTAAATAATTGTTGTAATTCTAGTCGATGACAGCAACGTATGTTGTTAAAACTGGTGATATTTCCTTTTTTTATTTTCCAGTGTTAGAGAGTTAATCGAAACAAGATCAATGAATAATTGGCCTGGAACGTGCTCAGACTGTTTTATATACACGGACAGAACGTTCACACAGTATTATCCTAGGCTAAGCAGACGTATACTCGACACGGTGCTTGAGTTTGAACAATCGAATGATCGCTTTCAATGTCTGTCTAAGGCTATAATCGCATTACAATATCATCATCATCGAGTGCCATCTCCGCATCGAAAGTTGGCTACCATGGAGCGCTATTCTGCTCTGTCTCTTGCTTTGATAGTTCAGGTTGTCATAGGCTGGTTTGTCCATCTTTTGATGTTACTCGTCCGTGTTTGCTTTTGTCTGCCTATGCCACTTTTACCTTGTATTTTCCCCTTCAGTATTACTTTTAATAGTCTGCTGTGTCTTTTAACATGGCCCAAAAATCGCATTTGTCTTGTTTGATCTGTGTTTAGTAGTTCTTTTTTTCATTTTTAGTTGTTTTAAGACTTCATCGTCTGTTTTCTTTTCCTTCCATCCAATTCTTCATATTCTTCTATATATCCGCATTTCAATGGCTTTAATTCTCTGTTCTCTTTTCTTGTCTAATGTCCATGTTTCTGCACCATATAGGAATATTGAGAAGATGTAACATTTTGCTATTCTTAGTTTTAGCCCTGGTGTTATTTGTTTTAACGTTACAAATACAACATATGACAGGATTATGACTCAACGAGGGAACAACATCATGCTATCTCCTGTGGAAAAATTATATCATAATTTAATTATTATATAATACAGGTAAATTTTCAAGCAGGAGCGGTCCGGACCGCGTTTTTTGTAAATATTGTAGGATTTAATGGTAACTGAACTTCACTACTGATTTAGTGCCTGTTTTTTTTTTTATTACGTTCATTTATGTCGGTTTAATTTAAATATAATCATAATTTTTTTTTAAAATAATATCCATTATAATTTATGTACACAATAACTTTATATTTCTTGTTTAATTTAAATATAATCATAATTTTCTTTAAAAATAATATCCATTATAATTTATGTACACAATAACTTTATATTTCTTGCCTTTTGCGTTTTTTAAAGTTAGATCACCAGTATGATTTCTTGGAGAAAAATAAAAGCACTGATAATAATTAATTTATTCTTTCGTTCGTTCAATCTTTCGTGCAATCACCATGAAGACAGCACTGCTTATATAAAAGGAGTTTCGTGGAATCACCATGAAGACAGCACTGCTTATATAAAAGGAGTTTCGTGGAATCACCATGAAGACAGCACTGATAATATATACGGAATTTCGTGGAATTACCATGAAGACAACACTGATAATATATACGGAATTCCGTGGAATCACCATGAAGATAGCACTGATAATATATACGGAATTCCATGGAATCACCATGAAGACAACACTGATAATTTATACGGAATTCCGTGGAATCACCATGAAGACAGCACTGATAATATATAAGGAATTTCGTGGAATCACCATGAAGACAGCACTGATAATATATAAGGAATTTCGTGAAATCACCATGAAAACAACACTGCTTCACTGATAATATATAAGGAATTTCGTAAAATCACCATGAAGACAGCACTGATAATATATAAGGAATTTCGTGGAATCACAATGAAGACCGCACTGATAATATATAAGGAATTTCGTGAAATCACCATGAAGACAGCACTGATAATATATAAGGAATTTCGTGAAATCACCATGAAGACAACACTGCTTATATGTAAGGAATTCCGCGAAATCACCATGAAGACAGCACTGCTTATATATAAGGAATTTCGTGAAATCACAATGAAGACAGCACTGATAATATATAAGGAATTTCGTGAAATCGCCATGAAGACAGCACTGATAATATACAAGGAATTTCGTGAAATCACCATGAAGACAGCACTGCTTATATATAATGTATTTCGTGGAATTACCATGAACTTAGCACTAATTATATATACGAAATTTCGTGAAATCACCATGAAGACTGTACTAATTCCATATATATACGGAATTTCGTGAAATCACCATGAAGACGGCACTAATTATATATACGGAATTTCGTGTAATCACCATGAAGACAGCACTGCTTATATATAAAGTATTTCGTGGAATCACCATGAAGATAGCACTAATTATATATACGGAATTTCGTGGAATCACCATGAAGACAACACTAATTATATATACGGAATTTCGTGAAATCACCATGAAGACGGCACTAATTATATATACGGAATTTCGTGAAATCTCCATGAAGAAAGCACCCATTATATATTCGGAATTTCGTGAAATCACCATGAAGACGGCACTAATTATATATACGGCATTTCGTGAAATCACCATAAAGACGGCACTAATTATATATACGGAATTTCGTGTAATTTACCATGAAGACAGCACTGCTTATACATGTACATAAAGTATTTCGTGGAATCACCATGAAGATAGTACTAATTATATATACGGAATTTTGTGGAATCACCATGAAGACAACACTAATTATATATACGGAATTTCGTGAAATCACCATGAAGACAGCACTAATTATATATATACGGAATTTCGTGAAATCACCATGAAGACGGCACTAATTATATATACGGAATTTCGTGAAATCACCATGAAGACGGCACTAATTATATATACGGAATTTCGTGAAATCACCATGAAGACAGCACTAATTATATATACGGAATTTCGTGAAATCACCATGAAGACGGCACTAATTATATATACGGAATTTCGTGAAATCACCATGAAGACAGCACTAATTATATATACGGAATTTCGTGAAATCACCATGAAGTCGGTACTTTATACTCTCATTCAATCAAAAAATATCAATGCTTACAGCTCGTCACTAATGTCATCAAAATTTCGACCGTATTACGGTTTTTTTTCTTTCTAATACCTCGACCTTGACCGGATCATGAACACTTTTGATCGATTCCTGATTAACAGTTCTGATCAATTCTTCAATAAACATTTTAGACACTCAGAGAAAAAGGCAAGAGCTATTGACCCAATACCAACAGTAACACTAAGGGGGGCGACTCTTGTGGGCCATCGCTGATATCATATCGGGACAATGATGTATGATGTCACCAGCCTTGAGTTGACGAACGCTTTCTTCTTCTTCTTCTTTCCTCTTCTTTTCTCTTTCTCACTGATACCTAAAAGGTGTCATGGTTTATATCATTTGTCGTTCTTGAGCTGCTCGAACTGTCTGAATTAGTGATTTTCCTTTGTTGTTACATGTCTCTATCACTGCATCTATCCATCTTCTTCTTTTCTCTTTTCACTGATACCTAAAAGGTGTCGTGGTTATATCATTGTCGTCAAAAATGTCGAGCTGAAGTCGGATGTGTTGGGCCAAAAGGCGCAAATATAACAGTTATACTGCAAACCACAACACAACGCAGACACGTCCACTACGTCCTTGTAAGGGCGGACGATAAAGAGGAATATTCTATAGTCTACCACGATACTCTAGAATACTTTAGTCATCGGGCGAACGCAACCAACCATATTCTTGGCAGGGTTTTGTTCCCACCATTTCTCTAATGGTTTCATTTGGTATTCTATCTCTTCTTGTGTTATTTCACTTTCTTAAAGCTTAATAATATTGAGGTCTAAGAGTTCAGGGTTGCCAACTTGGCATTTTTAAAGCGTTGTTTGGCTTAAAATCAAAATGTTCATCTGGCAACCCTGCTAGAGGAGTACACAGAAGAAGAATAAGGACAATTTGTAATGATTCACACATAACAGTTCTGATTAATTCTTGAAAAAAAATAAGACATTTTAATAAGTTTTTTTTTAAATAACAATTTTGATTGATTCATAAAAAACAGCTTCGATCAATTCTTGAATAATAATACCGGTTGATTCTTGTTGAATAATAATATGGGTTGATTCTTATTGAATAATAATATTGGTTGATTCTTGTTGAATGATAATATTGGTTGATTCTTGAATAATAATATTGGTTGGTTCTTGTTGAATAATAATATTTTTTTGATTCTTGAATAATAATATTGGTTGATTCTTGTTGAATAATAATATTGGTTGATTCTTGAATAGTATTATTGGTTAATTTTTCAATAATAATAATATTGGTTGATTCTTGTTGAATAATAATATTGGTTGATTCTTGAATAATAATATTGGTTGATTCTTGTTGAATAATAATATTGGTTGATTCTTGAATAATAATATTGGTTGATTCTTGAATAATAATATTGGTTGATTCTTGAATAATAATATTAGTTGATTCTTGAATAATAATATTGGTTGATTCTTCAATAATAATATTTGTTGATTCTTCAATAATAATATTGGTTGATTATTGTTGAATAATAATATTGGTTGATTCTTGAATAATAATATTGGTTGATTCTTAAATAATAATATTGGTTGATTCTTGAATAATAATATTAGTTGATTCTTCAATAATAATATTAGTTGATTCTTGTTGAATAATAATATTGATTGATTCTTCAATAATAATATTGGTTGATTCTTGTTGAATAATAATATTGGTTGATTCTTCAATAATAATAATGGTTGATTCTTTAATAATAATAATATTGGTTGATTCTTCAATAACAATATTGACTGATTCTTCAATAATAATATTGGCTGATTCTTTAATAATAATATTGGCTGATTCTTTAATAATAATATTGGCTGATTCTTTAATAATAATATTAAATAAAACGTGTTTTTGTTGGCAGAAGAGTTATCTCTACAAGAACTGCTGTCGCTATGACGCTCCACCAGACTCGAACAGTGCACAATTACGTTTGGAAAGATATCTCCACTCACATCATGGTTAATGGAAACTATAATCCCGCCCACAACAAGACATCTAATTAGCTCCCAGTGTAGGCAACCAATCAGAATGCTATGTCTCACAACACCACAAGTAGTCCACCAATCAAAGAGGCCGGGGGCGTGGAAGTTGTACTTTCAATCAGCGCAGTACTAATCGCCTTCCTAGCTCTGACGTGTAACACACTTCTCATCTCTGTGATCGTCAGAAGCCGACTCCTCAAGACCCCTACCAACATCTTCATAGCTTCCCTAGCGGTCGGCGAACTCATCATTGGCGTGTTCGGCATCCCGTTTGCAGCGGCGAGTGTGGTGGCCAGAAACTGGCCATTCTCGGCGTCGATGTGCAAGATGAGCGCCAGCCTGCAAACGATTGGCAGCAGTTCCAGCACGTACAGCCTGATGGCTGTGTGCATAGACCGATGCCTGGCTGTCAGCAAACCGCTGAAATACAGCCACATCCTCACAATAAAAGTATCATCTGTTATCCTCATCTTCATCTGGGTGCTGGCTCTAGTCATCGGATTCCTCCCGCTAGCGGGTAGCTGGGGTTGCTACAAGTACGCTAGAGGCTACTATATGTGCACGCTCTTTACAGGAAGTAGCGGGAAACAACATATTGTCAAGGAGGTCATCTGTAGTTACCTCCCTGGCCTCATCATATGCCTTAGTATTCTTCAGATTGTTAAAGAGATCAAGTCACACCACAGGATATTCGCGATTGTTCAACTCCCTGTGACATCTTCCGTGAGCAATCCAGGTGAGTTGTTACCTGGATTTGTTCCTGGACCCCGTGGATTCAACCGTAACACCAGTAGGGCAATGCGGTCACTGTTCATTGTTACTTGTGGATATGCCACGTTCTGCCTGCCGCTGTCCATCTTAAACATTCTGTATCAGGAGCGTGACCCGGACTTCATCGCCATGCCAGTTGTCACCTGTATCGTCTGGTTGTCCTTCTTATGCTGTGTCGTCAACCCCATCATCATTATCGTATTTAACCGGAAGTTTCGTGCACAGGTAAGTGTTTCCGGTGATATTTTTTTATTTCCTATTTCATAGTGCAGCTATCTTATTTCACTCGTGTACAGACTAACAGACTAGTCTCCATGTATAAATGTGTTGTCTTATTTCAGTGGTGTGTCTAAGGACAGTCTAACTATCGTATAGTGTTCGTGCATCAATATGTTGTCTTATTTCAATCGTATGCCATACGACAGACTAACGTCTAACTTTCATTCATCAAATTGTTGTTGTAGTAGGAAACTCTTTGTACAAAGCTTCACAGCAGGAGGCAATCTGATCATCAGAAGAGGACCCGTCGAGCAAGTGTTTCGGCCCTTTAGCTTCTTGACACTCTAAGGGAGGTGGGCCCGCCTGGGTCATGACTCCCAGGCGTCGACCTCCTGCTGCCTTGCCTCTAAGGCTTACACAGTATGTTCGGCACAAAATAACTACACTTAATACACAAAACACTCGAAAATAGTTTAACTTACCTGTCTTGGTTTATCCCAGCAAGTTGCTGTGCTTTCACGTCGAAATAACTTGGCTACTATTTGCAACGCAATTTTATAGGCCAGTTAATGTCTGACTTTCGTGGGAATTCGGAAGTCGCAAATGAAGATTAACGCCGAGTTGTCTGACCTTCATGTTGTTGAGGACTTTGTGTTTGAACTTCCGTCACCACAAACGTCTTAGGACAGGCTAACATGTAGTTTTCATGCATCAAATTGTTGTCTTATTTCAGTATTTTGTCTTAGGACAGGCTAACATGTAGTTTTCATGCATCAAATTGTTGTCTTATTTCAGTATTTTGTCTTAGGACAGGCTAACATGTAGTTTTCATGCATCAAATTGTTGTCTTATTTCAGTATTGTGTCTTAGGACAGTCTAACGTATACTCTTCATGCATCAATGTGTTCTCTTATTTCAGTCTTGAATATTAGGACAGACTAGCGTGTAGTCTTCATGCGTCAAACTGTCTTATTTCAGTAACGTTTCTGTCTATATAAAAAATAGTAAAGTGCCCCCGTCACGCCAATTGATGTATAGGGAATATTGTGTTAGTGACCATAAATTTTACAGACCTTCAACACATGATTTTTGGGGTAATGTGGTGTAATGACGTCTCAACAATTTTTCCCGGAGCAGCAGTAACTTCCGACCTACTTTTTTTCGGGTCACAACTGCCAAAGGCTCTTTACCTTACGCAAGTGAACACTAGACTTCTGTTCTTTTTATTTTTATTTTTTTTTTGTGTGTGAAAGGGTCGGACATAGGCTTTCACTTGCCAGAGACCAAGGAAGGATAAGGTCACGAGGAAGCCACGGGTTTGATCTTAAAAATTCCCACCACCTATGGCGGGATTCGAACCCGAGACCTTTCTGTCTAGTGGCCGACATCTTACAACCAGACCACCCAGTCCTCGCTTTTTTCCTCCCAGAATTGCGCTTTTAAAAAAAAAGTAAAGTGCCCCCGTCACGCCAAGTGGCGTATAGGGAATATGGTGCTAGTGACCATACATTTTACGGTATTACGCCCGTGCCGTTTTACTTTCCCAGAAAAAAATCCGGTACCCATTAAAAGCTGGGTGAACGGAAGCCGTCGATTGGGATCGAATCCTACATATTGTCCTTTGTAGTCCAGTTCACTAACCACTGAGCTATCGCGGCTCCCAGAATTGCGTTTAATCCTATGTAATCCTTGTACTCTGGTATATTTCTAAATAATGCTCTTCAAATGGTCACAGTTTACACACCTGTAACGAACTGCTACAACAACACAGGCAACTCCATATTGTACTAACTGAAACAGTTTCGTGTGTACATGTGTTTCAATACTTACTAAAACACTTTCTTTTTTATTATTATAAGTACAATTTGCACCATAGTTTTATGTGCACATGTATGTCAAGTACTTACTAAAACACCAGTCTTAACATATGGATGTGAATCATGGATAATATGACAACAAACAAGAAAGTCACCGGAGGCTGTAGAAATGTGGTTTTACAGAAGAATGTTGAGAATATCATGGACAGCTAAGAAGAGTAATGAAAACGTTCTGAAAGAGGCCAAAGCAACAAAAAAAAAAGCTAATTTCCAATATTGGGAAGAAACAATCATCATTTGTTGGCATGTTATGGGAATGGAACAGCTGGAATATATTGTAACTGGGAAAATTGAGGGATCGAAGAGATAGAGGAAAGCAAAGAGAAAAGACACCAGACAGCTTAAAATAATGGCTTGGCAGGTCAACAACAGAAATGATAAATAACTGTCGAGATCGAAAGTTGTGGAGAGACATGACCGCCTAGTCCAGCAGGCATTGTACACGATGATGATTACTAAAATACATTTTATTTGTTATTACAAGTATAATGCGATTCACTGTTTGATGTGTACATGTATTTCAAGTAATAAACAACAAAATACTTGAAGTACCTTCGCATAATTAAATACCCGACTACTTTAACAGTGACGTCACCTAAGGTTAACTCTTCTGTCTCCACAGCTGAAAATCATCTTCAGCCAGCACAAATGTCGACCGACGGGACGCCCCAAGGAACTGTTCACCATCTCAACGGGGCTACATACCATCCTGGATGCGACACTGGTGCTGAACATGGTCAAACACGAGAATGCTTCCACAACAGCTTCAATACGACGGAAGATTATCAGGCTGGATGTGCCCAGATAGTTTGATTTCGTTCCTAGTCGGAAGATAATCAGGCTGGATGTGCCCAGATAGTTTGATTTCGTTCCTAGTCGGAAGATAATCAGGCTGGATGTGCCCAGATAGTTTGATTTCGTTCCTAGTCGGAAGATAATCAGGCTGGATGTGCCCAGATAGTTTGATTTCGTTCCTAGTCGGAAGATAATCAGGCTGGATGTGCCCAGATAGTTTGATTTCGTTCCTAGTCGGAAGATAATCAGGCTGGATGTGCCCAGATAGTTTGATTTCGTTCCTAGTCGGAAGATAATCAGGCTGGATGTGCCCAGATAGTTTGATTTCGTTCCTAGTCGGAAGATTATCAGGCTGAATGTGCCCAGATAGTTTGATTTCGTTCCTAGTCGGAAGATAATCAGGCTGGATGTGCCCAGATAGTTTGATTTCGTTCCTAGTGTGATAGCTAAGGTCCGCGGTGGTTTTACTAGGTTTACAGGTCTGCAACGAGGAGGGATCACAGTATGGTCTTGTTAGAAATGCCAGGGGCTAATCTCCCAACTTTCTCCAAAGTCTTGATGATAGATTATGTCTGGGCGATAGACTAGACTGTCTGGATAACATACTCTGTCTGGGCAATAGACTAGACTATCTGGACGATAAATTATGTCTGGACGATAGATTAGACTGTCTGGATAACATACTCTGTCTGGGCAATAGACTAGGCTATCCAGACGATAAATTATGTCTGGACGATAGATTAGACTGTCTGGATAACATACTCTGTCTGGGCAATAGACTAGGCTATCCAGACGATAAATTATGTCTGGACGATAGATTAGACTGTCTGGATAACATACTCTGTCTGGGCAATAGACTAGGCTATCCAGACGATAAATTATGTCTGGACGATAGATTAGACTGTCTGGATAACATACTCTGTCTGGGCAATAGACTAGGCTATCCAGACGATAAATTATGTCTGGACGATAGATTAGACTGTCTGGATAACATACTCTGTCTGGGCAATAGACTAGGCTATCCAGACGATAAATTATGTCTGGACGATAGATTAGACTGTCTGGATAACATACTCTGTTTGGGCAATAGACTAGGCTATCCAGACGATAAATTATGTCTGGACGATAGATTAGACTGTCTGGATAACATACTCTGTCTGGGCAATAGACTAGGCTATCCAGACGATAGACTATGTCTGGACGATAGACTAGACTGGGCGATACTCTGTCTGGACGCTAGACTAAACTCTATCTGGACGATAGATTATGTCTGGGCGATAGACTAGACTGTCTAGGCGATACTCTGTCTGGACGCTAGACTAAACTCTATCTGGACGATAGAATATGTCTGGACGATAGACTAGACTGTCTGGGCGATACTCTGTCTGGACGCTAGACTAAACTCTATCTGGACGATAGATTATATCTGGACGATAGATTAAACTGTCTGGATAAAACACTCTGTTTGAGCAATAGACTAGGCTATCCGGGCGATAGATTATGTCTGGGCGATAGACTAGACTGTCTACGCGATACTCTGTCTAGACGCTAGACTAAACGCTATCTGGACGATAGATTATATCTGTGTGATAGACTAGACTGTCTAGGCGATACTCTGTCTAGACGCTAGACTAAACTCTATCTGGACGATAGATTATGTCTGTGTGATAGACTAGACTGTCTAGGCGATACTCTGTCTGGACGCTAGACTAAACTCTATCTGGACGATAGATCATGTCTGGACGATAGACTAGACTGTCTGGATAACATAATCTGTCTGGACAATAGACTAGGCTATCTGGACGATAGATTATGTCTGTGTGATAGACTAGACTGTCTGGATAACATAATCTGTCTGGACAATAGACTAGACTGGGCGATACTCTGTCTGGACGCTAGACTAAACTCTACCTGGACGATACTCTGTCTGGGGATAGACTCTGTACGATAAACTAGACTGTCTGGGCGATAGACTGTTTGTACGTTAAATTATATCTGGGCGATAAACTAGACTAACTGGACTCTAGATTAGTCTCTATCTGGAAGATAGACTAGACTGTCTGGACGATTCTCACAGCCCTCATCAAAATCTAGTTGCCATAGTTTAGTCTAGTTTAGTTTAGTTTCGAGGAGATAGTCAAATATATATATATATATATATATATATATATATATATATATATATATATATATATATATATATATATATATGTGTATATCATGCGGGCTGTTAGCAAAATTGGATTTAAAAAACGTGACAAAATAAACGTAAAACTATATCTACACTAATAAGCAGGGTGGACAATAAACAATTGTCAGGGCAATTCTCCCAGTCTTCTCCCAGATTTGTTCGTAGTCGTCTTGTTAGATTTATCACGACAATTCTCTAAGCCTTCTCCCAGATCTGTTCATAGTCGTCTTGTTAGATCTGTCAAGGTTTTTCTCCCAGCCTTCTCCCAGATTTGTTATAGTCGTTTTGTTATATCTGTCAAGGTGATTCTCCCAGCCTTCTCCCAGATCTGTTCGTAGTTATCTTGTTAGATCTGTCAAGGCGATTCTCCCAGCCTTCTCCCAGATCTATTCGTAGTCATCTTGTTAGATCTGTCAAGGCGATTCTCCCAGCCTTCTCCCAGATCTATTCGTAGTCATCTTGTTAGATCTGTCAAGGTTTTTCTCCCAGCCTTCTCCCACATTTGTTATAGTCGTTTTGTTATATCTGTCAAGATGATTCTTCCAGATCTATCCGTAGTCGTCTTGTGAGATCTGTCAGGGCAATTCTCCCA
Source organism: Megaustenia siamemsis (assembly GCA_032433765.1). Lineage (NCBI taxonomy): Eukaryota > Metazoa > Mollusca > Gastropoda > Stylommatophora > Ariophantidae > Megaustenia > Megaustenia siamemsis. Next base: position 40,143,895 of record JAVIAB010000145.1, on the reverse strand, counting down.
GTCTTCTCCCAGATCTGTTCAATAAATTTGTCAGCGGAACTCTTTGAATCTTATCCAAAGCCAGCTCAGCTGAAGCCCTGTTAGATATGCCAACAAGCGATCCCATAATTCTTCACCAAGTCTGACAAAAAAAGGCCCTGCTAGTGATTCTCCTAATCTTCTCTAAAATCTAGAACAATAGCCTTGTTTGTATGAAAACAAAACAAAGCTCGTACTTCTCACTTGGTCTGATCAACAACTACAGACTCGCCGACACGAAAAGCTCACAGTCATCATTCCAGCAGCAGCCCCACAAGTTTCGCTTATCAAAACGTCCACACCTTTTGCTTAGATCATTCAGAACGAATTATGTCTGGACGATAGATTAGACTGTCTGGATAACATACTCTGTTTGGGCAATAGACTAGGCTATCCAGACGATAAATTATGTCTGGACGATAGATTAGACTGTCTGGATAACATACTCTGTCTGGGCAATAGACTAGGCTATCCAGACGATAGACTATGTCTGGACGATAGACTAGACTGGGCGATACTCTGTCTGGACGCTAGACTAAACTCTATCTGGACGATAGATTATGTCTGGGCGATAGACTAGACTGTCTAGGCGATACTCTGTCTGGACGCTAGACTAAACTCTATCTGGACGATAGAATATGTCTGGACGATAGACTAGACTGTCTGGGCGATACTCTGTCTGGACGCTAGACTAAACTCTATCTGGACGATAGATTATATCTGGACGATAGATTAAACTGTCTGGATAAAACACTCTGTTTGAGCAATAGACTAGGCTATCCGGACGATAGATTATGTCTGGGCGATAGACTAGACTGTCTACGCGATACTCTGTCTAGACGCTAGACTAAACGCTATCTGGACGATAGATTATATCTGTGTGATAGACTAGACTGTCTAGGCGATACTCTGTCTAGACGCTAGACTAAACTCTATCTGGACGATAGATTATGTCTGTGTGATAGACTAGACTGTCTAGGCGATACTCTGTCTGGACGCTAGACTAAACTCTATCTGGACGATAGATCATGTCTGGACGATAGACTAGACTGTCTGGATAACATAATCTGTCTGGACAATAGACTAGGCTATCTGGACGATAGATTATGTCTGTGTGATAGACTAGACTGTCTGGATAACATAATCTGTCTGGACAATAGACTAGACTGGGCGATACTCTGTCTGGACGCTAGACTAAACTCTACCTGGACGATACTCTGTCTGGGGATAGACTCTGTACGATAAACTAGACTGTCTGGGCGATAGACTGTTTGTACGTTAAATTATATCTGGGCGATAAACTAGACTAACTGGACTCTAGATTAGTCTCTATCTGGAAGATAGACTAGACTGTCTGGACGATTCTCACAGCCCTCATCAAAATCTAGTTGCCATAGTTTAGTCTAGTTTAGTTTAGTTTCGAGGAGATAGTCAAATATATATATATATATATATATATATATATATATATATATATATATATATATATATATATGTGTGTGTATATCATGCGGGCTGTTAGCAAAATTGGATTTAAAAAACGTGACAAAATAAACGTAAAACTATATCTAAACTAATAAGCAGGGTGGACAATAAACAATTGTCAGGGCAATTCTCCCAGTCTTCTCCCAGATTTGTTCGTAGTCGTCTTGTTAGATTTATCACGACAATTCTCTAAGCCTTCTCCCAGATCTGTTCATAGTCGTCTTGTTAGATCTGTCAAGGTTTTTCTCCCAGCCTTCTCCCAGATTTGTTATAGTCGTTTTGTTATATCTGTCAAGGTGATTCTCCCAGCCTTCTCCCAGATCTGTTCGTAGTTATCTTGTTAGATCTGTCAAGGCGATTCTCCCAGCCTTCTCCCAGATCTATTCGTAGTCATCTTGTTAGATCTGTCAAGGCGATTCTCCCAGCCTTCTCCCAGATCTATTCGTAGTCATCTTGTTAGATCTGTCAAGGTTTTTCTCCCAGCCTTCTCCCACATTTGTTATAGTCGTTTTGTTATATCTGTCAAGATGATTCTTCCAGATCTATCCGTAGTCGTCTTGTGAGATCTGTCAGGGCAATTCTCCCAGTCTTCTCCCAGATCTGTTCAATAAATTTGTCAGCGGAACTCTTTGAATCTTATCCAAAGCCAGCTCAGCTGAAGCCCTGTTAGATATGCCAACAAGCGATCCCATAATTCTTCACCAAGTCTGACAAAAAAGGCCCTGCTAGTGATTCTCCTAATCTTCTCTAAAATCTAGAACAATAGCCTTGTTTGTATGAAAACAAAACAAAGCTCGTACTTCTCACTTGGTCTGATCAACAACTACAGACTCGCCGACACGAAAAGCTCACAGTCATCATTCCAGCAGCAGCCCCACAAGTTTCGCTTATCAAAACGTCCACACCTTTTGCTTAGATCATTCAGAACGAAGCTTTTTATCAATTTAGCGGTAAGATCTCAGAGACAAAATTTGTCATGTTTTTAAACTTTAATCTACATGTTTATTTTTATCTAAAACTTAACATATTATATATTAATTATTAGATCACTAAAAAAGGAAATATATTTCACCAATACCAAGATGATACAAGATATTAAAAAAAAAGAATATGGTTTGATGACAGATTACACTATTCAAATTGAGAGTGACGCACTGTGCGGCGAAACGTACGGAAAGAGTTAAATCTGATTATACAGGTCACTGTTGACAGGGCGAACATAGAGTCCAAACTCATTATCAATGTTCCAGTCACCCAGGGGCGGATAATCGACAAATGTGGATGTGGAATAATATCAATCTAGATAGGTGACGCTACAGACAGTTGGAGGCATGCTGTTGCCAATCCACCGTAGTAACTACAAAGAGTCTCTTTTGATGCGCAGCTTCTCTCATTGTTGATTCTGTTATTTGAACATAGCTTGCGTTCCTTCCTCCCTTTCTTTCCTTTCCTTTCCTCCCCTTCCCTTCCTTCCTGCCTGTCTGCCTTCCTACCTGCCTGCCCCCTTCCCTCCCTCCCTCCCTGCCTGCCTGCCTTCCTTCATTCTTTCCTCACTCCCTCCCACCTGTCCTCCTGGAAGGACATAATTGTCTACCTATGCCAACCGGTACGGCACATCATGATGATGAGGATGAGGAAGTCATTGCTACATGTAACATATTATCATTCATCATGTTATATTTTTGGCTGTTATTTTGTTGAGCTATAATAATAATATGTGTATTGCTAATTACTAACATTTACTGACGACAATAACAGCAACAATAAATAAATAAATACGAGTGGAAACTTCCGAGACGAGAGACAAACAAATAAATAAGGAGCATTGGTATGTTTACAACAATGAAAAAAAAAATCCACAAATAAACAAAAAAGAGTATTAGATAGAAGGAAAAGAAGACAAAAAAGAAAGTTCTAAATCAGCTGGAACAGTCAGTTCTTAAGGAACAGTTATGCCACACTGTATGGTAAGTTTTGGGAGCCGCGATAGCTCAGTGGTTAGAGAACTGGACTACATAGGACAAGAGGTAGAGTTTGATCCCAACCGACGGCTTCCAGGTTCACCCAGCCTTAAATGGGTACCGGATTTTTTTCTGGAAAAGTAAAGCGGTACGGGCGTAATACCGACCACATTACCACAAAAATTCTGTGCTGAAGGTTTGTAAAATATAGGGTCACTAACACCATATTTCCCTATACGCCACTTGGCGTGACGGGGGTACTTTACTTTTTTACTTACTGTTATAATGCGCCTCTATCACAAATTGTTAAACCCATTACGCTATAACTGTAATGTTCTATAATGGCTCAACATTATTTTTCTGTCTCATTTATTATTGTAAATTAATGGTCGAATGACTCATCATAAAGTGCCTAATTTGTCATGGATGACTGCTGTGGTGCCTGTATGACTATTTACAAATTAATGTGTTTTTTTTTTCCCCTGTTACACTGCGGCTGTTATAAAATAAAGAAGATAAACAAAAATAACTAGTTTGACTTATGTGTCTGCTTTTATAGAGCGAATTGCTGCTAGACTGCATTTATTATGTGGGAACATACGGCTGTTATATAGAGCGAATTGCTGCTAAACCTCATTTATTACTTGGCAGCGTACGACTGTTATAGGACGAATTGCTGCTAAACCTCATTTATTATGTGGGAACATACGGCTGATATAGAGCGAATTGTTGCTAAACCTCATTTATTATGTGGGAACGTACGGCTGTTATAGAACGACTTGCTGCTAAACCGCATTTATTATGTGGGAACGTACGGCTGTTATAGAACGACTTGCTGCTAAACCGCATTTATTACTTGGCAGCGTACGGCTGTTATAGAGAGAATTGCTGATAAACCACATTTATTACTTAAGGACGTACGGCTGCAGTAGAACGAATTGCTGCTAAACCTTTTATTATGTGGTAACATACGGCTGCTGTATAGTGAATTGCTGCTAAAACTCATTTATTACTTAGGGACGTACGGCTGCTGTAGAACGAATTGCTGCTAAACCTTTTATTATGTGGTAACATACGGCTGCTGTTGTGTGAATTGCTGCTAAACCTATGTATTACGTGGCAGCGTAAGGCTGTTACAAAGACAGCATGTTTCCAGCCGTGAGAATCGGCAGAACGACATAACCAAACAGTCAATCCAACAATAAATCACTACGAATCATCATCAGTCAATCCAACAATAAATCACTACGAGTCATCATCAGTCAATCCAACAATAAATCACTATGAGTCATCATCAGTCAATCCAACAATAAATCACTATGAGTCATCATCAGTCAATCCAACAATAAATCACTATGAGTCATCATCAGTCAATCCAACAATAAATCACTATGAGTCATCATCAGTCAATCCAACAATAAATCACTACGAGTCATCATCAGTCAATCCAACAATAAATCACTATGAGTCATCATCAGTCAATCCAACAATAAATCACTACGAGTCATCATCAGTCAATCCAACAATAAATCACTACGAGTCATCATCAGTCAATCCAACAATAAATCACTACGAGTCATCATCAGTCAATCCAACAATAAATCACTACGAGTCATCATCAGTCAATCCAACAATAAATCACTACGAGTCATCATCAGTCAATCCAAAAATAAATCACTACGAGTCATCATCATCATTGAGTGCCGTCTCCGCATCGAAGGTTGGCTACCATGGAGCGCCATTCCACTCTGTCTCTTGCTTTGATGGTGCAGATTGTCATAGGTTGACTTGTCCATCTTTTGATGTTACTCGTCCATGTTAATCTTGGTCTGCCTCTGTCTCTTTCACCTTGTATTTTCCCTTCCAATATTACTTTTATTAGGCTGGTGTGTCTTTTAACATGCCCCAAAAATAGCATTTGTCTTGCTCTAATTGTGTTTAGTAGTTCTCTTTTCATTTTTAGTTGTTTTAAGACATCATCGTTTGTTTTCTTTTCTTTCCATCCCATTGTACCTATTCTATATATCCACATTTCAAAGACTTCAATTTTGTGTTCCGTTTTCTTGTCTAATGTCCATGTTTCTGCACCATACAGGAATATTGAGAAGATGTAACATTTTGCCATTCTTAGTTTCAGCCCTGCTGTTATTTGTTTTGTTGTTAGTATATTTTTCATGGCATTAAAATTACTTTTTGCCATACCTATTCTTTTGTTTATTTCAATTTAACATTTTCCACCATTGGTTATAGTATGTCCAAGGTAGTTGTAGCTCTGGACTGTCTCCAGATGTATTCCTTCAACTGTGATATTTACTTGTAGGTCTTGAGAATTTTCTTTGTTTATGATCATAGTTTTAGTCTTTTTACTAGTACCAGAGTCTTCACTACGAGTACGGGTGGGAAAGCGCGAAAGACATTTGTCAACGACAGCTAATTTTGTAGTTAGGTGAGTGCAGTGTTCCCTAGCTTTTGGCTTTTCGTGGCAAGGCGCTGTACCTCTGAGTACGGGTTCGATTCTGCTTCGGTCCATATATTGTTCTTTGTTTTTTTTCTTTCTGTTGTTGATTATTTGTCATTTTCTCCGAGTGCTGTAAACATACCTTTTCCTCTGAATTGATTCGCTGATTATATCGCCTCGGAAGTTTCCCTCTATAATAATATTCACTTATTATTATTTGTCTCCTGGGAAGAAAATACTTAGTTGTTGTCCAACAACACCCCCCCCCCTCCCCATGGATCAGCAACGCTATGTACCTGTATTCAGTATAAACAGGAAACGATTTATCTTGTAGTTCCGGTAAATGTACTCAATTTACCAGGTCTTTGAGGAAGTAGAGCTGCTCCGATATTGCTGAGCTGTGGACAGGCAAACGAGTGATGTTCTACTGTTTCATGTGGGTGTTCATCACAGAGTGGACAAGCTGGAGTATGGTTTCGTTGTAGTCTATTGATGTGGTTGTTCAGTGGTACACATCAGCTCTTTATTAAATCTAGTATGGTTTCGTTGTAGTCTATTGATGTGGTTGTTCAGTGGTACACATCAGCTCTTTATTAAATCTAGTATGGTTTCGTTGTAGTCTATTGATGTGGTTGTTCAGTGGTACACATCAGCTCTTTATTAAATCTAGTATGGTTTCGTTGTAGTCTATTGATGTGGTTGTTCAGTGGTACACATCAGCTCTTTATTAAATCTAGTATGGTTTCGTTGTAGTCTATTGATGTGGTTGTTCAGTGGTACACATCAGCTCTTTATTAAATCTAGTATGGTTTCGTTGTACTCTATTGATGTGGTTGTTCAGTGGTACCATCAGCTCTTTATTAAATCTAGTATGGTTTCGTTGTACTCTATTGATGTGGTTGTTCAGTGATACCATCAGCTCTTTATTAAATCTAGTATGGTTTCGTTGTAGTCTATTGATGTGGTTGTTCAGTGGTACACATCAGCTCTTTATTAAATCTAGTATGGTTTCGTTGTAGTCTATTGATGTGGTTGTTCAGTGGTACACATCAGCTCTTTATTAAATCTAGTATGGTTTCGTTGTAGTCTATTGATGTGGTTGTTCAGTGGTACACATCAGCTCTTTATTAAATCTTTAGATTTGTTTGTGAGCTTATACCACAACGATGCCGAACATTGATGATTAATCTGCCAAGTGTTCTATGGCAATACTAGGTCTTCTATATCAAAAGGCTCGACCACTGCAAGAACTATGAGTACCTTCACATCGTGAATCAATTGAACTTTGAAGCAGACTGTAGGAGCATAATAGGAAGGTGAAGCGTTGTCTTGGTCCGAGAAGTGGACAAGGTGGGGTAAGATGAAGAAGGAGAAAGAGAAGAAGAAGTGGACGAGGAGGAGGAAAGAAGAAAAGAAGAAGACATAGGGGAAGAAGCAGAATAAAATGAAGAAAAAGAAAGAAGAAAAAGGAAGAAGAAAAAGAAGAAAAAGAAATAAGAAAAGAAGAAGACACAGGGGAAGAAGCAGAATAAAATGAAGAAAAAGAAAGAAGAAAAAGGAAGAAGAAAAAGAAATAAGAAAAGAAGAAGACACAGGGGAAGAAGCAGAATAAAATGAAGAAAAAGAAAGAAGAAAAAGGAAGAAGAAAAAGAAGAAAAAGAAATAAGAAAAGAAGAAGACACAGGGGAAGAAGCAGAATAAAATGAAGAAAAAGAAAGAAGAAAAAGGAAGAAGAAAAAGAAGAAAAAGAAATAAGAAAAGAAGAAGACACAGGGGAAGAAGCAGAATAAAATGAAGAAAAAGAAAGAAGAAAAAGGAAGAAGAAAAAGAAGAAAAAGAAATAAGAAAAGAAGAAGACACAGGGGAAGAAGCAGAATAAAATGAAGAAAAAGAAGATGAAGAAGAAAAGAGGAGAAGAAGAAGTGGAAGAAGTCTACACGTGTATCGATTACGTGCAAAAAGCGGCATTGCACTCTATTTCCACTCTCCACTGCCCCTCACAGCAGAACCGATCGCCATTATCCCCTGTTGTTCTATCTGTGAGCCGACGCCAACCAGAGCTTGACCGGCACTGCAGAAACATGACACAACGACCAGAAACATGACACAACGGCCAGAAACATGACACAACGGCCAGAAACACGCACGTTTTGATCTTGAGATTAAGTTTACGCAGTGGCGGTGTCACCTGAGGTGGCGGGGTCACGTGAGGTGGGGGAGTCACGATTGTAGGTAGATGTAGTTCTTGATCATTGGCAGGTTTGTGTGTGTTGTTCTCTCTGTTTTCGTTTGTTGTTTTATTATCATCTTTGGCTGTCTATTGTTCTCTGTTTTCGTTTGTTGTTTCATTATCATCTTTGGCTGTCTATTGTTCTCTCTGTTTTCGTTTGTTGTTTCATTATCATCTTTGGCTGTCTATTGTTCTCTCTGTTTTCGTTTGTTGTTTCATTATCATCTTTGGCTGTCTATTGTTCTCTCTGTTTTCGTTTGTTGTTTCATTATCATCTTTGGCTGTCTATTGTTCTCTCTGTTTTCGTTTGTTGTTTCATTATCATCTTTGGCTGTCTATTGTTCTCTCTGTTTTCGTTTGTTGTTTCATTATCATCTTTGGCTATCTATTGTTCTCTCTGTTTTCGTTTGTTGTTTCATTATCATCTTTGACTGTCTATTGTTCTCTGTTTTCTTTTGTTGTTTCATCATCATCCCACTCAGAACCCTTTTGTGTGGGAATGTCCTAACAGAATATGAGGGAGAAGTGAGGGAAGGATGTTTGTGTGTGTAGGTGTGTGCTTATAGAATGTGAGAGAAAGGGTGGGGGTGTTCTTGTGTGTTTGTCAATAAAAAGTGAGAGAGGTTCCTGTGTGTGTGTGTGTCTTTAAAAGGTGAGAGAGAGAGGTGCCTGTGTGTGTGTGTCTATAAAATGTGAAAGAGAGAGAAAGAGAAGTGAGGGAAGGATGTTTGTGTGTGTAGGTGTGTGCTTATAGAATGTGAGAGAAAGGGTGGGGGTGTTCTTGTGTGTTTGTCAATAAAAAGTGAGAGAGGTTCCTGTGTGTGTGTGTGTCTTTAAAAGGTGAGAGAGAGAGGTGCCTGTGTGTGTGTGTCTATAAAATGTGAAAGAGAGAGAGAGGTGCCTGTGTGTGTGTGTCTTTAAAAGGTGAGAGAGAGAGGTGCCTGTGTGTGTGTGTGTCTTTAAAAGGTGAGAGAGAGAGGTGCCTGTGTGTGTGTGTATAAAAAGTGAGAGAGGTGCCTGTGTGTGTGTGTCTTTAAAAGGTGAGAGAGAGAGGTGCCTGTGTGTGTGTGTGTCTATAAAATGTGAAAGAGAGAGAGAGGTGCCTGTGTGTGTGTGTATAAAAAGTGAGAGAGGTGCCTGTGTGTGTGTGTATCTTTAAAAGGTGAGAGAGAGAGGTGCCTGTGTGTGTGTGTCTATAAAATGTGAAAGAGAGAGAGAGGTGCCTGTGTGTTTGTCTATAAAATGTGATATAATGTGTATACAAGTCCGTGATTATTTCCTACAAGGTTGTGATAGGCTCTGTGTACTAGGTCGTGATAGTGCACAAGGACGTAGAAGACGTGCACACAACCAGCAAGCCACCGGAACCACCAGTACACACAAGCTCCCCATGAATTTCCCCGGAATGCACTGATATCACCTTTTACTGCAGCAACAAACAATCAAATAAACATGACCACCACTCCTTCAAACAATCGAGTTTGCCATTAGCTACTACAGTCTGGATGCTAATCTCAACAAGTGCTCACAATTGCCGCTATATTTTGATTTCTAGCAGTCGTAAACGGCCTCTCCCAGCTGTAATCAGCTGGTCTATGTGACGTGAGTTGAACATTAACAAATTGAATGCTCCAAACTGGTCAGTCGATGTGTGTGGGTGTACTTTTGTCCCGTCTTCCCAGACAGTTCATTCAATGTTTCAAATTATCCATTTTGTACTACTGACATTTCTATCTCTTCCTCACTTTTTCTATCTCTCTTTCCTACACATCTTGACTCTCATCCTACCTCCCCTAATGTATCCTACTTTCTTCTCTTCTTTTCTGTCTACCTCTCCATTCACCTGATCATCTAACATGTAGTAGGGTGTCCGGTTAGCGCAATCGATAGGCGGCTGGCTTACCACGGCAACAGCCGGGGTTCGTACCCTGGCGAGGACACTTGGGTTTTACTAATTCCCTAAAAATTAGTACCTCTGAAGTCGGAGTAAATCTGCCTGCATGGTGAGGGGCATCCTGTAATGGGATAAAACCGACTTTACACGCAAAATTCAGTCCCACAAAATTGAGTGGGTGGGACTTCGTCAGAGGTCAAAGCTAGCGAACGAACGAACGAATCTAACATGTAGTTATCGATAATTGTGCTTCATCGTTTGTTGTCGTTGTCCCTGTTTTCTGAAGAAAGCTACAGGCCGAAACGTCAGTATTGTGTTGTGTTCCCTCTTTGTAAAGCTGTCACCATACCTTGGAGTGTCCAACACTCCCCATCACTGGATCCCGGTTCATTCAATGCACGGGTTTTTCGTTGCAATATGTGATTCCACTAACACGTTTCGCATAAAGCACGGTTGTAGCCCTATCATTCTGAATGATTGATTCGACCAAAAACATCCATTTGAATAGTAAAAAAAAATAAAGTGCCCCCGTTATGCCAAGTGGTGTATAGGGAATATGGTGTTAGTGACCATAAATTTTACAGACCTTCGGCACATGATTTTTGGGGTAATATGCTCGGTATTACGCCCGTGCCGCTTTACTTTCCCATAAAAAAATCCGGTACCCATTAAAGACTGGGTGAACCTGAAAGCAATCGGTAGGGATAGAACCCTACCTCTTGTCTTATGTAATCCAATTCACTAACCACTGAGCTATCGCGGCTATTTGGATAGAAGCTATCGTTTAATATCTGGCACGAATGTCTGTTATTTTTGTCGGTCTTGTGTATTTTATCCTTCCCTTTTAATAGACAGACAAATTATAGATAGATCAGACAATACAAAATAAAAATAATGAAAGATAACTAGTTAGACAGAGAGACAGACAGATGGGGAAAGATTGATAAATTGAGATAGACAGATGGGGAAAGATTGATACATTGAGACAGGCAGACAAGTCGGCAGGGAATCATAGAAGGAAGAGGTATGTATTACAGCACTCAGAAAAAAATGACAAATAAACAACAATAGGAAAAAACAAAGAACAACATATGGTCCGAAGCAGGATCGAACCCGTACTCCCTGGCACTGCGCCTTGCCACGAGAAGCCGAACGTATTTTTAAAAAATGATCAATCAACAACAACAGAAAAAAACAAAGAACAAGATATGGTCCGAAGCAGGATCGAACCCGTACTCCCTGGCACTGCGCCTTGCCACGAGAAGCCGAACGTATTTTTAAAAAAATGACCAATCAACAACAACAGACAAAATAAAGAAAGAACAACATATGCTCCAGACAAATAGGCAAGCTGATAGACAGTAATGGAATAGCAACTAGTAATAGTTTGTATTAATTTTTCTTACAAAATGTTTTTTTTTCAAAAAATGCAAAGATTTGAAAAAATAGGAAAGAGGGGTTGCTGTACTTACTGATCACATGCTGTTATGTAGGCCTAAAGTGCTGTATAGCTGGGGTGTCTCTTCATTTTCCATACACTTCGATTTCATAAGTTTATGCGCAGAGGAGACACAACATAGTAAATAATTACCCCCTTTGTTATGGGTGAGTGATCCACGATAGCTCAGTGGTTAGTGAACTGGACTACAAAGGACAAAAGGTAGGGTTCGATCCCAACCGACGGCTTCCGGGTTCACCCAGCCTTAAATGGGTACTGGATTTTTTTTCTGGGAAAGTAAAGCGGCTCGGGCATAATACCAACCACATTGCCCCAAAAATCATGTGCTGAAGGTCTGTAAAATATAGGGTCACTAACACCATATTCCCTGTACGCCACTTGGCGTGACGGAGCTTTTTACTTTGTTATGGGTATAAAGGAATTTTTTTTTTTTATTTCATCACTGGCAGCGGCATACAGCCTGTTGTTTTCGATGACGTAGTCGAGGATCCGATTTCGGGTAAGGCCCTACATACTTATTTTTTTATATGAGGGTGCCTTAATCACCATTTCTTGCGTTAAAAATAATTATAATATAAAGGCATAGCAAAACAAGCCCTTATGTGGGAAACAACAGGTAAGAGGAAAAGAGCCCGACCCAGAGAGACACTGAGAAGAACATTGATCAGAGAGGCAAGAGCAGCAGGAATCAGCTTCCTCAATGAAATAGAGATGCTTGCACTGAACAGAGACAAATGGCGAGATTTGATAAAAGATCTTTACAAGGATGCTAGAACAAAAATTTAGATAAGAGAAAGAGTATCTGGATCTATGCCCTATGGGCCGGCTACGGCTCGAAAGGTCTATAGACAGAGAGACAAGGTCTGACACTAAATAGCAATGATCGCCGGACACAGGAAGTGAAGAATTGCTGCCCTATGTGCTGTCTTGGGATGGAAGGGACAAGAGATAGATAAAAGTCAACAGCTTACGGTTAAACCTGGTGGCATTCAAGTCAACAGCTTACGGTTAAACCTGGTGGCATTCAAGTCAACAGCTTACGGTTAAACCTGATGACATTCATCCATCATCAAACTAGACCTCACAGACATCAGACACCAATTCTGGATGGCTCAGGATAGATAAAAGTCAACAGCTTACGGTTAAACCTGGTGGCATTCATCCATCATCAAACTAGACCTCACAGACATCAGACACCAATTCTGGATAGCTCAGACAAACATAACAACAACAGACAGAAAAGGCTGCAGGCACACATATCAAGAACAAATCTCAGTACGTGGTTATGAATATTTTATACCCTGTAACCAAATATGTACATGAATAACGTACAAATGAACTAAAGTTCGATGACTGAACAAAACTTGAACAAAAGGCATTCAGTACATCATGGTAAAATGTTCAAGTTTGAGAAATGGATAAAAAAGAAACAGGAGAAAACCACTCCCCAGCAAAGAGAAAAATGAACAAGAGCATGAGTTGATGTCATGATAAATGTTTAATAAAACAGAACAACAACAATTCAAATATCACTGATCTGACCCAATTTATTTGATGTGGATGAGTGCTACTATAACGGTTCATAAGTAGTTGGATCAAAAATAAGGGTGGGAGTGGGAAGTAAGTGGGAAGCAACAGTTACCAATGAGGTGAGTCCTGATGATGGCAAAGATTTTGATTGAAATAGGACTCTCCAACATTGTTAACTACTGCAGCCACTTAAGAGAGAGGCAATGATACATGTCACAGGAATCATCAACAACACCTTAAGAGAGAAGAAATGATACATGTCACAGGAATCATCAGCAACACCTTAAGAGAGAAGAAATGATACATGCCACAGGAAACATCAACAACACCTTAAGAGAGAAGAAATGATACATGTCACAGGAATCATCAACAACACCTTAAGAGAGAAGAAATGATACATGTCACAGGAATCATCAACAACACCTTAAGAGAGAAGAAATGATACAAGTCACAGGAATCATCAGCAACACCTTAAGAGAGAAGAAATGATACATGTCACAGGAATCATCGGCAACACCTTAAGAGAGAAGCAATGATACATGTCACAGGAATCATCAACAACACCTTAAGAGAGAAGCAATGATACATGTCACAGGAATCATCAACAACACCTTAAGAGAGAAGCAATGATACATGTCACAGGAATCATCAACAACACCTTAAGAGAGAAGAAATGATACATGCCACAAGAATCATCAACAACACCTTAAGAGAGAAGAAATGATACATGCCACAAGAATCATCAACAACACCTTAAGAGAGAAGAAATGATACATGCCACAAGAATCATCAACAACACCTTAAGAGAGAAGAAATGATACAAGTCACAGGAATCATCAACACCTTAAGAGAAGCAATGATATATATCATTTTGAAAGAACTATTAGACTGAGCTCTATAGAACCAGCTTCTATCACTACAGACAGACATGTTAAAGGTCTCTATACAAACAGTGTTTCTATAAGTACAAGCGAACATGTCAGTTTGGAAGTTAATTTAAAACTAGTGACAAGTCTTCAAAGTCTACACAAACAGTGCTTCTACCAGCACAAGCTGTCAATAACAACATAATCTATGTCAATAACAACATAATCTATGTCAATAACAACATAATCTATGTCAATAACAACATAATCTATGTCAATAACAACATAATCTATGTCAATACCAGTACAGTCAGTCATGAGTATCAAAAAGTCTAGAGTGAAAGACTAGCTGAGCACGTCAGATCTAAACTATTTCTGTGACAAGTCTATCTGTAAAATAAACCTACTAGTATGACAAGCCTATCTGTAAAATAAACCTACTTCTGTGACAAGTGAATCTGTAAAATAAACCTACTAGTATGACAAATCTATCTGTAAAATAAACCTACTAGTATGACAAGTCTTTCTGTAAAATAAATCTACTTCTGTGACAAGTCTATCTGTAAAATAAACCTACTTCTGTGACAAGTCTATCTGTAAAATAAACCTACTTCTGTGACAAGTCTATCTGTAAAATAAACCTACTTCTGTGACAAGTCTATCTGTAAAATAAACCTACTTCTGTGACAAATCTATCTGTAAAATAAACCTACTTCTGTGACAAGTCTATCTGTAAAATAAACCTACTTCTGTGACAAATCTATCTGTAAAATAAACCTACTTGTATGACTGGTCTATCTGTAAAGCCTAAATGTTACAAATCTACCTGTATGATATGTCTGCCTAAACGTTACAAATCTACCTGTATGACAGGTCTGCCTAGATGACAAATCTACCTGAGTGTGGCAAGTGTAGCTATATGACAATTCCTATCTATGTGCAATAGACCAGAAATCTCTCCAGTGCCCCTGCTCACAAAATCTAGAAATGCATACATAAGGTACTAGCAGCCACACAGTGATCACAAACAAGGACAGGAAACCAGCATCTACACACAACAACACATATGGTCATACGTCCAGGCAACCAGTACCAACACACAAGGTAACAGGCAAATAAATGCAATGCTGCAGTAAAGCTGGAACAAATGGTGGGGTGTAACATACACTCCTAAATGGTGACAGTTTTACAAAAAAGGACAATACAAAATTTTTTGATGTTTCGGCCTACAGGCAGCCTTCAGAAAACAGGGACAACATAAATAGGCAATGAAATGAAGATATATGCTACTGCATGTTTTGGAGTTACAGGGACAACACAAATAGGCAATGAAATGAAGATATATGCTACTGCATGTTGTAGAGTTACAGGGACAACACAAATAGGCAATGAAATGAAGATATATGCTACTGCATGTTGTGGAGTTACAGGGACAACACAAATAGGCAATGAAATGAAGATATATGCTACTGCATGTTGTAGAGTTACAGGGACAACACAAATAGGCAATGAAATGAAGATATATGCTACTGCATGTTGTAGAGTTACAGGGACAACACAAATAGGCAATGAAATGAAGATATATGCTACTGCATGTTGTGGAGTTACAGGGACAACACAAATAGGCAATGAAATGAAGATATATGCTACTGCATGTTGTGGAGTTACAGGGACAACACAAATAGGCAATGAAATGAAGATATATGCTACTGCATGTTGTAGAGTTACAGGGACAACACAAATAGGCAATGAAATGAAGATATATGCTACTGCATGTTGTAGAGTTACAGGGACAACAAAAATAGGCAATGAAATGAAGATATATGCTACTGCATGTTGTGGAGTTACAGGGACAACACAAATAGGCAATGAAATGAAGATATATGCTACTGCATGTTGTGGAGTTATAAAATTAACACTACAAAGAAGAATGAGATAAAATTAGAAAATATATAAGGAGAAGGAGAGAGAGAGGGAGGAAGAGAGAGAGAGGGAGGGAGGGAGAGAGAGGGAGGGAGAGAAGAAAGAGAGAGGGACAGAGAGAGAGGAGAGAGAGAGGGAGGAAGAGAGAAGAGAGAGAGAGGGAGAAAGAGAGGAGAGAAAGGGAGGGAGAGAGAGGAGAGAAAGGGAGGGAGAGAGAGAGGGAGGGAGAGAGAGAGGGAGGGAGAGAGGGAGAGAGAGAGAGAGAGAAGGGAGGGAGGGAGAGAGAGAGAGAGGGAGGGAGAGAGAGGGAGGAAGGGAGGGAGTGAGAGAGAGAGAGTAAATGTAAAAAAAAGTGTATAAAAAATGAGTCCCTTAGCTGAACTGCCCTGTGTCCTGTCAAAAAGTTGAATGTGGAAAATGTGAGAGGAAGAGGTGAAAAGAGGGACCAGGTCATGTGATAGGATGAAAAATCTTGGCCAGTAAGGGGAGATAAGATGATTAGGACAGGGTGAGATGCCACAATCAGGTGTAAGAATAAAGACCAGAGACTAGCACCTACTGTGTGGCTCGACCAGGTATTGTATCGTATATATGGCTTTTTGGCGTCTTGAAAGATGGTTGGTAGCAAGCAATCATGATAAGTCAGTAGTTCGGTAAAGCATTAGTGTCTCATACTGGGTGCTGCTTTACTGAACAGCTTCTCTCTTGGCTGAATTTGCCAATACTGGACAGACAGATCCATCCACAGAACGAGCAAGGTGTATTTGCGATACCTGGCCGTGTCTCTTTTCTATTGCGCCTTTTGTCTTCTGAATTTGATATCAGCACTGTCTCGAAATCCGGTTAGCGCAATCGATAGGCGGTTGGCTTACCACGGCAACAGCCGGGGTTCGTAATCCTGGCGAGGACACCTGGGTTTTACTAATTCCCTAAAAATTAGTAGGAGCCGCGATAGCTCAGTGGTTAGTGAACTGGACTACTACGGACAAGGGGTAGGGTTCGATCCCAACCGACGGCTCCGGGTTCACCCAGCCTTAAATGGGTACCGGATTTTTTCTGGGAAAGTAAAAGCAGCACGGGCGTAATACCGACCACATTACCCCAAAAAATCATGTGCTGAAGGTCTGTAAAATATAGGGTCACTAACACCATATTTCCCTATACGCCACTTGGCGTGACGGGGGGTACTTTACTTTTTTTTACTGTCTCGAAAGAAGCTGTGCCATTTTTTATTTTTGCTCTCCATGTGCTACGATCCGCAGCCACATTTTCCCAGTTTCTTTCACTGGTAGAAAATTCCCTCAATTGTTGTATCTATCTATATTTCTTTCGCCTGAAGTATTGTCTATATCTGCAATGTCATTTCCTGTATAAATTTTACTGTCTTTTGTAATTCTTGCAGTGGCCCATATAGTTTTGTCTGTAGTGTTGTATCTATGGGTCAATGGATTTTCCTCAGTCTACTATATTCAGTGCAGTCTTGAAGTATGTGTTCAGCAGTCTGGGGCGCCTGTCCACATGTAC
The DNA here is from genome assembly GCA_032433765.1 of Megaustenia siamemsis. Classification (NCBI taxonomy): domain Eukaryota; kingdom Metazoa; phylum Mollusca; class Gastropoda; order Stylommatophora; family Ariophantidae; genus Megaustenia; species Megaustenia siamemsis. Next base: position 40,126,547 of record JAVIAB010000145.1, on the reverse strand, counting down.
AAGTAGTTGATGTGCCGATCTTGAATTTTGTATACATGTGACTGTGGAGTCGATTGTGTCCTGTTCTGAGGTGTATAATAACTTGTTCATATCTATTCATATTATGAAAGGCATTCTGATTTGGGGCTTGTGGTCCTCTGATTGATTTGATTATCTGTTTATTATGATGGTATGTAACCGGTGTATCTAGTTGTGTGAAGTGTATAATATTACATGTCAAACAACCGCGAGAGACAAAGGTGTAGACAGACAACAGTAGCCAAACCTAGGAACATTTCATACGTAAAACGAAGTCATAGTGCACTCGGTATCAAAGGAGTCTCAACTATGTAGTAAAAAGGTAGTACAAAAGAAAGAACCAGATAGGAGAGAGTCATAAAAATAATAGTAGTAAGTGTGGTAGCACTAAAAGCTCCACAATGAGAGTAGTGAAAATGTCAGAATAATGAGAGCCAAGAATATCGGTCAGAGTATAAAGATTACTACTTCTAAAAATGGGTACTAGGTAAGGGAGACTGTGCATCTGCAACTAGATGTATATCGGAGCACATCTGCTGTAAATATGGGGAGGAAGTGTCAACCCTGAGTACTGTACAGGAAAAATGAGTCAGGATAATGTAGAGGTTAAATCAGAAAGGGGTGAGGAAGAAAACAAAAAAAAACAAGGAGGGAAAAGGAAAAAAAGTAACTCATTACCCGTGAGAAAAGGATATGTTAATCCCCTGTGGGGTGAGGCAACCCATGCAGGCATTCAGACAATTCTCTAAAGTGAAACTCATAGACATCATCCACCATCATGCACACATTTGGTCATACTTCCATACACAACCAACGCTTAGAAATTTGACCAAATACCCATACAACCAACAACTCACAAACCAGACTTACCTACATACAACCAACAACTCACAAACCAGTTTTACCTACATACAACCAACAACTCACAAACCAGTTTTACCTACATACAACCAACAACTCACAAACCAGACTTACCTACATACAACCAATAACTCACAAACCAGTTTTACCTACATACAACCAACAACTCACAAACCAGACTTACCTACATACAACCAATAACTCACAAACCAGACTTACCTACATACAACCAACAACTCACAAACCAGTTTTACCTACATACAACCAATAACTCACAAACCAGTCTTACCTACATACAACCAATAACTCACAAACCAGTTTTACTTACATACAACCAATAACTTACAAACCAGTCTTACCTACATACAACCAACAACACCACATACAATTTGGTCACATACCATAAAACCAACAACACCCACAAACTACCACCAACACCCAAAAATGTGATCATTCATGCACATACATACAGAGAAAAAAACTTAAAATAATTTCTGCTATAGAATACATAAAGAAATAACAGATAAAATGGCTTGGCCACATGATAAGACAGAAAGATCACAACACAATGAGCCTTCAATAAACATTGCAAGAACACCAGACTCAAGAGCCAACCACAAGAATGATGGATTAAAGGAATATTAGAAACACTAGGAAACATAATAGCAGGAGAGGCGAACGGTAGAGCAAGAGACCACATGTTATATCTCTTCTCGACGTTGAAAGGCAAATGAGGAAGGAAACAAGAAGAAGATCCACATACAATCAACGATACCCAAAAAATTTGGCAACACACAACAACATCCGCAAGCCAATCATGCCTACACACAATCAGTGACATAATATACACACAAATATATCCGCACACAACAACATATCCACATACTTACGATTAACCACCTTCCTTAAAAAAAAAAAATAATAATAAAAATCCAACGAAATTAAAGAGAAAATAAAAAAAATGAACCAGTCCCCAGCATACAAAAGACACGGACAATGAGTGTGCATGCGACATGATCCGAACCAGTGGTTCTTTAAATAGCAATACTATCTCCCATGCTGGTCCAAGAAAGACTAAACAAAATGAAGGGATAGCATAAATGTAGTTTGACCGTTGTTCAAAGATTGAAAAAAACCACACCAGTTACGTGTAAGAGCAGAATCATGCTTTTTAAAATGGCTCGGCACTTTGGTCTGGCAATGACATCTTCTCATTGTGTCGATGGTATCGCTATCATGTCCTAAATCTTGTGTTAAAATGGCTCGGCACTTTGGTCTGGCAATGACATCTTCTCATTGTGTCGATGGTATCGCTATCATGTCCTAAATCTTGTGGTTATGCCCGGTGCTTTTGTTGTGATGTTCTAGTTTGCTGATTACGTTATTGCACGCGTAGGACCAGTTTAAACGGGCAGCTACATTGACCCAACTCCTGGCAATTAGCTGAAGCAGATTAGATAAGAAACATAGGTTAGGTATTTTTGATCAGTTCATTTACCCACTACCAAAACAGAAGCGTATGAAGCATTACAGATTTAAACAGTGACGTTACACAGCTGTTTGTTAATGATACTTAAGTTGTCTTTACTATTTTGCAATTATAAACAACCTGTAGCATCAATTCATTCTTCTGCTCTTTATAGTCTATACCCATCAAGTGGCCATGGATGCGTGTGTCTTTACTCTGCAGCAAAGCCATGACATCTGCACCTTTCAGCCACACCCACATCCATTTTCAGAATGTGTAGATTTGCTTAAAAATTTGGACTGGGCAGCAGCCATTTTTATTTTTTTTTTTAACTTTTAGCTCTGCACATGTGAAATCCTGTTTTTTGCTTTTACCCACGAGGGCTAGACTTTGGATCTCATCAACCAGAGGAGGGCTAGACATTGGATCTCATCAACCAGAGGAGGGCTAGACATTGGATCTCATCAACCAGAGGAGGGCTAGACATTGGATCTCATCAACCAGACGAGGGCTAGACATTGGATCTCATCAACCAGAGGAGGGCTAGACATTGGATCTCATCAACCAGAGGAGGGCTAGACATTGGATCTCATCAACCAGAGGAGGGCTAGACATTGGATCTCATCAACCAGACGAGGGCTAGACATTGGATCTCATCAACCAGAGGAGGGCAATGCCATGAAGAAACCACAAATTCAAAGTGAAAAATTCCTGCCAACTGTGATGAAATTTGTAGCCAACCTGTGTCCTTCCCGTCAGAAGGCAAATGTCTTACCTCTTGAGTCTTGATTAGAGTAAAGAGCCCCGTCACGTCAAGTGGTATATATGGAATATGGTGTTAGTGACCATAATTTTTATAGACCTTCGACACATGATTTTTGGGGTAATGTGGTCAGTATTACGCCTGTGCCACCTTTACTTTTCCAGAAAAAAAAATCTGGAATCCATTTAACAGTGGTCAAACATGGAAGCCGTCGATCGGGATCGAACCCAACAACTTGTCTTTTGCAGTCCAGTTCACTAACCACTGAGTTATCATGGCTCACTGATTACAGTAAGTTATAATAACATTTAGAACTAAAATTACATTTTTCCCATTAACTCTTTCCATACATTTTGCCGCACTGTGCACCATGCCGATTTCGGCAACGTACGTTTCGCCGCATAGTGCACCACGCTTAATTTGATTAGTGTGAACGCTATCAAACCATATTCTTTTTACATGTCCTGTATCATCTTGATACTGGTGAAATCTAATACCTTATTCAATTATCTAAACATTCACGTATTATATTACGTTAGATAAATATAAATATATAGATTGATTCTTAAAACCATGAACAATTTTGTCTCTGAAATCTCTTCCGTTGCGTAGATGAAAAGCTTCCATATGGAAAGAGTTAAGTAAGGATTCCAATTCATGCTGAAAGAAATATGGGATATGTTATTGTTCCTCAATGTTTCTCTGAGTCTCGGTGGCTGAGTGGTTAGTCCGCTTGCTTCCTAATCAGAAGGGTCAGAGTTCAATTCACAGGAATTCTTTTTTTTTTCAGACCAACACGGCTCAGGAGTTCACCCAGCCTCTAAAAATGGGTACCAGAGATGTTTCTTGGAATTTAAGGCAGTCTGGCACAATACCAATCCCATCATCAAAAAATGTGCTTTGGCCGAGGAAAAGTAGCCACTGTCGCCATATTCCTTATAAGGCCATGCAAGGTAGGGGAGGGAACGTTTTACCTTCTCTCTGCCCATATCTCTCAAAGACCAATGGCAAATTTGTATGGGCCAAAATTATGCCACGCTACTCTGCTTTCCCAGTAGGGTTCGATCTCAACTGACGGCTTCCGGGTTCACCCAGCCTTTAATGGGTACCAGATTTTTTTCTGGGAAAGTAAAGCGGCACGGGTGTAATACTGACCACATTACCCCAAAAACCATGTGCAGAAGGTCTGTAAAATTTATGGTCACTAACACCATATTCCCTATATGCCACTTGTCGTGATGGGAGCACTTTACTTCTTTATTTTACTCTGCTTTTCCAGGCAAAGAATTGGTTTCAATTTTCAGAGCTGGGTGAACCCCCAAAGCTGTATCGATCCGAAGAAAAAAACTAGCCATGCATTTGATCAGTTGTAATCATACTAACTACTCAGGAACCATGGCTTCACCATGTTCACACTTGAAAGTTTCTTTTTTTTTATGTGTGTGTCATTAGTTTCAAACACCTAAGATATAAAAAACACTAAATTGTAATTACACTAGTAACCCTCAACACTGTGAAGTCACAAATTCTAACCACTCCCATCAAATATCAGTTTTAAGAATGATGAGGGTTTGTGTGGTATCTTCACCCATAGATTTGGTAACAATTCTACAATTAAACAAAAATAACACTTTTAAGTCAAAACAAATGGTTGCGGTATACCATGTAAAAATGAGATACTCCACAGCTCAGGAGCACACCCAGAACACTGTGACACTTTCACAGCATTGGAACACACCCACAACAATGGGGCACAATAAAAGTTATGTGAAACACCCACAACAATGGGGCACAATAAAAGCTATGTGAAACATCCACAACAATAGGGCACAATAAAAGCTATGTGAAACACCCACAACAATGGGGCACAATAAAAGCTATGTGAAACATCCACAACAATGGGGCACAATAAAAGCTATGTGAAACATCCACAACAATGGGGCACAATAAAAGCTATATGAAACATCCACAACAAAGGGGCACAATAAAAGCTATGTGAAACACCCACAACAATGGGGCACAATAAAAGCTATGTGAAACATCCACAACAATAGGGCACAATAAAAGTTATGTGAAACATCCACAAAAATGGGGCACAATAAAAGCTATGTGAAACACCCACAACAATGGGGCACAATAAAAGTTATGGAACACACCCACAACAATGGAGCACAATAAAAACTATGTGAAACACCCACAACAATGGGGCACAATAAAAGCTATGGAACACACCCACAACAATGGGGCACAATAAAAGCTATGGAACACACCCACAACAATGGAGCACAATAAAAAATATGTGAAACACCCACAACAATGGGGCACAATAAAAGCTATGTGAAACACCCACAACAATTGGGCACAATAAAAGCTATGGAACACACCCACAACAATGGAGCACAATAAAAACTATGTGAAACACCCACAACAATTGGGCACAATAAAAGCTATATGAAACACCCACAACAATTGGGCACAATAAAAAGCTATGGAACACACCCACAACAATGGGGCACAATAAAAGCTATATGAAACACCCACAACAATGGGGCACAATAAAAAGCTATGGAACACACCCACAACAATGGGGCACAATAAAAGCTATGTGAAACACCCACAACAATGGGGCACAATAAAAGCTATGTGAAACATCCACAACAATGGGGCACAATAAAAGCTATGTGAAACATCCACAACAATGGGGCACAATAAAAGCTATGTGAAACACCCACAACAATGGGGCACAATAAAAGTTATGGAAAACACCCACAACAATGGAGCACAATAAAAACTATGTGAAACACCCACAACAATGGGGCACAATAAAAGCTATGTGAAACACCCACAACAATGGGGCACAATAAAAGCTATGTGAAACATCCACAACAATGGAGCACAATAAAAACTATGTGAAACACCCACAACAATTGGGCACAATAAAAGCTATGTGAAACATCCACAACAATGGGGCACAATAAAAGCTATGTGATACACCCACAACAATGGGGCACAATAAAAGCTATGTGAAACACCCACAACAATGGGGCACAATAAAAGCCATGGAACACACCCACAACAATGGGGCATAATAAAAGCCATGGAACACACCCACAACAATGGGGTACAATAAAAACTATGTGAAACACCCACAACAATGGAGCACAATAAAAGCTATGTGAAACACCCACAACAATCGGGCACAATAAAAGCTATGGAATACACCCACAACAATGGGGCACAATAAAAGCTATGGAACACACCCACAACAATGGGGCACAATAAAAGCTATGTGAAACACCCACAACAATCGGGCACAATAAAAGCTATGGAATACACCCACAACAATGGGGCACAATAAAAGCTATGGAACACACCCACAACAATGGGGCACAATAAAAGCTATGGAACACACCCACAACAATGGGGCACAATAAAAGCTATGGAACACACCCACAACAATGGGGCACAATAAAAGCTATGGAACACACCCACAACAATGGGGCACAATAAAAGCTATGTGACACACCCACAACAATGGGGCACAATAAAAAGCTATGGAACACACCCACAACAATGGGGCACAATAAAAGCTATGTGATACACCCACAACAATGGGGCACAATAAAAGCTATGTGAAACACCCACAACAATTGGGCACAATAAAAGCTATGGAACACACCCACAACAATGGAGCACAATAAAAGCTATATGAAACACCCACAACAATGGGGCACAATAAAAGTTATGTGAAACACCCACAACAATGGGGCACAATAAAAGCTATGTGAAACATCCACAACAATAGGGCACAATAAAAGCTATGTGAAACACCCACAACAATGGGGCACAATAAAAGCTATGTGAAACATCCACAACAATGGGGCACAATAAAAGCTATGTGAAACATCCACAACAATGGGGCACAATAAAAGCTATATGAAACATCCACAACAAAGGGGCACAATAAAAGCTATGTGAAACACCCACAACAATGGGGCACAATAAAAGCTATGTGAAACATCCACAACAATAGGGCACAATAAAAGTTATGTGAAACATCCACAAAAATGGGGCACAATAAAAGCTATGTGAAACACCCACAACAATGGGGCACAATAAAAGTTATGGAACACACCCACAACAATGGAGCACAATAAAAACTATGTGAAACACCCACAACAATGGGGCACAATAAAAGCTATGGAACACACCCACAACAATGGGGCACAATAAAAGCTATGGAACACACCCACAACAATGGAGCACAATAAAAAATATGTGAAACACCCACAACAATGGGGCACAATAAAAGCTATGTGAAACACCCACAACAATTGGGCACAATAAAAGCTATGGAACACACCCACAACAATGGAGCACAATAAAAACTATGTGAAACACCCACAACAATTGGGCACAATAAAAGCTATATGAAACACCCACAACAATTGGGCACAATAAAAAGCTATGGAACACACCCACAACAATGGGGCACAATAAAAGCTATATGAAACACCCACAACAATGGGGCACAATAAAAAGCTATGGAACACACCCACAACAATGGGGCACAATAAAAGCTATGTGAAACACCCACAACAATGGGGCACAATAAAAGCTATGTGAAACATCCACAACAATGGGGCACAATAAAAGCTATGTGAAACATCCACAACAATGGGGCACAATAAAAGCTATGTGAAACACCCACAACAATGGGGCACAATAAAAGTTATGGAAAACACCCACAACAATGGAGCACAATAAAAACTATGTGAAACACCCACAACAATGGGGCACAATAAAAGCTATGTGAAACACCCACAACAATGGGGCACAATAAAAGCTATGTGAAACATCCACAACAATAGGGCACAATAAAAGTTATGTGAAACATCCACAAAAATGGGGCACAATAAAAGCTATGTGAAACACCCACAACAATGGGGCACAATAAAAGTTATGGAACACACCCACAACAATGGAGCACAATAAAAACTATGTGAAACACCCACAACAATGGGGCACAATAAAAGCTATGTGAAACACCTACAACAATTGGGCACAATAAAAGCTATGGAACACACCCACAACAATGGGGCACAATAAAAACTATGTGAAACACCCACAACAATTGGGCACAATAAAAGCTATATGAAACACCCACAACAATTGGGCACAATAAAAAGCTATGGAACACACCCACAACAATGGGGCACAATAAAAGCTATATGAAACACCCACAACAATGGGGCACAATAAAAAGCTATGGAACACACCCACAACAATGGGGCACAATAAAAGCTATGTGATACACCCACAACAATGGGGCACAATAAAAGCTATGTGAAACACCCACAACAATGGGGCACAATAAATGCCATGGAACACACCCACAACAATGGGGCATAATAAAAGCTATGGAACACACCCACAACAATGGGGTACAATAAAAACTATGTGAAACACCCACAACAATGGAGCACAATAAAAGCTATGTGAAACACCCACAACAATCGGGCACAATAAAAGCTATAGAATACACCCACAACAATGGGGCACAATAAAAGCTATGGAACACACCCACAACAATGGGGCACAATAAAAGCTATGTGAAACACCCACAACAATCGGGCACAATAAAAGCTATGGAATACACCCACAACAATGGGGCACAATAAAAGCTATGGAACACACCCACAACAATGGGGCACAATAAAAGCTATGGAACACACCCACAACAATGGGGCACAATAAAAGCTATGGAACACACCCACAACAATGGGGCACAATAAAAGCTATGGAACACACCCACAACAATGGGGCACAATAAAAGCTATGTGACACACCCACAACAATGGGGCACAATAAAAAGCTATGGAACACACCCACAACAATGGGGCACAATAAAAGCTATGTGATACACCCACAACAATGGGGCACAATAAAAGCTATGTGAAACACCCACAACAATTGGGCACAATAAAAGCTATGGAACACACCCACAACAATGGAGCACAATAAAAACTATGTGAAACACCCACAACAATTGGGCACAATAAAAGCTATATGAAACACCCACAACATTTGGGCACAATAAAAAGCTATGGAACACACCCACAACAATGGTGCACAATAAAAGCTATATGAAACACCCACAACAATGGGGCACAATAAAAAGCTATGGAACACACCCACAACAATGGGGCACAATAAAAGCTATATGAAACACCCACAACAATGGGGCACAATAAAAAGCTATGGAACACACCCACAACAATGGGGCACAATAAAAGCTATGTGATACACCCACAACAATGGGGCACAATAAAAGCTATGTGAAACACCCACAACAATGGGGCACAATAAAAGCCATGGAACACACCCACAACAATGGGGCATAATAAAAGCTATGGAACACACCCACAACAATGGGGTACAATAAAAGCTATGTGAAACACACACAACAATGGAGGACAATAAAAGCTATGTGAAACACCCACAACAATCGGGCACAATAAAAGCTATGGAATACACCCACAACAATGGGGCACAATAAAAGCTATGGAACACACCCACAACAATGGGGCACAATAAAAGCTATGGAACACACCCACAACAATGGGGCACAATAAAAGCTATGGAACACACCCACAACAATGGGGCACAATAAAAGCTATGTGACACACCCACAACAATGGGGCACAATAAAAGCTATATGAAACACCCACAACAATGGGGCACAATAAAAGCTATGGAACACACCCACAACAATGGAGCACAATAAAAACTATGTGAAACACCCACAACAATTGGGCACAATAAAAGCTATATGAAACACCCACAACAATTGGGCACAATAAAAAGCTATGGAACACACCCACAACAATGGAGCACAATAAAAGCTATATGAAACACCCACAACAATGGGGCACAATAAAAAGCTATGGAACACACCCACAAAAATGGGGCACAATAAAAGCTATGTGATACACCCACAACAATGGGGCACAATAAAAGCTATGTGAAACACCCACAACAATGGGGCACAATAAAAGCTATGGAATACACCCACAACAATGGGGCACAATAAAAGCTATGGAACACACCCACAACAATGGGGCACAATAAAAGCTATGGAACACACCCACAACAATGGGGCACAATAAAAGCTATGTGACACACCCACAACAATGGGGCACAATAAAAGCTATATGAAACACCCACAACAATGGGGCACAATAAAAGCTATGTCACACACCCACAACAATAGGGCACAATAAAAGCTATGGAACACACCCACAACTGAGAAACAAATCAACAACTTTGGGACTTTCAAAGCTCAGAACAACCCAGGAAGCAACTGGGGGAACCCAAGCACCTAATATCACATTAGCAGGGTCGGCACACCATCAGCTGACCAAGACCTAGCAGTGTAACCTCCTAGATGGCACAAGATGTCCTGAGCCAACTACATTCCCCTCACTTTTAAAACAGATATTCTATGGAAGTGGTTTCAATTTGTGACACCACACACAAAACATAAAATTGTTTAGCTAAAGTTAATATTTAAGTATGAACTGGTTATGAAAGGCTCAGGTATCATTGCAAACGAATTACAATCCATAACTGCCCAACCGCCCGAGCCAGTGGAATTATCCGAATTACATTCTCATCTCCCAAACAAAGAAAGGTAGCTGTAATCACCATCGTAGCTGTCTCAACACATGCCAAAAGACATAAGGCAAAACCGCACAGAAAGTGAACACAGCCATTTGTTCACCGCCATACAATATCATCATTCATCGTAAACAATCGGAATATCGAAACATGATAAAAACGGATGAAACGCACAGCTACGGTGTGCACAGAGCACTTAACTCAGTAGCTCCTGCAACAAGCCGGTCTTGGAATATGAGGAAACTGCAACAAGGAACACTCTTCAAAACTGGTATTTTAGAATTAGCGCTCGAAACAAAAAGATCAAAGACTAGCTAGCATATCTGAGAGGATCAAAGGGATGCGATATTCAGTTTTTAACGACATCAGCATTAAAAAATTTTTTATTTTAATATACAGCATCTTCCAATCACTTGAAATATACAACAGAAGAAGAATGTGTATTTTATTTTCCTGGGAAAAAAAATATGAATGAGGAAATGCACTAAAGTATCAGTGACAAATGACGATGATGCACATACACATAAACGCAATGTGCTGCTGGTACAAAAAAATGTAAGAACACATCTTCTAGCTTAAGTCTGATAGTTCCACAGTAAACAATTTCCAATGCTTCCACACAACACAATATGTTTTATCGAAACAAAATAATTTAATAGAATGAACATCAGACAGGAACATTTTGGGTCAATCAAAGACCTGTAGGGGCATGACAAATATGTTCAACAGAAACATACAAGCATGACTAACATTAACATACAACGCATTAGGCCGTACAGGTCATGAGATGGCACAAACTTGTAAAAGATCATACGGTTGTGAGATGACATTAATATATTAAGAAATCATATAATTACACTATATGACACAGTCTTCAAAGAAGACCATATAATAATCATATTATATGACATCAACATGTAAAGAGACCATATAAAAATCATATTATTTGGCATCAACATGTAAGGAGACCTAATAATAATAATAATCATATTATATGGCATCAACATGCATGGAGATCATATAATTTTATTATATGCCAATAAGAAGACCATATAATAATCATATTATATGACATTACCATGTAAAACATCCATATAATATATATGGCATCAACATGTCAGGAGACCATAAAATAATCATATTATATGACAACATTTAAAGAGACCATATAATAATCATATTATATGACAACATTTAAAGAGACCATATAATAATCATATTATATGACAACATTTAAAGAGACCATATAATAATCATATTATATGACAACATTTAAAGAGACCATATAATAATCATATTATATGACAACATTTAAAGAGACCATATAATAATCATATTATATGACAACATTTAAAGAGACCATATAATAATCATATTATATGACAACATTTAAAGAGACCATATAATAATCATATTATATGACAACATTTAAAGAGACCATATAATAATCATATTATATGACAACATTTAAAGAGACCATATAATAATCATATTATATGACAACATTTAAAGAGACCATATAATAATCATATTATATGACATTACCATGTAAAACATCCATATAATATATATGGCATCAACATGTCAGGAGACCATATAATAATATTATATGACATCATCATGTAAGGAGACCATATAATATTATTAAATGACATCAACATGTAAGGAGACCATATAATAATATTAAATGACATCAACATGTAAGGAGACCATATAATAATATTAAATGACATCAACATGTAAGGAGACCATATAATATTATATGACATCAACATGTAAGGAGACCATATAATATTATTAAATGACATCAACATGTAAGGAGACCATATAATAATATTATATGACATCAACATGTAAGGAGACCATATAATATTATATGACATCAACATGTAAGGAGACCATATAATATTATATGACATCAACATGTAAGGAGACCATATAATATTATATGACATCAACATGTACAGAGACTACATAACCATATCATACTTATGTAAAAGACCAGATAACCATATTATATGATAGAGACATAAGAAGACTATATAATCATATTATAGGACAGTGACATACATGCTGAAAAACCACATAATCTTTTATGACACATACATATAAAGAGATCACTGATTCGTGTGATTACAAAGTCAAAAAGGGAGACCCAATAATTTAGGTGGTGATGAAACACATACTGAGATAAGACAACCACATAATGACACTATCTCTGATCGCAGTTGTCCCATACGTGATAGGGAGTTTTATACCATAATTTGAACTTACATAGAGATGCAAACACATAAGAATGAGGCTGCTGTGTCATTATCCATGATTGATAGCTATTATTATCTGATGACACCACCACCATATGATAACAACTAGTTCAGAAGTATCTAAGTAGTGAACACAAACAACCACGAGTATGACCACATTCACTATTTCAATGACACCAGCTCAGCAGGAAAAGAACACGTCAACAAAATTTAGACTCCGAACAAGCCATACCAGACTGAAGTGCCACCTGTTCAACACCCCAAAGATAGGAACCTCTCAAGAATGTGACTGTGGCACAGGTAAAAACTGCTGAACATCTACTACAATCAAGCCCAACATACAATAAACAGAGGGAAGAGCTCTTGCGGCCACCACAAGCCCTATAACAGGACAAGCTGCATGGAAATGTTACCAGTCGTGAGCAGATGACTCTTTTCTTCAAACTTAATATTGATGTTTAACGGAATACGCAGATGAAGAAATGACAGCAAGACAAATATAAATATTTGAAGACAAATATAAATATTTGAAGACAAATATAAATATTTGAAGACAAATATAAATATTTATCACAATGTATCACCCCCTCAAAGATGTCACAGCCCACACTATTACATGACATTTAACCACATATAATTCTACAGTGATACATTGTCATCTATCTGTGACATACATACTGCCATATGGTATTTAGCCATAACATATACAAACAGGTCATGACATATGAACACAGCATGACCTTGCTATACGGTACATATCGATAACAACCTTAAACATGACAATTAACCATGGCATGCACATGTCATTTGACATTTAGCTACAGCATAACTATGCTTATAGCTACCCACCCAACATTCCACCAGAAATGGGATGTACGTGACAATGATAGTTTAATACATTTTGTAGTTACGACATTAATGACCTGTCACCTGACATTCAGCCATGTCATGTATCCACACTTGCAAGACATTCAGTAATGTGTACCCACCTTGTAATGATTCAATATCTTCTCACACACACCAGCAATGATGTGGTTTATCAACCACACCTACAACACAGGAACGGTACACTCTCCCACACAAAAGAACCCCCAACATTCCCACACATCCTTACACAAAGTAAGCTATAAACACTCTATACCAACTCTCCCCACACAAAGTAAGCTATAATAACTCTATACCAACTCTCCCCACACAAAGTAAGCTATAATAACTCTATACCAACTCTCCCCACACAAAGTAAGCTATAACTATACAAACTCTCCCCACACAAAGTAAGCTATAATAACTCTATACCAACTCTCCCTACACAAAGTAAGCTATAATAACTCTATACCAACTCTCCCTACACAAAGTAAGCTATAATAACTCTATACCAACTCTCCCTAAGCAACAGTATGCTATAATAACTATACCAACTCTCCCTACACAAAAGTAAGCAATAACTCTATACCAACTCTCCCTACACAAAAGTAAGCTATAATAACTCTATAACAACTCTCCCTATACACAGTAAGCTATAATAACTCTATACCAACTCTCTCTACACAAAGTAAGCTATAATAACTCTATACCAACTCTCTCTACACAAAGTAAGCTATAATAAACCTATACCAACTCTTCTTACACACAGTAAGCTATAATAACTCTATACCAACACTCCCTATACAAAAGTAAGGTATAGCTCTATACCAACTCTCCTTACACAAAGCAAACCCCAATAACTACTTTATATCTCTCTCCACCACCTAGATCTCCCCCACACACAATATGGAGAAAGAGGGAGATCTACACGAATGACTATAACAATCACCCACAGTTAAACACTGCCATACCTCCTTGTAATACCAACTTTACTTGGGCTGCCGTTCTCAACACTTCTCAAACCAGAGGCTTTGTTTTCTTTACTTTAAAGACATGAACACAACCTCAACAATGGAAAGTGCCCACAATTAATGGTCTGTTCTGCCGAATTCTCATTACTAAGTCCCAACTATTTATTTTAAAATTTAAAAAAAAAGATTCATGCCAAACAGGCATATGGATGTAGACTCCAATATCTGGCAAGGCCTGTTGAGGTCAAAGTCTCAACAGAATTACCAGCCAACAAGCACTGCTGTTTTTTTTTTTTAAATAGAAATCTACCCAAGAAAATGAATTTATCCCTAATGGGCTGTGACAGAAGTCAGTTCCTCTGCTGAATATGAGCATCGTATCAAATTACGGCCAAAATAAAACTCTGATGAAGATAAAAATGTCAGGAGACACAGCTAAATGCCATGTCAGATGAAGTCACTTGCTAACTCAAACACTTGAACAAACACATCAACTAGATAATGCTTGGCTTACAACTCATCACGCAAAATTGTGTATCGGTTCCGAGAAGGTGCAAGCTTTTTAAATGTGGACTCAGGAGGTGATGTGATCTTCTGTTGTGGTTGGGAGCTGGGTTCCTCACTTGAATCTCTGGGAATGTTTCTCTGAAATATATTTGAAGTATTGAATGAGTGATAGATGGAGATATATTTGAAGCATTGAATGAGTGGCAGATGGAAATATATTGAAGCATTGAATGAGTGACAGATGGAAATATATTTGAAGTATTGAATGAGTGATAGATGGAGATATATTTGAAGCATTGAATGAGTGACAGATGGAAATATATTGAAGCATTGAATGAGTGACAAGTGGAGATATATTGAAGCATTGAATGAGTGACAGATGGAAATATATTGAAGCATTGAATGAGTGACAGATGAAAATATATTGAAGCATTGAATGAGTGAGAGATGGAGATATATTTGAAGCAGTGAATGAGTGACAGATGGAAATATATTAAAGCATTGAATGAGTGACAGATGGAAATGTATTGAAGCAATGAATGAGTGACAGATGGAAATGTATTGAAGCAATGAATGAGTGACAGATGGAGATATATTTGAGGCATTGAATAAGTGACAGATGGAAATGTATTGAAGCAATGAATGAGTGACAGATGGAAATATATTGAAGCATTGAATGAGTGACAGATGGAAATATATTGAAGCATTGAATGAGTGACAGCTGGAAATATATTGAAGCATTGAATGAGTGACAGCTGGAAATATATTGAAGCATTGAATGAGTGACAGATGGAAATGTATTGAAGCATTGAATGAGTGACAGCTGGAAATATATTGAAGCATTGAATGAGTGACAGATGGAAATATATTGAAGCATTGAATGAGTGACAGATGGAAATATATTGAAGCATTGAATGAGTGACAGATGGAAATGTATTGAAGCATTGAATGAGTGACAGATGGAAATATATTGAAGCATTGAATGAGTGACAGATGGAAATATATTGAAGCATTGAATGAGTGACAGATGGAAATATATTGAAGCATTGAATGAGTGACAGCTGGAAATATATTGAAGCATTGAATGAGTGACAGCTGGAGATATTTAACAACAAATAATTGAAAATGAATAAAGGGTAGTTCAAAACACCGTAAGAGTCACAGAATGACAGATTAGATGAGAACTGCTTAACTCTCAATTACAATAAATACCTCCTGCGGACTTTGTTACATTCAGTGGTGCAAAATACTACCACTTAATTGTAACATTAGGAATACTAAAAATAGCATTTTCTTTGAACTTTTGACACAAAAATGTGTGTTTCCCATTTACACACAGACGGAACTTAGATTTTCTGTCTCAGGTTGGTTTATGGCCTGAAATTGACCAATTGGACAGGATTTGCTCAATGACTGTTCAGGCGGACGCAGTAAATTCATCTGTATGTTCAGTGACCTCAAAGAATTATTCATTGATTTTCAGTGTCACAAAGAGTTCTTTGATGTCATCAACGGCAGAGAAAATTTCCCTGGTCAGAGGGAAAAAGAAAAACGACCAATTTGTTTAAGTTTAGCTATTTTCTTTTTTTTTTTTCGTATTATAGGATGGTATCTCCCAAAATGGGAAGAAAAAAAAATTCCTACATCAACAGAAACAAATTAAACACTCAGCGGTCACCAGAAGTACTATATAGGAAGGTGGGGAGGGGTGTGTGTGTAATGTTTTGAACACCGCAAACTATTGAATTTGAAGAATTTGTTTTTTGATGCGGAAATTTTTACGCCGGCTTCGTAATCTAGGGTTAAAACATTGAATAACAATCCATTCTTTCTTTCTTTACTTCTTCTTGTGTCCATTTGGGTGTCAAGGGAGATACAGTCTGGAAAGTATTTGTTGAAGACTTATCCCTACAGGGAGTGGAAAGAGAGAAGAAGAAAAAAAGAACAACAACAAACAAGACACCACAACTGGAGGACAAGAAGACGTGACATGGTAAACAGTAAAAATCAAGAGGATAACAGGATACAACAAATGAAAGAGTAAATACAAACAAGAAATGCCTTACAGTTTCTGCTCCATCTTGAGAAGCCTCTGTGGGAACAGACTCTGGTGTTGTGGGGTCTGGTCCATGATGAAACTCTCTGTGCAGCTTGCCAGAGTGCAGGTCTTCTATAAACATCTTTAAAAGATTCGGCTTTCTGGTATAGCAGAACAAAAACAATCAACTAAATAACAACAGTCAGTTATTCCTTTGTAGTTGTAAAATTATTAACAATATATCAAATATATCAACAGGGAGCTGTGATAGCTCAGTGGTTAGTGAACAAAACTATAAAGGACAAGAGGTCGGGTTCGATCCTAATCAACAGCTTCCGGAGTTCACCCAGCCTTAAATGGGTACCTGATTTTTTTTCTAGGATAGTAAAGCAGCACGGGGGTAATACCGACCACATTACCCTAAAAATCATGTGCTGAAGGTCTGTAAAAATTATGGTCACTAACACCATATTCCCTATATGCCTCTTGGCGTGATGGGGGCTCTTTACTTGTTTTTTTTTTTTTTAATCAATTCTAGTGGTCAAACACACAGAAATAGCAGTGTAAAGTAAGTTTTTTTTAAGTACCCCCGTCACGCCAAGTGGCGTATAGGGAAATATGGTGTTAGTGACCCTATATTTTACAGACCTTCAGCACATGATTTTTGGGGCAATGTGGTCAGTATTACGCCCATGCTGCTTTACTTTCCCAGAAAAAAATACGGTACCCATTTAAGGCTGGGTGAACCTGGAAGCCGTCGGTTGGGATCGAACCCTACCCCTTGTCCGTGGTAGTCCAGTTCACTAACCATTGAGCTATCGCGGCTCGAAATAGCAGTGTACCTAAAAAAAAACTGTGAATTCTAGGAGAACTTCTCAATCAATCTCATTAAGGGAGCCACTGCCTGTTATCTTTGCCTCTCTCGTCTATGTTCTCATCATCCCATGTCTTTTTTCTTTCCCTGTTGTTTTCCATTTGGGGCCATCCTTTGTAATATCCTAGTCATTTTTCTTTCACCACAAGCATGACATATGCTAATCATTTCTTCAAGTTTATATACAGATGTCCACACTGAGGTGAGAGGTAACAACAGTGGGCATCACCTCCCTCACCTAAAATGAACAACTTATCCAGAATAGTCACTTGTGGCAGGATACAATGCGGGTCCTGTGCAAGGTCTAAAGCTTGATAACAAAGATCATTGGACACAGAGAGCTTGAATTTCTGTCTTATGTGCTGTCTTCATCATCATCAAGTACCGGGCCTGCTGGCTTAGGTGATCATGTCTCTCCACAACTTTCGATCTTGACAGTTATTTATCATTTCCGTTGTTGACCTTCTGGGAAGGCATTCTCTTAAGCTGTCTGGTATCTTTTCTCTTTGCTTCCCTCTATCTCTTCGTCCCTTGATTTGTCCAGTTGTTACAATATATTCAGGTGTTTCCTTCTCATTACATGGCCAAAAAATTATGATTGTTTCTTCCTAATATTGGAAATTAGTTCTCTATTTGCCTTGGCCTCTTTCAGAATGTTTTCATTACCCTTTTCTCTTTTTAGCTATCCATGGTACTCTCAACATTCTTCTGTAAAACCACACTCCTACACCCTCCAGTGATTTTCTTGTCTGTTGTCCTATTGTCCATGATTCACATCTGTGCCATCTTAGGTTCTGTTACATGGTTTAGGAGACGACAGATTACACTTTGCATACAGAAGTTAAAATATTGTGATAGCTAATGGAGTTTTACTGATCCTTTCACAGAACTTGCATCAAAACATCGGCTTAAATTCTATGTTGTTGTTGTTGTTGTTGTTATGGATCCAGTGACCTTTGAGCTGATGCCCTTTGGCCCAATGCCATGTAGTAGTATCTACAGGTATTTTTAAGGCTTAAATTCTATAAAATTGTCCACTTCCAATAGATATTGTTTCATAGATTTATAGACGGCAGTAGCAAATATCTGTGTTGTGGGGACTTTTAAATGGAAGTAAGATAATTAACCAGATAAGTTTGTGAAGTGTAAAAAATCACGCTTGTTTGGGACACATTCTTTAGCTGAAATGACATAAATCATGATGATGCATATAAGACCCTAAAATGATGCTAATAAAACGCTTCCCCTGACAAAAATTGATATTTCTAACTTACATTCAGGATTGCTATCTATGCAGCTTTCATTATCTTTTCGTCCCTTTCTGCTATAAAAATAGTTATTGTTTATGTAACGCTGCAGACATTGCAGTGTCTGTTGTTTCAGTTCATCTCACAAATTTGCTAAAATAACAATTGCAAATAATAAGAGGAAAGTTGGAATGCTTGGTTACAACTGGCAAAATAAAAGGAAAGAGAGATGGCGGATGACAAAGAGAGAATATACTGGATAGCTTGGTGTCATGTCATGAAAAACAGTCAACAATAGTACTGATACAATCCACTGTAGATAGAAGGTTGTGGAAGGACATGATCGCCTATGCTAACCTTAATGGCACATGATGATGATTACCATACCTTTTAAACAGTTGTATGGTTTGTTTTATCAAGACTTTTGCCGAAACGTCATATTTTGTTTTATCAAGACTTTTGCAGAAACGTTATAGTTTGTTTTATCAAGACTTTTGCAGAAACGTTATAGTTTGTTTTATCAAGACTTTTGCCGAAACGTTATAGTTTGTTTTATCAAGACTTTTGCCGAAACGTTATAGTTTGTCTTGTCTATCTTTTTTTTTAGCTGCCCCATACCGTTTTATTTTATAATTATGAATGCATCTTTGAGTCATCATAGGAAATGTTGTCACTGAGTTTGATGTTGCAGTTTCTATGTTCTATTAATAATTATTGTGCACATCGCTGGCACAACACCCTCCACTCAGCAGACAATATGATTCATTCAGTCACTGTCTCGGTGACTAAACCCTCCACTCGGCAGCCAATGTGATTCATCCAGCCACTGTCTCAGTGACTAAGCCCTCCACTCGGCAGCCAATGTGATTCATCCAGCCACTGTCTCAGTGACTAAACCCTTCACTTAGCAGCCAATATGATTCATCCAACCACTGTCTCAGTGACTAAACCCTTCACTTAGCAGCCAATGTGATTCATCCAGCCACTGTCTCAGTGACTAAACCCTTCACTTAGCAGCCAATATGATTCATCCAACCACTGTCTCAGTGACTAAACCCTCCACTCGGCAGCCAATGTGATTCATACTGTCACTGTCTCAGTGACTAAACCCTCCACTCGGCAGCCAAGGTGATTCATCCAGCCACTGTCTCAGTGACTAAACCCTCCACTCTGTAGCTAATGTGATTCACCCAACCACTGTCTCAGTGACTAAACCCTCCACTCAGCAGCCAATGTGATTGATACAGCCACTGTCTCAGTGACTAAACCCTCCACTCGGCAGCCAATGTGATTCATCCAGCCACGTTCTCAGTGACTAAACCCTCCACTCAGCAGCCAATGTGATTCATCCAGCCACTGTCTCAGTGACTAAACCCTCCACTCAGCAGCCAATGATTCATCCAGCCACTGTCTCAGTGACTAAACCCTCCACTCAGCAGCCAATGATTCATCCAGCCACTGTCTCAGTGACTAAGTGAACTTAAGCTGACCTAATCTTAAACTAGTGAGAAATGCTGGAAATCTAACACAACTTCGGATGCAATAACATTCACTTCAAAAGCAATGTAAGAGCTCAAACCAAAAAGGTGGATGGATATTTGCTGAAACCCAAGAAGGACTGAAGTTATAAATGATATGAAAGTTTTCAATCATTATTGATTTAATTCGGCAAATCATCATTTATCATACTACAGTATTGAGTTATTTGTGGGTTACCATCATTTCATTTAAAGCATGTCCATAGGTGCTCAGATCCCCTCTTCAGTTTTGTATTGGTTGACAAGTTCTCCTGTAATTTCTGGCTGTGTCCATCTTAATTCCCATTTCTTTCATCCAAAGAAGAGATGTGAACTCATAGTTCTTGAAGTCCTGTGCCCTTTCCGCATCTCGGAGGGCATTACTGACATACACCTGATCCACTGGTTGACCATCTTTGACAACAGCACAGCTAGCCAACCTGTCCACTCTCTCATTTCCTTGGACTCCAATACTACAGCAGTGTATGTTACAGACTTTGTTCTTATATCAATGATTCAACCACCAAGAAGAAATGTCAATACATAGAGTATAAGATGCTCATACAAATAGGGCACGACACAAGGAAAACAACGTGAGAAAACTCAATCAAGAACATGATTAAAATTACAAAATAAATGGAGAAAACTCACATCAAGAACACACTACATGGAAAGCAAGCCAATAACAAGAACAAAGTACAAAGAACAAGATGAAGAGGCTCACATCAAGAACAGATTGCAAATAGAAAAAAATGAGAAAGCTTGAGCTAAGAATATGGTACAGAAAGAACAAGACAAGAAAGCTCACATCAAGAACATGGTACAGAGAGAAGAAGATAAGAAAGCTCACATCAAGAACATGGTACAGAGAGAAGAAGATAAGAAAGCTCACATCAAGAACATGGTACAGAGAGAACAAGATAAGAAAGCTCACATCAAGAACATAGTACAGAGAGAAGAAGACAAGAAAGCTCACATCAAGAACATGGTACAGATAGAAGAAGACAAGAAAGCTCACATCGAGAACATGGTACAGGCAGAAGAAGACGAGAAAGCTCACATCAAGAACATGGTACAGATAGAAGAAGATGAGAAAGCTCACATCAAGAACATGGTACAGACAGAACAAGATGAGAAAGCTCACATCAAGAACATGGGTCCGAGAGAACAAGACAAGAAAGCTCACATCAAGAACATGGGTCCGAGAGAACAAGGTGAGAAAGCTCACATCAAGAACATGGTACAGAGAGAGCAAGATAAGAAAGCTCACATAAAGAACATGATACAAATTACAAAGAAAACAGAAGGAAACCCACATAAAGTACAAGAAGAAAAATAACATTAAGAACATGGTACAAGGAGAAAATTCACATTACGTACACACAAAGAAAACAAGCATCAAGTTTACAGAACAACAAGAACACGAGGGAACAACTCACACCCTGTACCTGTTACAAGAAGAAAATTAATGCATGTATACAGAACAAAGAAAATAAAAGGAGGAGATAATTATCAAGTGAAAAGGCATGGAAAACAAAGGAGAAAACTCACGATAAATCTTTCTTGACGTCGTGTGGAAATAAGTACATGTGCTTGAAGCTATCCACGCACAACAGTGGCAGGTCGGATGTGCTCTTGCCAAGATGGTGGAGGGGATGAGCAAACTTGAGACCGTCAGCAATAAGGAAGTTTACATTTGCTGCGGAGACAAAAAAATAAAACTAGAATAATGGATTCACAAAAATAAATAAACAACAATTTTTTTAAAGTCTCAATTACGTCCAGAAAATTGATTTCCGTGTTTAATTTTAATGGGTGTTGTGGACGGTATAACATCAGGCCGCCTTATTTTTCCAGAAAAAAATATCTAGTACCCATTTACACAGGGATGACCTAGAGAAACAGTAAAAAGAACACTGATGCGAGAAGCAACAACAGCAAGCACCAGCTCCCTCAATGATATTAAATAACTTGCCTAAAACTGAGACATGTGGTAAAATATAATACTGGTCCTTTGCAAGGTCTGATGCTTGGCAACAAAAGTCCTTGGACATAGAGAGTCTAGAATTTCTGCTCTATGTGCCGCTTTCAACTTAAAAGAACAATAGACAGATTTACCAGAAGGGGGGGAGAGAAGAGAGACAGGTACTGCAATGATATAGAGTAGTTCATGAATCCTGGAGTAAACAGTCAGCTTATGAGAAAACCAGTACCAACCTGATCACGTACCGTCATATTGCCCAACCATCAACAATGAATCACTTTCATCACAATCACTGGATCCACCCAAACATCAACAATGAATCACTTACTTTCATCACAACTACTAGATCCACCCAAACATCAACAATGAATCACTTACTTTCATCACAATCACTGAATCCACCCAAACATCAACAATGAATCACTTACTTTCATCACAATCACTGGATCCACCCAAACATCAACAATGAATCACTTACTTTCATCACAATCACTGGATCCACCCAAACATCAACAATGAATCACTTACTTTCATCACAATCACTGGATCCACCCAAACATCAACAATGAATCACTTACTTTCATCACAACTACTAGACCCACCCAAACATCAACAATGAATCACTTACTTTCATCACAATCACTGGATCCACCCAAACATCAACAATGAATCACTTACTTTCATCACAATCACTAGATCCACCCAAACATCAACAATGAATCACAACTAAAACAAGCTGCCCACCTTTCTCCCCTATGAGCTGCTTGTTCACCTCCTGGG
Organism: Megaustenia siamemsis; assembly: GCA_032433765.1. Classification (NCBI taxonomy): domain Eukaryota; kingdom Metazoa; phylum Mollusca; class Gastropoda; order Stylommatophora; family Ariophantidae; genus Megaustenia; species Megaustenia siamemsis. The sequence goes on along the minus strand of JAVIAB010000145.1, from coordinate 40,102,711 downwards.
TATAGGCCTCCACAATGTCTTTATCATCTGGGTGGTAAAAGAGTATCAGGAAAGGCAGCCCTTCTTCTGTCAACTCCTGAAGGTTGAAAAGGGGTTTATACTGAACAATGTTTGTTCACAAACAACATGACTAATGATGGAGGCCAGTGTTGAATGTTGTAAAATGTTGATGTAAGAGAAGAGTAACTTTTCATGTTTGAGAAGTTGACATATGTTGTAAACTTTCCAAGACAATGATGATAAATGACAAATGTCAATGTAAGAGAAGAGTGACAAATGCAAACTTTCAAGGTGGGGAGTGACAAATGTCAATGTAAGAGGAGAGTGACAAATGTAAACTTTCATGGTCGAGAGGGTGACAAATGTCAATGTAAGAGAAGAGTGACAAATGTAAACTTTCACGATGGAGAGTGACAAATGTCAATGTAAGAGGAGAGTGACAAATGTAAACTTTCATGGTCGAGAGGGTGACAAATGTCAATGTAAGAGGAGAGTGACAAATGTAAACTTTCATGGTGGAAAGTGACAAATGTGAATGTAAGAGGAGAGTGACAAATGTAAACTTTCATGATGGAGAGTGACAAATGTGAATGTAAGAGAAGAGTGACAAATGTGAATGTAAGAGAAGAGTGACAAATGTAAACCTTCATGGTGGGGAGTGACAAATGTCAATGCAAGAGAAGAGTGACAACTGTGAACTATCATGGTGGAGAGTGACAAATGTCAATGTAAGAGAAGAGTGACAAATGTGAACTATCATGGTGGAGAGTGACAAATGTCAATGTAAGAGAAGAGTGACAAATGTGAACTATCATGGTGGAGAGTGACAAATGTCAATGTAAGAGAAGAGTGACAAATGTCAATGTAAGAGAAGAGTGACAAATGTGAACTATCATGGTGGAGAGTGACAAATGTCAATGTAAGAGAAGAGTGACAAATGTGAACTATCATGGTGGAGAGTGACAAATGTCAATGTAAGAGAAGAGTGACAAATGTGAACTATCATGGTGGAGAGTGACAAATGTCAATGTAAGAGAAGAGAGACAAATGTGAACTATCATGGTGGAGAGTGACAATGTCAATGTAAGAGAAGAGTGACAAATGTCAATGTAAGAGAAGAGTGACAGATGTAAAGAAAGTGTGGGAAGAAAGTGGTTAATATTGTGAAATGTTAATGTATGGGGGATTGTGCCAAATGTAGAAGGACCCTATCAAGGCCAGCTCCTTTTTGTGGGCCTTTAGTCACCAGGGACTGAAAACCAAGACTGGCCAAGTCTTTCTACACCTGATCAAGACCACAGTCTGCTCTAGCAAGTCAAGACTGGTCAGACCTTCCTACACCCCAGCATGACCAGCCTACTCTAGCAAGTCAAGACTGACCAGACCTTCCTACACCCCAGCAAGACCAGCCTACTCTAGCAAGTCAAGACTGACCAGACCTTCCTACACAGAGCAGCAAGACCAGCCTACTCTAGCAAGTCAAGACTGACCAGACCTTCCTACACAGAGCAGCAAGACCAGTCTACTCTAGCAACTCAAGACTGGCCAGACCTTCCTACACCCCAGCAAGACCAGCCTACTCTAGCAAGTCAAGACTGACCAGACCTTCCTACACCCCAGCAAGACCAGCCTACTCTAGCAAGTCAAGACTGGCCAGACCTTCCTACACCCCAGCAAGACCAGCCTACTCTAGCAAGTCAAGACTGACCAGACCTTCCTACACCCCAGCAAGACCAGCCTACTCTAGCAAGTCAAGACTGACCAGACCTTCCTACACCCCAGCCTACTCTAGCAAGTCAAGACTGGCCAGACCTTCCTACACAGAGCAGCAAGACCAGCCTACTCTAGCAAGTCAAGACTGGCCAGACCTTCCTACACAGAGCAGCAAGACCAGCCTACTCTAGCAAGTCAAGACTGGCCAGACCTTCCTACACAGAGCAACAAGACCACAGTCTGTTCTAGCAAGTCAAGACTGACCAGACCTTCCTACACCCCAGCAAGACCAGCCTACTCTAACAAGTCAAGACTGACCAGACCTTCCTACATTTCAGCAAGACCAGCCTACTCTAGCAAGTCAAGACTGACCAGACCTTCCTACACCTCAGCAAGACCGGCCTACTCTAGCAAGTCAAGACTGGCCAGACCTTCCTACACAGAGCAGCAAGACCAGTCTACTCTAGCAAGTCAAGACTGGCAAGACCAGCCTACTCTAGCAAGTCAAGACTGACCAGACCTTCCTACACCCCAGCAAGACCAGCCTACTCTAGCAAGTCAAGACTGGCCAGACCTTCCTACACCCCAGCAAGACCAGCCTACTCTAGCAAGTCAAGACTGACCAGACCTTCCTACACCCCAGCAAGACCAGCCTACTCTAGCAAGTCAAGACTGACCAGACCTTCCTACACCCCAGCCTACTCTAGCAAGTCAAGACTGGCCAGACCTTCCTACACAGAGCAGCAAGACCAGCCTACTCTAGCAAGTCAAGACTGGCCAGACCTTCCTACACCTCAGCAAGACCAGCCTACTCTAACAAGTCAAGACTGACCAGACCTTCCTACACCTCAGCAAGACCAGCCTACTCTAACAAGTCAAGACTGGCCAGACCTTCCTACACAGAGCAGCAAGACCAGCCTACTCTAGCAAGTCAAGACTGACCAGACCTTCCTACACCTCAGCAAGACCAGCCTACTCTAGCAAGTCAAGACTGACCAGACCTTCCTACACCCCAGCAAGACCAGCCTACTCTAGCAAGTCAAGACTGACCAGACCTTCCTGCACCTCAGCAAGACCAGCCTACTCTAGCAAGTCAAGACTGACCAGACCTTCCTGCACCTCAGCAAGACCAGCCTACTCTAGCAAGTCAAGACTGACCAGACCTTCCTGCACCTCAGCAAGACCAGCCTACTCTAGCAAGTCAAGACTGACCAGACCTTCCTACATTTCAGCAAGACCAGCCTACTCTAACAAGTCAAGACTGACCAGACCTTCCTACATTTCAGCAAGACCAGCCTACTCTAGCAAGTCAAGACTGACCAGACCTTCCTACACCTCAGCAAGACCAGCCTACTCTAGCAAGTCAAGACTGACCAGACCTTCCTACACCTCAGCAAGACCAGCCTACTCTAGCAAGTCAAGACTGACCAGACCTTCCTGCACCAAGCAGCAAGACCACAGTCGGCTCAAGCAAAGCCAAAGTGTTGAAGATGAGGACAACTAGTTAATAGGTACACCACAGCAATTAGGATGCTATGCATGCATGCAAAAAAAAAGCAAACAAAAGATAAATAAATAGAATGTAGAAGGAAAGTGAAGTAAAATGTTGATTCAGTAGGAAGCTAGTGATGAAATGTTGTAAATTCTAAATACAGGAGGTAATTAAAAAATAAGTGATGTAAATTCTCCCTATTGAGAGAGAATGATAAGCTGTGTAGACTTATTAAATATTAATAAGGTCATTAACTGAAGAAGAAATAATTGGCCCTGACCTCAGCATTCTCGAAAGTGATTTCCCGAACCAGTGGCGTACACTTGCCAGCAGCCCATGCTTGCAGGTTTTGACTGTCTGACAGCTGTCCACTGTAGTATTCATCCTGAAAGTTCACCTGAAACAGACAACAAACACTTTTTCCTTCACTTCTTCTTGTACCCATTCGGGTGTCAAGGGAGATACAAAGTTCTGGTTCAATTTGGCGGCTTCACTCATTGTTGATTGATGTAGCTTTTCTTCAATGTCTGGCCATCTTTCTCTGAGTCTCCCTATTGTTTTTCTCCCTTCTCCTCTTTAAATATATGCCCTGTAAGGAATCACATTACCCCAAAATCATGTGCCGAAGGTCTGTAAAATTTATGGTCACTAACACCATAATTCCTATACGCCACTTGGCGTGACGGGGGTACTTTACTTTTTTACTGTAAGGAATCACACAATATTCTTTCTAGATGGGCAAACCTGTTTATTTCTTGCTTTTGTGTGTAGCTAAGGATTTGTTCAATGACTACTCTTTTTCGCATAATTTATGATTCTATCTTTTGTGCTCACCAGCAGTGCTTTTCTCTAACATTTTATCTCTATGTTGACAAGCTTCCATTTTTTGCATAATCGTGAAGTGATTGTGTTTGGCATTGAAGTGATTGTGTTTGGCATTGAAGTGATTGTGTTTGACATTGAAGTGATTGTGTTTGACATTGAAGTGATTGTGTTTGGCATTGAAGTGATTGTGTTTGGCATTGAAGTGATTGTGTTTTGCATTGAAGTGATTGTGTCTGGCATTGATAGCACAATGTGTAAATGAATATAATCTGTATAAGATGTCTTTTGGTGCTAATAGGTATTGCTTTATGGTGAAGTATAGGGGATTGCTGTCCCAATTTTTGGTATGTCTTATTGTATAGGGTGTCTATTTCTTTATAGATTTTATCATATTCAGAGATTGTTGTTATCAGATATTTACAGTTAGAACAACAAACACTATCTATCTATCTATCTATTGTCCTTTCGAGCTGAAGACGGCACATAGGGCAGAACTACAATCTCAAAAACAGAAACCTTGAATGCCAAAATGGCACATATTGCAGAAATCACTGCTTCTAAAATCTACGGCTCTGTTTCCATAACAATACTTTTTATAATGACAGCATGTCAAGCCATCGATCAACCTCTTAGTTGCCTCTTATAACATGCCTGGAAGGTCACGGTGTCACTGTTCTTTACTAAACAAACACTACACAACCAAACAAAAATCTAACACACACTTTACAAGTGAAATATCTCTGCTGTGTGTAAAATAAAAAGGGCAATGAAGACACATTAAAAGACTTTCATTTTAAAAAGAACAGGCTTATAAAACCATTTTGCAAAGGAAAAATTACTATGGACATGTCAATGACACAATCTACGGAAGCAAAAAGGGCAATATACAAATCAATTTTTCTACCAACTCTGTGCTATCAGTGCCAGAATTGGACGCTGGACTCTAGAACAATAAGAAAGATAACGACCACCAAAATGAAATGTGTCAGAAGAATGACAGGAAACAGCTTAAGGGACAGAGTAAGAAACACCGACCTGAGGAAGAAACTCAAATTGAACCAGCCATCGAATACATAAAGAAACAACAGATAAATTGGTTCAGCCACATACCACAAAAACTGGACTGCAAAGGACAAGAGGTATGGTTCGATTCCAATCGACGGCTTCCAGGTCCACCCAGCCTTAAACGGATACCGGATTTTTTTCTGGGAAAGTAAAGCGGCACGGGCGTAATACCGACCACATTACCCCAAAAACCATGTGCAGAAGGTCTGTAAAATATATGGGCACTAACTCCATATTCCCTATACGCCACTTGGCGTGATGGGGGCTCTTTACTTTTTTTTTACTTAAATACCACATAACAAGACAAAAAGAACTAACAATGACTCAAAGAGCCATAAACAAATGCTACAAAAATGCCAGATTAAGAGGAAGACCGAGAAAGAGATGGATAAGGGAATACTAGAGTCACTAGGAGGGATAACACCAGAAGAGGCCAACAGAAGAGCAAAGAATCGCAGATTGTATCTTCCCTCAATGCCAACGGCAATAGAGGAAGAATAGAAGAAGGAGAATGACACTGTGGACTGTCAAAATTAGAATAAAGATATGCAGCCAACTTCACAATATTAAAATGGATGTTACTGGACTTCTTTTTTTTTTGCATTAAAAAGATAAATAAAATTAGATTTAACAATTGCAGTTATTGAGTTATTAGCGGGTCATCATCATTGCACTCTGAACATGTCCATAGGTGTTCCAGATCCCCTCCTCAGAGAGTCTTGCAGTGTCCAGCGATTGACAACTCTAGGTCTGTGTTGATTGATTAGTTGATTACATGCCCACTATGTTTCTCATCTCTGGTTGTGCCTATCTTAACTCCCATCTCTTTCATCCGAAGGAGTGACATGGACTCATGGCTGTCAAAGTCCTGTGTCTTTCCCACTTCCCGGAGAGCATTGATGATGTCCGCCTGACCCATTGATTGACCGTCCTCAAATTGCAGTGAACTAATAAAACATTGAATGACATTAATTTACAATACTATCTTGTTAACAAGAAAACAATAAAATTCAATCAATAAAACGCAATGAAACTCATAATTGCAAAATCTGCTACAATATAATACATTCTTACCTGGGGACAGAAATGATGATGAATATCATCATCATCATCGAGTGCCATCTCCACAATGAAGGTTGGCTACCATGGAACGCATTCTGCTCTGTCTCTTGCTTTGATGGTGCTGGTTGTCATAGGCTGATTTGTCCATCTTTTGATGTTAATCATCCATGTTAGTCTTGATCTGCCTCTGCCTCTGCCTCTTTTACCTTGTATTTTCCCCTACAGGATTACTTTTAGTAGGCTGTTGTGTCTTTTAACATGGCCCAAAAATCGCATTTGTCTTGTTTGAATTGTTTAGTAATTCTCTTTTAATTTTTAGTTGTTTTAAGACTTCATCATTTCTTTTCTTTTCTTTCCATTCAATTCTACCTATTCTTCTATATATCCACATTTCAAAGGCTTCAATTCTCTGTTTTGTTTTCTTGTCTAATGTCCATGTTTCTGCACCATATAAGAATGTTGAGAAGATATAACAAGTTTGCTATTTTTAGTTTTAGCCCTGGTAATAATATAATTCATAAATTTGTGCTATTTATAACTCTCACTAAGTTGAGGAAGATGTGCATAAATAAATCCTTATACAAGTAAGATCTACATTAATCCTGGGGAATGATTTCCTATTGATGAGACTGCCCAGGGACATGACGAGAGATTACATAGTTTACTCACATTTGTAGATTTGAAGCTGACACGGTCTCCCGTTGTCCTCATCGATAAAGATGCTGGTCTGGAAAGGGAAAACAAAGAAACCTGTTACACAACAGTTCCATCTAACATGCCAACATAATGCAGGCCATACATGATTTCCTTATATTTCAGAAGAGGAAAGAGATCATCATTGCGTGCCATACTAGTTCGTGTGGGCAATCATGTCCTTCCATAATTCTCTTTTCACAGTCTTATTCTTCTTCTACCTTTCAGCTCCCTGAGGAGCATAGGTCTTCAACAGATAATTTCCAAGTCATTCTGTTTCTTGCCATTCTTTTTAGATCATTCCATGTCTTCCCCATCATCTTCATCTCTTCTTCCATCTGTCTTCTCGAAAAATACCTTGGTCTCCTCTGTCTTTTCCCTGGGGATTCCAAAAAAGAGTCTGTTGTGTAATACTCTCAGTTGGCTTCTGCAGTGTGTGTCCTATCCATCGCCATCGTCTTTGCAGTATCTTTTTAGCCACTGTTATTTGACTGGTACAGTTCCATAATTCATATAATGTTAGTGATTTCTGTCCACAGTGCATCGTATCAGTTCTGCTGTTGATTGTTTACCATGTCATGACACCAAGCTATCCAGTATTTTCTCTCTTAGTCGTCCGTGATCTCTCTTTCCCTGTATTTTGGCAGTAGTAACCAAGTATTCAAACTTTGGTACGCCTGAAAAATGTTGATTGTTTCTTACTAATCTTTTTTAGGGCCCTCTTTTCGTACTGACAAGCAATTCCTTCTACAGAGGACAGCAGATGAGTAAATGAACTAGATGAAGATTGGTACATGATATTGATCTTGAGAAGAAAAAAATTTTTTTGTTCTCAATATGATGATCATTGTTTTCGGGAGGACGTGAAATTCCGGTATATGCTGGATAGGCGGCAGGAACCATTGAAGGCTATGTCTGAAAAGTGTTCCTTGTTGCAGTTTCCTCATATTCCAAGTCCGGCTTGTTGCAGGAGCTACCGAGTTAAGTGTTCTGTGCACACTGTGAGCTGTGTATCTCATCCGTTTTGATCATGTTTCGATATTCCAATTGTTTACAATGAATGATGATATCGTATGACAGGGAACAGTTGGCCGTGTTCACTTTCTGCACGGTTTTGCCTTATGTCTTTTGGCATGTGCTGAGACTACTATGATGGGGACTACAGTTACCTTTCTTTGTTTGGGAGATGAGTTAGTAACTCGGATGATTCCACTGGCACGGGCGGTTGAGCAATTATGGATTTTAATTCATTTGCAGTGATACCGGGGCCTTCCATAACCAAATAATTGGTCTTGAACATTCTAGCCCAACTAGACATCACATGGGGCTGGTCATGTTTTTGCCATCCATCTGTATTTTAGGTGAGATGTTCAATCTTATCAATGAGTTTAAGCCTGTCAACTTTGCTACTCTTATAAGTGTTCTTTTTAGTGCCTTTCTGTGACTTTCTCTGTATCCTGATGATTCCTATAGAAAAACCTGTTTTGGAATTCTCTTGTTGTCTCTTCTCAACAGATGCCCATCATATGTCCACCTTATCTTTCTATTTGTAGATGAGTTTGTTGGTTGCATGGCCATTTCTCTGATCTCTATACTAGTCTTTAATTCATTCCATTGTACGCTGAATATTCTTTAGACCTTTGTCTTCAAAAGTTTAGTTTTCTCTTGATCTCTTTTGTTGCTTTCCAGCTTTCACATGCACAGGTATGGGTTGATAATACCTTTGAGCTGAATATTCTAAATTTAGTATTCTTGTTTAGTATTTTTTAATTTTCATATTTTGAGCACATTTTACAAATGTGTTACTGCATTTGCTATCCTGTTTCTGATCTCTTTCTGTGTTTCACCTTCTTGATCTACATTACTATCAGGAAAATAGTCTACTCTTTCTGATGACTGTCTTCAAGTAGACATTTGACAGGCTTACAAAAGGTTAACAAATGACTATTGAATGTGGGTACACTACTTTGACGTGTCTGAAGATTAAACACTGGGGATATTGAATAAGGTGCTTTAATGTGATGTGTAAACAATATTGTATCAGGTGCTTTAATGTGATGTGTTAAACAATATTGTATCAGGTGCTTTAATGTGATGTGTAAACAATATTGTGTCAGGTGCTTTAATGTGATGTGTAAACAATATTGTGTCAGGTGCTTTAATGTGATGTGTAAACAATATTGTGTCAGGTGCTTTAATGTGACCTGTTAAACAATATTGTATCAGGTGCTTTAATGTGATGTGTAAACAATATTGTGTCAGGTGCTTTAATGTGACATGGAAACAATAATGTGTCAGGTGCTTTAATGTGACGTGTGAAACAATATTGTATCAGGTGCTTTAATGTGACATGGAAACAATAATGTGTCAGGTGCTTTAATGTGACGTGTTAAACAATATTGTATCAGGTGCTTTAATGTGATGTGTAAACAATATTGTGTCAAGTGCTTTAATGTGATGTGTAACAATATTGTGTCAGGTGCTTTAATGTGATGTGTAAACAATATTGTGTCAGGTGCATTAATGTGATGTGTAAACAATAGTGTGTCAGGTGCTTTAATGTGATGTGTTAAACAATATTGTGTCAGGTGCTTTAATGTGATGTGTAAACAATACTGTGTCAGGTGCTTTAATGTGACATGTTAAACAATATTGTATCAGGTGCTTTAATGTGATGTGTAAACAATAGTGTGTCAGGTGCTTTAATGTGACATGTTAAACAATATTGTGTCAAGTGCTTTAATGTGATGTGTAAACAATAGTGTGTCAGGTGATTTAATGTGACATGTTAAACAATATTGTGTCAAGTGCTTTAATGTGATGTGTAAACAATAGTGTGTCAGGTGATTTAATGTGACATGTTAAACAATATTGTGTCAGGTGCTTTAATGTGATGTGTAAACAATAGTGTGTCAGGTGCTTTAATGTGACATGTTAAACAATATTGTGTCAAGTGCTTTAATGTGATGTGTAAACAATACTGTGTCAGGTGCTTTAATGTGACGTGTAAACAATAGTGTGTCAGGTGCTTTAATGTGATGTGTAAACAATATTGTGTCAGGTGCTTTAATGTGACGTGTAAACAATAGTGTGTCAGGTGCTTTAATGTGATGTGTAAACAATATTGTGTCAGGTGCTTTAATGTGACGTGTATACAATACTGTGTCAAGTGCTTTAATGTTTCTAGTACTTACCCAATGGAAGCATGAAATTCACAATCTTCCCCAAAATGTTCGCCACACGAGCAAACGCTCTGTAGTTGTCTGACATCTTACTGTCAAAGTATCCTATGATGTGGCGCTTCTTTCTCTGCGTAGAAATAAATGAGGATACTTTGGTTGTGAAGAAACTATAAACATGTATGTCATGATCTGAATACCATACGAGGGTTGTTCAAGTCAAGGACAGTTCCAGGAAACTATAAACATGGCTCTCATGATCTAAATACCATACGAGGGTTGTTCAAGTCAAGGACAGTTCCAGGAAACTATAAACATGGCTCTCATGATCTAAATACCATACGAGGGTTGTTCAAGTCAAGGACAGTTCCAGGAAACTATAAACATGGCTCTCATAATCTGAATACCATACGAGGGTTGTTCATAGAGGTCAAGGATAGTTCCAGGAAACTATAAACATGGCTCTCATGATCTGAATACCATAACGAGGATTGTTCATAGAGGTCAAGGACAGTTCCAGGAAACTATAAACATGGCTCTCATGATCTGAATACCATACGAGGGTTGTTCATAGAAGTCAAGGACAGTTCCAGGAAACTATAAACATGGCTCCTATGATTTGAATAACATATGAGGGTTGTTCATAGAGTTCATGGACTGATTTTGTTTTTATCCTGGAAACTATAATATGCAATGGACTAGGGACGAAGGATGAGTTGTAGCAACAATTGTGTATGAAAAATTTGAACTCATATTCTTCAGTCAGGTGTACTGCAGCAGCCTCAAAGTGAATGGATACCTGCAGACTTCAGCATGAGTCCATGTCACTCCTTCGGGTGAAAGAGATGGGAGTTACGATAGGGAAGGCCAGAAACGTAGAAACATCGAGAGCATATAAGAAGACTTTATCAACCAAAATAGAACTGGAGTCATCAGTTGCTGGATACTGTGGGACTTACTGAGACTGAGGAGGGGATCTGAGCACCTATGGACATATCCGGAGTGCAATGATGATGACCCACAAATAACTCAGTTGTTTGTTTAGCTTTTTCCACTTCTGATTTTAATATTTTATAGCCTGGTTTACATTTTATAATTGGTTTCTTGTCCCTTTTGTCATAAAATAATTATGTTATATGCTATCTGTTAGTTATATCTTTGTTGTCTGTTAAAAATTGTTTCCTTTTTTGTTTGCACTACATCCACTTTTTGTGGGTTTTTTATTTTTAATAGCCCTTCTCTTTATTTATATGTGCATCTCTCTTAAATCTTGTTTAATTTCAGCAGATTCGATTTCTAGATATCTTTGCTTGAGTCATTCACTAATGGATGGTAGCCCTCTGGTTTAATAGCACAGGTAGAAACCCCATGCTTCTTATCTTTCTTTTTAGCATTCACCTATTAAGTGAATATGTTGTGCCACTAATTTAGGACATGGTATCTACACCTTGTGACCCAACACATCCATCTTCAGAATGTGTAGATTCTTCTTCTTCTTCTTCTACCTTTCAACTCCCTGTGGAGCATAGGTCTTCAAACACCTTCCAAGTCGTTCTGTTTCTTGCCATTATTTTAAGATCATTCCATGTCTTCCCCATCATCTTCATCTCTGCTTGTATCTGTCTTCTCCAAGAATTCTTTGGTCTTCCTCTTTCTTTGTCTTTTCCCCTGGAGATTCCAAAAAAGGGCCTGTTGTGTAATACTCTCAGTTGGCTTCCGTAGTGTGTGTCCTATCCAGCGCCATCATCTTTGCTGTATCTCTTTATCCACTGGTATTTGACTGCTACATTCATGTGTAGATTGCTTAACACATTTTACCTGGGCAGTGGCCATTTTGCTCTACTCTTTTTAGGTTTTCAACTGTCAAAGGATCTTTAACGTGAACACACAAGAATCCTGTTTTATTTTTTCCTACAATTTTATTAAATGAATTGACATCAGATCTCACTACCTAGAGACCAGAGGAGGGTAGAGGCATGATGAAACTATGGTTCTGAAGTAAACAATTCCAACACCTGTGGCAGGATTCGAACCCAGGATGTTCTTGTCCAGAGACTGTTGTTGTTGTTGTTATGGATCCAGCGACCTTTGAGCTGATGCCCTTCGGCCCAATGCCATGTAGTAGTATCTGCAGGTATTTTTAAGTTCTACTGTTGTTCCGTACAGAGTGTTCCATTTGGAGGGTCTTTGGGGAAATAGTGTTGTTCTGATGTCAGTGAGCTCTGGACATTGAAACAGGTGGTGTTCTACAGTTTCTTGTGGGTGATTACAGAGTGGACATACTGGGGTATGGTTTTGTTGTATTCTATTAATGTGGTTATTTAGCATAACATGTCCTGTTCTCAGTCTGAACATGGTGGTTTGGTCTCTTCTTGTTAGGTTGTTGATGTTGTCTTGTGGATTTGGTCTTGCCATATATTTGAAAAGCTCTCTCCCTGTTTTCCCTAAGGCCCATCATTCAACCACTCCTCTCTACTGTTGGAGTTTACAACTTGTTTGGCTGTGTCTAGTGTGATGGATGTATGTATCTGTGTCTGTTTGGATCTTCTCTTAGCTAATGTATCTGCCTTATCATTTCCTGGTATGTTTGAGTGTCCCGGGATCCACTGCATTACCAATCTAATGTTATGTGTTTCAATGAGTTTGTCTGTGTCTACGATAAGCTGTGTGAGTTCTGTTTTGTTCGTGTTGTTTCCCAGTGCTTGCAGAGCCGATTTGGAATCCGTAAATATAACTGTGTTTGTTTTCTTCGACGGTATGGTATCGAAAATCGTATTTAAATGATAAAATGCTGTTTCTATAGCTGTTATTTCTGCTTCATAATTATTACAGACTTCACCACAAGGTCCACACATTTCTTCTGCTATTCCATCTGAATAATGTATTAATATTCCATATCCAGCTTTTGAAGTAGCGTTAGTGGCTGCACCATCTGTGTATATATGTATCCAATCCTCTGGATAAGTATCTATTGTTTTCCTTGCTGCTAGTGTTTTACTGATACTGGGTCTGTCTGCCCTTTTATCTGTTCTTTCACATATCTCTACATTTATTTCTGGATTTTTAAAATTCATACTTGGTGGCATTTCTTTGATGACTTGATGTTTGTAGTCGTTTTTCAGGTAGATGGAATTTCTCTTGTATATTTCTAACATGCTGTAATACTGACATCTGCTTAATTCTTTGTTTTAGAGTCCATGCATCTACTAATTTTCTGTTAGGGTGGTCCTTCTCCATTCTTTTTTGTCTTTCATAGAGCACCATAGCGGCCTTGTTTCTCCTCAACTCTAAAGGTTCCACATTGCAGTGGATTTCGCAGGCTGCAACTGGAGTGGACCTCATTGCACCGCTGATGAGTCGTAATACATTATTTTGTATCTTGTCCAGTGACATGTTAGTTGTTTTGCTGCAAGTCACTAGGAGCGAGCTACCATGATCCAAAACAGAGCGAACATATCCCAGATAGAGATTTCTAAGTGTTTCTTTGTTTGCTCCCCATAAGGTACTGGAAAGCCTTTTCATTAGTTGAAGTCTTTGTGTTGCCTTCTTAGTGAGATTCTCTACATGTTTCTTCAGGTTCAATTGTCGGTCTAGTTGTATTCCTAAATATGTAGAGTGTTCCTCTTTTTGTAGACTATTGTGTTGGAGATGAGTTTGATGTTTGCCTTAGCTATTTTGTTACTTTTAGTAAATACTGTATATACTGTTTTCTGTATATTTATTTTCATTTTCCAGGTATTACAGTATCCTTCTTTGATTTTATAATCTGAGGTGTCTCAGGTCTTTGTTTAGTTGTGCTTCAGCTGTTCTAATAATTTCATTCGTACTCCACATGACCAGACCATCCGCATAGAGAGATTTTTTATTTATCAGGGTTTTGGTCAGATCATTGATATATATCAAAAAAAGGGTACAACTAAGTGGTGATCCCTGTGGTAGTCCTTCTTCTAGCACCTCTTTGTCTGATAAAGTCCAGAGACTGACATCGTACCTCCCAACCATCCAGTCCCCCTAAAAGTTTGTGCAGAATCCTAAGTAATCCTAGTGCGCTAAAATGATGCTATCTAAATAATTCTCTGTGTGTGTTCACATCTACATCGATGCTATCTAAATAATTCTCTGTGTGTGTTCACATCTACATCGATGCTATCTAAATAATTCTCTGTGTGTGTTCACATCTACATCGATGCTATCTAAATAATTCTCTGTGTGTGTTCACATCTACATCGATGCTATCTAAATAATTCTCTGTGTGTGTTCACATCTACATCGATGCTATCTAAATAATTCTCTGTGTGTGTTCACATCTACATCGATGCTATCTAAATAATTCTCTGTGTGTGTTCACATCTACATCGCCAATGTACTGTTAGAATTACACTGACAATCTACTCTGATAAGACTAAATCGTAAGACTTCTAGTCAATACGGTGAATAGATGGCAGGGACTATTGAGGCTCAGTCTGAAGAGTGTTCCTTGTTGCTGTTTCCTCATATTCCAAGTCCGGCTTGCTGCCAGAGCTACTAAGTTTAGTGCACTGTGCACATCACGAACAGTGTTTTTCATTCAGACCGTGTCTCAATATTCCGATTGCTTACGATGAATGATGATATCATATGATGAAGGACAGTTCAAGCCTTATGTCTTTTAGCGTGTGATGTAGCTGCTATGATGAGAACTGAAGCAGCCTTTTCTTTGTTTGGATTCTTCAATAAGATGAGTTTAAATTTGGATGATTCCACTGGAATGGGGCGGTTCAGCAATTATGGATTTTAAATTTGTTTGCAGTGATACTGGGGACCTTCGACTAACCTTAACCATAACCAAAACTCATATAAGAAAAAAAAGGTTGAGCAATTATGGATATTAATTTGTTTGCAGTGATACCGGGGACCTTCGACTAACCTTAACCATAACCAAAACTCATATAAGAAAAAAAAGGTTGAGCAATTATGGATTTTAATTTGTTTGCAGTGATACTGGGGACCTTCGACTAACCTTAACCATAACCAAAACTCATATAAGAAAAAAAAGGTTGAGCAATTATGGATTTTAATTTGTTTGCAGTGATACCGGGGACCTTCGACTAACCTTAACCATAACCAAAACTCATATAAGAAAAAAAAGGTTGAGCAATTATGGATTTTAATTTGTTTGCAGTGATACTGGGGACCTTCGACTAACCTTAACCATAACCAAAACTCATATAAGAAAAAAAGGTTGAGCAATTATGGATTTTAATTTGTTTGCAGTGATACTGGGGACCTTCGACTAACCTTAACCATAACCAAAACTCATATAAGAAAAAAAAGGTTGAGCAATTATGGATTTTAATTTGTTTGTAGTGATACTGGGGACCTTTGACCAACCTTAACCATAACCAAAACTCATATAAGAAAAAAAAACAATTTGTTTCATGTGCTATCAATTGGTAGCACACATAAAATTAGAAAAGTTTACCAATACTAAATCTTACATAACTAGGCAAAACTAACTAAGACTTTCTATACAAAATAAAGTCCAACAAAACTGTTACACCCAATGTAAAACTCACATCTAAATCAGCCAAGTTTTCTAGGGCAGTCACCACATTGATAGAATCTTTGGCTTGCTCCTGGACAAAACTGGCCAGGGCCTCAACTGACCTCTGACCCCGGTACTCCCTCTTCATCATGGTACCACCTCTGAAGAGTTTAAGAGTTGGGTACTTGCTGATCCGATAGCGACTGCCAATGTTGGCTGTGGGTGGAAACATTTGAACACACTTATGATTCATAAACAACTAAATCTATTTGAATGACTCCTCCTGACTCCATGTCAGAAAACAACAAACAGTATTTAACAGGAATCACACAGGCAATCAGCATCATGATGTGCCAATTCTGCACCCCAATAAAAGCACTATTCTTGTAATAAGCTCACACACATACACGCTCAAACTAATTGGTTTTGATAAAATTTCAAACAAATAATAGAAGATTAATTTACAAATATCTATCTATCTATTGACCTTTCGAGCCGTAGCCATCCCATAGGGCATAGACCAAGATACTCCTTCTCTTATCTAAATTTTTATTCTAGCAGTTTTCAATTCTTTTAAAGATATTTTATCAAATCTTGCAATTTGCCTCTGTTCTGTGCAAGCAGCTCTTTCTCATTGAGAGAGCAGATTCCTGCTGCTCTTGTGCCTCTCTCAATGTTCTCAGTGTCTCTCTTGGTCTTCCTCTTTTCCTCTTACCTTATGTTTCCCACATGAGGGTTTGCCTTGCTCTTCGGTTATTATCTCTTCTCATCACATGTTTAACATATGACCATCGTCTTTTCTTTATTACTGAAGATATTAGTGGTTGATTGGTGATTTCTCTGACTTCATTTGTTTTTAATTCGTTCCACGTAATACCAAGTATTTTCTTTAGACATTTATTTTCTAATGCATTCAACTTTGTTTCTATGCCTCTTGTTTTCGCTTTCACATGCATACGTAAGAGTTGATAGTACACTTGATTTGAATAGTCTAAGTTTTGTGTTTGTGCTGATGAGCACAAATATAATTACTATAATAAGTATCTTATAATCAAAGAAAAAAAGAAAGGAAAGAAAGAAAGAAAGAAAGAAAGGAAAGAAAGAAAGAAAGAAAGAAAAGAAAGAAAGAAAGAAAGAAAGAAAGAAAGAAAGAAAGGAAAGAAAGAAAGAAAGAGAAAGAAAGAAAGAAAGAAAGAAAGAAAGAAAGAAAGAAAGAAAGAAAGGAAAGAAAGAAAGAAGAAAGGAAAGAAAGAAAGAAAGAAAGGAAAGAAAGAAAGAAAGAAAGAAAGAAAGAAAGAAAGAAAGAAAGAAAAGAAAGAAAGAAAGAAAGAAAGAAAGGAAAGAAAGAAAGAAAGGAAGGAAAGAAAGAAAGAAAGAAAGAAAGGAAGGAAGAAAGAAAGGAAGAAAGAAAGAAAGAAAGGAAAGAAAGAAAGAAAGAAAAAAAGGAAAGAAAGAAAAGAAAGAAAGAAAGAGCGAAAGAAAGAAAGAAAGAAAGAAAGAAAGAAAGAAAGAAAGAAAGAGAGAGAGAAAGAAAGAAAGAGAGAAAGAAAGAAAAAGTACAAGACTTGAATCAGCACCTTAGAATGTAACTTTCCACCCTTATGTGCTCAGCCGCATATCCAGAAGTGTTTAGAGACGTCTGGATAGTGCCGCTTCAAGCATCGAAACTCACGATGCGAGGCAGCATTCCTCACCTTCCCAGAGTACTACCCTGGTACCCATTTCTGCCAGCGGCTGGGTCGATAGCGGACATATTTTTTTTCCCAACCGAAAGTACAATTCACACTGCTTCCAGCGGGAATCGGACAGAATATAGGGAATATGATATTAATGCCCATATTTTTTATAGACATTCAGCACATCATTTTTTATTTTGATTGTTTTTACCAAGTGACTTTTTTCTTCTTTTCCCCAGAAAAAACTCAGTACCCATTTACAACGGTCGAACCTCTTGTCTTTAGTAATTCAGTTCCACAACCAGTGAGCTACAGCAACTTCAACCAACAACACAGACTAAACACAAATAACAGAAAAACCAAGAAAATTAAAGAGGAAAAAAAACTGATAACTATAAATCATCAAACTATATTTTTGTTTACATTTATTGTATCCTTTTGGTATTGGTGAAATCTAATTCCTTGTTCAACTATCTAAAAACTGATATATAATATGTCATGTATTCTGTGTATGTTATGTGTAATGTCAGGTCAGGTAATTTTTACCTGCTACTGTATGCAGTAGACAGTACAACCTGAAGTAAAACAACCCAACTGCCTTGTGCGTGAGACTTTTCAGTCAAGGCTAGCGGAGCCAACTGTAAACAAACCGACGGAAGGCAACAGAAAACCAGTGTCGTAAATTCTTTGTATAATCATGGATTGCCACAATCACAGAATCCACAATAACAACGTCAAGGGGGATTCCAATGGAACACCCTCGTTCATTACAAAGGACAAGAGGTAGTGTTCGATCCAAACACACGGCTTCTGGTTCACCCAGCTTTTAATGGGTACCGGATTTTTTTCTGGGAAAGTATAGTGGCATGGGCGTAATACCGACCACATAAGCCAAAAATCATGTGCCGAGGGTCTGTAAAATTTATGGTCACTAACACCATATTCCCTATATGCCACTTGGCGTGACGGGGGTACTTTACTTTTGTTTTTTAATCCTTGTTCGTTAGGGGACATCATGCGCTGCAGGTTATGCCCAATCGCCATCAAGCTACTGTAAGCAAGATGAAGATAAAACAGACTCTGAAGACGGGCACTTAGAATTTTATGTGTTAGATACATATAGGGTATCTCTTTAATGACTGTGCATTTTTTGTTGTTGAAATAATTACGCACCTAAATTTTATCTATGTATGACATAATAGTTCAAGCACCATTTACGTGTTCATTTAAACATCACTGCTACATGATAGATCTGGCTTACAATGGTGTTAACGATTGAAGAAAGAGTATTTATAGTGGAGCATGTGTTCCGTAACGGCGGCAAGTATTCGAATGGGGTTGTTGAACAATTTGTGAATAGATTTCCTGATACACCAGTGCCTCATCGAAATACTGTGAGTAATTTAATAATCAAATTTCAAAACACCGGTAGTGTACACGATGTTAGCCGTCCTGGTAGACCATCTGTTCTTGAAGTAACATCTCTCAACATCCAGGACAGCATTCTAATGAGTCCTGGCAAATCAATAAGAAAGCTGGCTCAACAAGTACACAAATCAAGCAGTACTGTTCATAGAGTTCTGAAAAAAAATTAAAGTTACATCCGTACAAATTTTCCGTCGTTCCTCAATTAAAAGAATTAGATCACCAATCCAGAATTAATTATTGTATGTGGTTTGAGAATTTTCTAGCCCAAGAAGGTGAGGAAATCCTTGATTTCACATTTCAGATGAAGCATGGTTCCATTTGTCTGGGTACGTGAATAGGCAGAATGATCGTCTTTGGAGTGTTGAAAATCCACATGCATTGCACCCAGTGCCTCTCCACGATCAGAAAGTAGGAGTGTGGTGTGCAATGAGTCGTCAGCGGATAATCGGCCCAATTTTCTTCTATGACACAATAAATTCAGAAAGATACAGGATTAACATACTGGAGCGATTCGTAACCCAACTTTCTGAGCCAGAAATTGAAAAAGCTTGGTTTCAACAAGATGGCGCAACTGCTCACACTGCTGTAAAATCACTGGAATTTCTATATGAAATTTTTGCTAATCGTATAATCTCTCGCGGAATTTGGCCTGCACGGTCACCTGATCTTACTCCCATGGACTACTATCTCTGGGGTGAACTGAAAGGAAAAGTGTACGAAAACAATCCCCACACACTCGATGAGCTGCAGGTTTCAATCGCCAACAACATTAATAATGTTACACAGCCCACACTGTGTAAGGTTTTTGACAATATGAAAAAACGTATCAACATTTGCCAACTAAAACGTGGTGGATATTTCGAATACCTTTTGTGAATAGTGATGTTATATGTTTAACTTTACCGAAAAAGGAACAAGCTACAGCAGTACATGATGCGTGATTTACATAAATAAATTGGAACAACTAGATTTTCAAATAATGCACAGTCATTAAAGAAACACCCACCGATCTGGAAGACCTTCAATTTCACAAGACCAAATTATGGAACTCCAAGACAGAATTACAATGAGTCCAAATGCATCTTTAAACCACTTGTCTCAACAGGTGCAAATATCTAAGAGTTCTGTTCACAAGGTTTTATACAACTTTAGGAACTACACTATCGTCCATACAAATTAACTGAAGTGTCTCAACTCCAAGAAAGAGATTATGAAACTACTGCATGTGGTTTCAGAATTTTATTTATGAACATGGCGCTGCCATCCTTGACGTCACTTTTTTCACCGATGAGGCCTGGTTTCATTTATGCGGTTATGTGAACAGTCAGAACAATCAGCTGTGGAGCAGTGAAAACCCCCATGAATTTCATCAAGTGCCGCTTTACGATCAAAAAGTCGGAGTGTGGTGCGCTATAAGTCGTATGCGGATAATAGGACCTATATTTTTTAATGAAACAATAAATGCAGAACGTTACCGTACTTTAATTCTGGAACCGTTCATAGCACACCTTACAGAACGGGAAATTATGGAATCCTGGTTTCAGCAGGATGGGGCAACAGCACACACAGCCACAACAACACTAAATTATTTAGAAAGCATATTTGCAAATCGCATTATTTCACGTGGAATCTGGCCTGCTCGTTCACCAGATCTAACACCCCCAGATTATTATCTGTGGGGGGCATTGAAGGGGAAAGTTTATGAAAATAATCCGCAGACAATTAATGACCTAAAGACTGAAATAGTAGACAAGATTAAACAAATATCACCAGACATTATTCTGAAGGTTTTCGCAAATATGGAAAGACGAATCACGACATGTCTTGAGGCCCGTGGTGGACATTTTCAACATATGCTTTAGGCACAACTTTATTGTGTTAATACCAACATTATCCATTATAAGCTCGCCGATAGCAGTCAAGTATATTTGAATAATACCATTTATTTTACAATTTGTGTGACGCATTAGTTAACCGCATTTCTGGTGACGTTTTTCTTCCGAGAGTAGAAATTCACTGCACTGCAACTTTAAAAACACCCTGTAGAAACAAAGTTGAACGCATTCGAAAATAAATTAAGAAAAATTCTTGGTATAGCGTGGAACGAATTCAAAACAAACGAGGAAATTAGAGAAATCACCAATCAACCACTAATGTCTTCAGTAATAAAGAAAAGACGATGGTCATATGTTGGACATGTGATGAGAAGAGATAATAACCGAATAGTAAAGCAAGCCTTCACATGCGAAACAACAGGTAAGAGAAAAAGAGGAAGACTCAGTGAGACACTGAGAATAACATTGATGAGAGAGGCAAGAGCAGCAGGATTCGGCTCCCTCAATGAGATAGAGCTGCTTGCACAGAACAGAGACAAATGGCGAGATTTGATAAAATATCTTTAAAAGCATTGAAAACTGCTAGAACAAAAATTCAGATAAGAGAAGGAGTATCTTGGTCTACGCCCTATGGGTCGGCTACGGATCGAAAGGTCAATAGATAGACTGAAAGAGTTAAAGTATGAAAAATAACTATATATTAAAAGTGAAAAAATATACACAAAATTATGAACTACTATATATAAAAAAATGAGGCAAAAAATTATATTCATATTTTTTTTTAAAGAAACTAAGTATTTAAAATGAAAAACCAAATATTAAAGATACATTGAATATTAAAAGTAGGATTTGCTGAATATTAAAATGCACCTCTGATGCATGATAAAGATAAATAGTACACAAGCACACACATTAATTACGGAGCCGCGATAGCTCAGTGGTTAGTGAACTGGATTACAATGGACAAGAGGTAGAGTTCGATCCCAACCAACAGCTTTCGGGTTCACCCAGCCTTAAATGGGTGCTGGATTTTTTTCTGGGAAAGTAAAACGGCACGGGCGTAATACTGACCACATTACCCCAAAAATCATGTGCTGAAGGTCTGTAAAATGTATGGTCACTAACACCATATTCCCTATATGCCACTAGGCGTGACGGGGGCTCTTTACTTTTATTTTTACTCACATTAATTAGCACCAGAAAGAAAACAAAAATGCTCTATTAGCATTTTGTAGAATAGTCTACAAAATCATGATCAGTTCTATAAAGATTTCCAGCTCAGTTCTGTATATGCTGATAATTTGGGGCATATAGAAAAGAAGACTGCAATGAGATGATTAAATGTGAGATGATTGATTGATACACTGAGAGAAGCAGATCTCAATGAGATGATCAGATATGGAAGACATGGAAGAGATACTGAGAGAAGCAGACCTTAATGAGATGATCAGATATGGAAGATGTGGTAGAGATACTGAGAGAAGCAGCAGACCTCAATGAGATGATCAGATATGGAAGATGTGGTAGAGATACTGAGAGAAGCAGCAGACCTCAATGAGATGATCAGATATGGAAGACATGGTAGAGATACTGAGAGAAGCAGACCTCAATGAGATGATCAGATATAGAAGCTGTGGCAGAGATACTGAGAGAAGCAGACCTCAATGAGATGATCAGACATGGAAGAGATACTGAGAGAAGCAGACCTTAATGAGATGATCAGATATGGAAGACGTGGTAGAGATACTGAGAGAAGCAGCAGACCTCAATGAGATGATCAGATATGGAAGCTGTGGTAGAGATACTGAGAGGCAGCAGAATTGAATGAGAAAAGCAGATTTCAGCAAGACAAGCAGACCTCAACACTTACTTTCTCTATCACAGTCCACTTTGGCAAATACAATCTTTCCAGGAATCTGTTGAAGTAAAAAGAAAATGCTATAAACAACAGAGAAAAATAACAATGTTTGTTTCGATGAGCAAGAGCTAATTACAAATGTAAGATCCTATCTCTATCAACACAGGAACACACATAATTTAATACAAAGTCTCTATCAACATATGCCTGGGCATATGCAGTTTTCATGACTGTGGCATAAGAACAATTTTGGTAAATATTAGGCCTTCCGGCATTCACTTCACCTCCAGTTTTTTCAGGCAGTGGGAGGTATGTATAAATATGAGAGGTTACTGTAAAGCTGGAAGCCACGATAGCTCAGTGGTTAGTGAATTGGACTACAAAGGACTAGAGGTAGGGTTCGATCCCAACTGACGGCTTCCATCCGGTTCACCCAGACTTAAATGGGTACCAGATTTTTTCTGGGAAAGTAAAGCGGCACAGGCATAATACCGACCACATTGCCCTAAAAATCATGTGCTGATGGTCTGTAAAATGTATGGTCATGAACACCATATTCCCTATATGCCACTTGGCGTGATGGGGGCTCTTTACTTTTTTTTTTTATGTTTCTATCAACACAGGAACACGTAATTTGATACCATATCTCGACCAACACAGAAACCACACATAATTTGATACCATATCTCGATCAACACAGGAACACACATAATTTGATACCATATCTCGATCAACACAGGAACACACATAATTTGATACCATATCTCGATCAACACAGGAACACACATAATTTGATACCATATCTCGATCAACACAGGAACACACATAATTTGATACCATATCTCGATCAACACAGGAACACACATAATTTGATACCATATCTCGATCAACACAGGAACACATATAATTTGACATCTTGTAGCACTGGTCCATTAAGTTTGTGACCATGTGTAATGCTTCGTCAACAGTCACTTCAATTATGTTTATTGTTGTTTCCACATTGTTTATTGTTAGCTGTTTCTAGCTATGCCTATGTTTATTCTTTCCCACTCTCCCTTTTGCCAGCTTTATCACATCCTATGTTTAGTCTTTCCTACTTTTGCCAGCTTTATCACAGCCTACGCTTATTCTTTCCCACTCTTGCTAGTTTTATCGCAGCCTACGTTTATTCTTTCCCATTTTTACCAGCTTTATCACAGCCTATGTTTATTCTTTCCCATTTTTACCAGCTTTATCACAGCCTACGTTTATTCTTTCTACTTTTACCAGCTTTATCACAGCCTACGTTTATTCTTTCACATTTTTACCAGCTTTATCACAGCCTAAGTTTATTCTTTCACATTTTTACCAGCTTTATCACAGCCTACGTTTATTCTTTCACATTTTTACCAGCTTTATCACAGCATACATTTATTCTTTCCCACTTTTGCCAGCTTTATCACAGCCTACATTTATTCTTTTCCACTTTTGCCAGCTTTATCACAGCCTGCGTTTATTCTTTCCCATTCTTGCCAGCTTTACAGTAAAGTACCCCTGTCATGCCAACTGGCGTATAATGAATATGGTGTTAGTGACCATAAATTTTACAGACCCTCTGCACATGATTTTCAGGGCAATGTGGTCGGTATTACGCCCGTGCCGCTTTTCTTTCCCAGAAAAAATCTGGTACCCATTTACGGCTTGGTGAACCGGACGGAAGCTGTCAGTTGGGATCGAACCCTACCTCTTGTCCTTTGTAGTCCAGTTCACTAACCACTGAGCTATCGCGGCTTCCAGCTTTACAGTAACCTCTCATATTTATACATACCCCCCACTGCCTGAAAAAACAGGAGGTGAAGTGAATGCCGGAAGGCCTAATATTTATCAAAATTGATCTTCTTATCCTACAGTCATGAAAACTGCATATGCCCAGGCATATAACAAGACATTCTAACTCTGGTATGGAACCTGATGATGATGATATGCATCTATGAAAGTAGATAGTAGATAGAGGAGTTATACTGAGTAAGTTATGATCCGAACATGCAGCGCACACTCCAACAGATGTGGTACATCTGTACAACAATAATATAGCAAGCCAATATAACAATTATTGATATATATTAAGTATGCAGCCAGCTTGCAAATCTCTCAATTATCAATAGCTCCTAAATCATAATTACAATTGTGCCAAATCACAGAAGTTTTTATCGTACGGCTTAAGTTTCAGACTTCCATCACTGGACAAACTACATATAATAAATTTTTCTGGGGATAATCCTTCCCTGTCAAAGTTTTCTAATGTCATGGGGGCCTGAGGAGCCCGTGACTCAGCCAACGGAGCTGAGTTTGGTCAGTGACCCACAGCTGATCAAGACCCTGCTCCATCTCCCAGCAGTGCTCCTGGAAACAGAATGTCCAGTCTGGCCAAGCAGGTAGGGATCGAAGAGGGGAGACAACCTAGTTCTCAAAATGCCGTAATGAAGCCGGATGTGTTGGAAGGAAAGACGCAAATAAACCACAACACACTTGCAATCACTTAACGTCCTTTTGAGGGTGGATGACGAAGAGGACAGTTTATTCCTCTAATAGCCACCTCTAATAGTCAATAGCCGCTATCGTAAAAACGATGTTGTTAATGAAACGTAGACCTGATCAATCAACCACTAATATCCTCAGTAATAAAGAAAAGGTGATGGTCATATGTTGGACATGTGATGAGAAGAGATAATAACCGAATAGCAAAGCAAGCCCTCATGTGGGAAACAACAGGTAAGAGAAAAAGAGGAAGACCCAGGGAGACACTGAGAAGAACATTGATGAGAGAGGCAAGAGCAGCAGGATTTGGCTCCCTCAATGAGATAAAGCTGCTTGCACATAACAGAGACAGATGGCGAGATTTGATAAAATATCTTTAAAAGAAAACTGCTAGAACAAAAATTCAGATAGGAGAAGGTGTATCTTGGTCTACGCCCTATGGGCGGCTACAGCTCGAAAGGTCAATAGATAGAGATAGATAGAATAGTCATCATGTGAACGCCACACACAAAGAATGGTCCATGTTGATATTTTAGTTTTCATGTTCCTTTTTTTTTTTTAAACTCACTCCAAAAGTTTGTTATCTATCGAATTTGTATCATTCTTCTGATAAACCACACCTCAGCTGCCTCCATTCTTATCCATGTTGTCTTGCTTATATCCATGGTTCACTTCTATACAGTAGAACAGGTTCTATGTA
The DNA here is from genome assembly GCA_032433765.1 of Megaustenia siamemsis. Lineage (NCBI taxonomy): Eukaryota > Metazoa > Mollusca > Gastropoda > Stylommatophora > Ariophantidae > Megaustenia > Megaustenia siamemsis. The sequence continues at coordinate 40,077,144 of JAVIAB010000145.1, read as the reverse complement.
GATAAAGCAGTAACCTTTCATTTTTGTTTCCTCTCACTTTTACCAATTTTACAGCAGCAATACATTTTTTTTGCCTATTTGAAAAGAAATACAGTAACTGGTTTCTTTACGACGAAGAGATAGAGGGAACAAAGAGAGAAGATACCAGACAGCTTAAGAGAATGGCTTGTCAGAAGGTCAACAACAGAAATGATAAATAAATGTTGAGATCGAAAGTTGTGGAGTGACATGATCATCTACACCAGCAGGTTAGTACTTGATGATAACGAACAGCAAATATTATGCATAAGTCTGAATGCAGTAGATCATATACATTATCCACACCTCTACACTAGAACCAATGTACCAGATACAGTCTGAATAGAGCAGCTGTGACACGCATATATCATAATTGTACTCAACCTATAAATAATCTAGTACGGGCAGGCCAGATTCATTAATAAACCATTATTGCTGTAATGCCTCTGAGCTATAGAATCTCTAACAAAAGACATTTCTTCATATACCATTTCTATTGATCGCAGCAAACAAAAGTCATGTTAAATGGAATGATGCGAACATACGTCTCTATCACAGAAAGTTAAATGGGGTGGGCTAATCACATGACTGCACAAATGGATGATAGAAATGACTGTCTGGGAAATGGATGCTTGATTATCAAGCTGGCTGTATGTCTAACTAGTAAGAATCAAAGTAAAAATAGACAGGAAAAAAAGAATAAATGGAAAGAGAACACTGTCAGCATAAATGAATGTTTTAGAAACTTCCCAAACTTAACTATCAAAATTATCTTAACTCACAGGAAACTCATTTTTGTCCCCACATCCTGTCCCTTTCCCACCCACCAACAAAACAGCCGAACTAAGCAGAAACACTACAGATCCCAAGAATCAGCTATAAGAAACATCTGTTACTCACAGGAAACTCATCTTGCACTTTCTTGGCAGCCTCCTCAAAAACTGGAGCTAGTATCTGACTAAATCTGCACCTGAGGAACATAATCAAACATGAGGTGATAATATGAACTTTCCACCCCTTCTCAGTCACACACAGCATAAACCAACATCCAACAAGAGATAATAATATGAATTTTACACCACCAGTCAGACATGACAGCACATAAATCATCATCAAACATGAGATGATAATATGGACATTCCACCACCAGTTTCACATGACAGCACATAAACCATCACCAAACATGAGATGATAATATGAACATTCCACCGCCAGTCAGACATGACAGTCCATAAACCATCACCAAACATGAGATGATAATATGAACTTTCCACCACCATTGAGACATGACAACACATAAACCAACATAAAACAATTAATTTAAGCACAATGAGAGCCGCCAATTAGTCAGTTAATATAAGTAGGACAAGTTGGGATGTTATGTCACATTTAAAGAATACAAAACACACAGCATAATACTAAAGACAAGATCTACAAAAGTGTAAGACCACAGACATTACATACAGAATGTTACAATATAAACAAGAAACAGATTTTAAGGCTACAAACAAGATACACGTAATATAAGATACTGATAAGTTACAAAAAGTGCAGGACTAGAGACAAGATACACATAATATAAGATACTGATAAGTTACAGAAAGTGCAGGACTAGAGACAAGATACGCAGAGTGTAAGGTTACAGGCAAGATTTATCAAGTTTAAGATTATGAACAATACAAATAGAATTAAGAATATAATATCAACATAATAAATTGTAAGACTTAATGATTTAGACTTTGCTGATGGCATAGCTCTCCTATCGCACGGCTAGGACTGAAAATTAATAGAGATAAGACCAACATTATGAGAATTAATGCAGTTGGTAATAACCAAACAAAATTAGGAGAAATACCTCTACTAGACGTACAATCTTACATATATATGGGTAGTAATATAGATAAAGATGGAGGAACAGAAAATGATACCAAAATAAGGATATCAAAAGCAAGAGGAGCTTTCGTTGCACTAGGAAACATATGGAAGTCCAAAGAAATTGGTTGTGGGTCCAAATCTCGGCTACACCGGTTGGGATTTTTATTTATGATTTCTCTATGAGGCAACCACCCCTGGTCTCAGCAGCGAGGCCCAGCTTGAAACGTCAGTTACTCATCGACGGAAAAAAAACATGAGTACCTCCGAAGTCTGAGTTATCTGCCTGTGCTGCGAGGGACCCCTGTGCACATGGCTGCCAGGGAAAAATGGATGAACACGCAAAATTCAGTTCCTAGTCTCTGGGGACTTCATCAGAGTTGAAAGCTGACGAACACAAAAACAACAACAACAATATAAAATGAATCAGCTGTGAACAACACCTGGTCTGAAAGTGGGTCAACAAATCATATTTGATTTTTTGCATCAGGATTAATGACCCACAGTTGGTCAAGACTCTCCTCGACCTTCTCATGATGAGTCTAGAACCAGACCAACCATTCTGACCAAGCAAGCAGGGATCAAAAAGTTAACCCAGAACCAAAAAATACCATATCTTTCTAACCAAGTGAAAGGAGGTCAAGATAAAAGGCAAACAGGGCACTCAAAAATGCCAAGGTGAAGCCGAAGATGTTGGTTTGAAAGACACAAATATAACGGCTAGCTACAAACCACAACACAATGTCTCTATGCCAATGTAATTTTAAGTGTGGATGTTGAGGTCGAATATCTTTCTTTGGTCATTTGATGAAAGAAAGAAAGAAAGAAAGAAAGAAAGAAAGAAAGAAAGAAAGAAAGAAAGAAAGAAAGAAAGAAAGAAAGAAAGAAAAGAAAAAAGAAAGGAAGGAAAAAAAGAAAGAAAAGAAAGAACAAAAGAAAGAAGAAAAGAAAGAAAGAAGGAAGGAAAGAAAGAAATAAAGAAATAAAGAAAGAAAGAAAGAAAGAAAGAAAGAAAGAAAGAAAGAAAGAAAGAAAGAAAGAAAGAAAGAAAGAAAGAAAAAGAAGAAAAAAAAGCAAGAAGGAAAAAAAGAAAGAAGGAAAATCTAATACACAAATTGAGACACAACAAACCAGAAGATTTAAGGATAGAAAAGTGGAGGAACAATGGGAAGGCTCTGGTCTGTGATGATCAAGTTCAGCATGGTTATTAATAAAGTACACAAGACCAAGAAAGAGCCACAGAATCAACATGAAACACTTACCAATCAGCATAAAAATTGACTATGGTTATATCACTGTTGGCTGCAATAAGAAAGAAATTACAAATTATTGAAATGATGTGTGATGTGAAAAATGCTTTCCTCGTCTAACTTTTTTTTCAATCTGCACTCATGTGTTAGGGAGCCGCGATAGCCCAGTGGTTAGTGAACTGGACTACAAAGGACAAGAGGTATGGTTTAATCCCAGCTGACGGCTTCCGGTTCACCCAGCCTTTAATGGGTACAGGATTTTTTTCTGGGAAAGTAAAGCAGCATGGGCGTAATACCGACCACATTACCCCAAAAATCATGTGCTGAAGGTCTGTAAAATTTATGGTCACTAACAACATATTCCCTATACGCCACTTTGCATGGCGGGGGGTACTTTATTTATTTTATTTTTAACTCATGTGTTACAATTTATATTGTATATGTGTCGTCTATTATATTTATTGACAAAATGTGTTTATATTTTTATATTAGTTAAATATGCAATTTATATAATTAAGTAGTCGGGTAACATGGACATCATAAATCATGACACTCATAGCACTAGCATCAAAACTGACAAACATCTGGAGATTCAGAGTACTCAGTAAACAAACAAAGCTTAGATTGTTAAACTCCTGTGTGATACTAGTGCTAACATATGGATGTGATACAAGTGCTAACATATGGATGTGATACAAGTGCTAACATATGGATGTGATACAAGTGCTAACATATGGATGTGATACAAGTGCTAACATATGGATGTGATACCAGTACTAACATTATATAAGAGGCCCGAGAGGAAAATGAATGAAACATGGATTCCACTCACATCAGCAAACAAAAGCCAATTCTCTGAATATTTGGCCAAACCAAATTAGAAACCAAGAACTGCTCAAAACGTACAAGCAAGAGAGTATATTGTATACAGTGATAACTGGCAGGAGCAGGAACTGAATATGTCATGTAATAAGAGATCTGGAAATAATCACAAGAACTGATATGCAATAAACTCTGAAGCAAAGGCAAAAGAGAAGCAGGTAAAAGACAATGGCGACATGTGTGGGCCAGACACAGAGCACTCTGTAAAAGATGACCAGAAACTGCTTGAAGTGAAGAAACTATGTTGTCACGAGGCATATAAGCCACTGACTGCTTGCTTTGTATACCTGTGGTCAAGGAATAAACAAGAAAAACTTTGAAATTTAAGTGCCAGATATCAAACAAGGAATAAACAAGAAAAACTTTGAAATTAAAGTGCCAGATATCAAACAAGGAATAAAGAAGAAAAACTTTGAAATTAAAGTGCCAGATATCAAACAAGGAATAAAGAAGAAAAACTTTGAAATTAAAGTGCCAGATATCAAACAAGGAATAAAGAAGAAAAACTTTGAAATTAAAGTGCCAGATATCAAACAAGGAATAAAGAAGAAAAACTTTGAAATTAAAGTGCCAGATATCAAACAAGGAATAGAGAAGAAAAACTTTGAAATTAAAGTGTGAGATATCAAACAAGGAATAAAGAAGAAAAACTTTGAAATTAAAGTGTGAGATATCAAACAAGGAATAAAGAAGAAAAACTTTGAAATTAAAGTGTGAGATATCAAACAAGGAATAAAGAAGAAAAACTTTGAAATTAAAGTGCCAGATATCAAACAAGGAATAAAGAAGAAAAATTTTGAAATTAAAGTGCCAGATATCAAACAAGGAATAAAGAAGAAAAATTTTGAAATTAAAGTGCCAGATATCAAACAAGGAATAAAGAAGAAAAACTTTGAAATTAAAGTGCCAGATATCAAACAAGGAATAAAGAAGAAAAATTTTGAAATTAAAGTGCCAGATATCAAACAAGGAATAAAGAAGAAAAACTTTGAAATTAAAGTGCCAGATATCAAACAAGGAATAAAGAAGAAAAATTTTGAAATTAAAGTGCCAGATATCAAACAAGGAATAAAGAAGAAAAATTTTGAAATCAAAATGCCAGGTATCAAGAGCGTGTGGTCAAGGAACAAAGAAGGAAAACCTAAAAGCAACCTATCAAGTTAAGCGTATCAATGTGCTAGGTACCACGTATGAGGGGCTATGATAAAGTAACACACTTTGTTAAATTCAGGGTGTGTTTTATTGAATATGGCCTTTGGGTTGGTAGCAAGCAATCATGATAAGTCAGTAGTTTGGTAAAGCATTAGTGTCTCATACTGGGTGCTGCTTTACTGAACATCTCTCGTGGCTGAATTTGCCAATCCTGGACAGACAGATCCTTTCACTTATAGAAAATTCCCTCAATGAAGCCCTGCAAACATCTTTACATCTCAACACTGGTCTACCCTTCGGTCTATTTCCGTCCTTAAGTTTTATTAAGATTTTAAAAATATAACACCCACAGAGATGTCAGGATGGGCAACAATTAGTGATGTTATGATTGGCCAGATGTCCTGAGTAAGTGTGTTTGCACGCTGTTACTTTGCAGGTGTTCCTGCAATGTGGTGACCACCTGGAGTGTCGCTAATCAGGTTGTTTCTACCTTCTGTTGATGAAACATGGTTTACTCAATAACTTCTTCTTCTTTCCTTCCTCATCTGCCTTTCAGCGTCAAGAAGAGATATAATTTGCAGTTTTTGCTCTTCTGTTCGCCTCTGCTGCTGTTATGTTTTCTAGTGCTTCTAATATTCCATCGATCCATCTTTTTCGTGGTCGACCCTTGGGTCTGGTATTCTCACATTTGCTGAAGGCTCGTTTGTGTTGTGTTTTGATCTTTCTGCCTTGTCACGTGGCCAAACAATTTTATCTGTTGTTTCCTTATATATTATTTGGTGGGGGCTATTACTAGCTTTTTTCTCAGTTCTTCATTTCTGATCTTATCTCTCAGACTGTTTTCTGTCATTCGTCTAATACATTTAATCTCAGTAGAGGTTATTTTTCTTATTCGGGTTTATTTTTCTTTTTTTAAGCACAAATTACATTTTCTTACTCAACTGAAGGTGTTTTTATCCACTGTCATCTCTTTTTACAGAAATAAGATCTCTGAGAAGAGTGGCAGAAGTGTCACTAAGAGACAAACTACAAAATGAGAACAATAGGAAAACTGTGGCCATTGAGCCAATATTGCACTATATACAAAGACGAGCAAAAAAAAAAAAAAAAAAAAAGCAGAATAGCTGAGGCCAAAACAGCATTTCAGAAAATGTAAAATATCATGTGCAACAAGTCTATGTCAATAGAAGTGAAAAAGAGAGTTCATGGTGCTATATAGAGCCAATTCTGACCAATAGAAGCAACTCATGGACCATAACAAAAAAATGAAAAGATGACTAAAGGCCACAGAGATGGGATTTCTCAGAAGAATGTTGAAAGTTCCCCGGACAGCTAAAAAGACCAACAAGGAAATTCTTAAAGAGGTCAACACAAAAAGGGAGCTCCTAAGAAACATCAGAAAGAAACAATCAATACTTTATGGGCACATCACGAGAAGAGGAAATTTTAAATACTTCTTACATATGGCAAAATAAAAGGAAAGAGAGATCACAGACGACAAAGAGAGAAAATACTGGATAGCTTGTGTCATGGCCATGGAAAACAGTCAACAGAACTGATATGATGCTTGGTAGATAGAAGTTTGTGGAAGGACATGATCGTCAATGCCAACCTGTATGGCACATGATCATGATGATACAAAGAGAATAACTGAAACAGTTTGGCCACATCGAAAGGATGTCTAAAAATGCCTTACCATACTTGCATACCAAATGCCATACTTCAAGTCAATACATGGGTATGGACAGTGAGATCATCATCATGTGCCATACCAGCTGGCATAGGCGATCATGTCAACGAGCCTTCAGTAAATGTTGTGAGAACACCAGACACAAGGGTCGGCCACGAAAAAAGATGGATTGATGGAATATTGGAAGCACTAGGAAACAGCAGGAGAGGCAAACAAAAGAGCAAAAGACTGCAAATTATATCTCCCCTCGACGCTGAAAGGCAAATGAAGAAGGAAAGAAGAAATTGTTTCTTTTCTTCCTAAAGTGATGACTTTATGAAACTTAATGTGCTTGTGTGAAACTGTTAAGAGATTCTGCACATAAGATATTTTCCCCAAATAAAGTTAACAGAGGGAAAAAATATGTTGCAAATGTTACTAAACACTCCACCTCTGAAGTCGGAGTAAATCTGCCTGCATGGCGAGGGGCATCCTGTAATGGGATAAAACAGACTTTACACGCAAAATTCAGTCCCACAAAATTGAGTGGGTGGGACGACTTCGTCAGAGGTCAAAGCTGACAAAAGCGAACGAACGAACTAAACACTCCTCGTATTTTATATCAGCAAATATGGAGCAATAATTTGAGGTGTACGTGGCCATGCAGCTAAAACCACTGTTTCGCTGGCTGGAAAGCTGGTGAACGGCGTGCAAAACCCAGAGAAGACAGAAAGGATTTTTTCTATTGGTGGTGAAATAAAAATCATACGTTGTGGCGACTGCTTTGACCAAGCGGCCTTTATTCCTCTGATTCTATCGTGAGCCCCTCGGCATACACAATCTATGGTAATATGTGTCGTAAAGATGTTCTTCTTTTTTAACATGGAGCAAGGAACTATTTATATACTTACCTAGAACACTGTCTACATTATTTTCATTCAGGGAGACGACCTCTCCTACAACATGATGATGACTGACAAGTGTGATCTGTGGGTGAAAAAGCATTTTACTTCTAGAATAATCATATTGTTAGCATTTTGTTACTATACAGTCATATTGTTAGCATTTTGTTACTATACAGTCATATTGTTAGCATTTTGTTACTAAACAATCATATTGTAAGCATTCTGTTACTAGACAATCATATTGTTAGCATTCTGTTACCATACAATCATATTTCTAGCATTTAGTTAGTATACAATCATATTGTTAGCATTTTTTTTTTCAACAAACTGATGATATAGGCAGTAACAATCAATCAAGACTAACACGGACGAGTAACATCAAAAGATGGACAAGTCAGCCTTTGACAACCTGCACTATTAAAACAAGAGACAAAGCGGAATGATGTTCCATGGTGGCCAACCTTTGATGCAGAGACAGCACTTGATGGAGAAAAAAACAAAAAAACCAAACAACCCCGTCACGTCTATGAATTTGGTGTTAGTACAGATTATTTTTATATAGACCTTTGGCACATTATTTTTATATAGACCTTTGGCACATTATTTTTATATAGACCTTCGGCACATTATTTTTATATAGACCTTCGGCACATTATTTTTATATAGACCTTCGGCACATTATTTTTATATAGACCTTCGGCACATTATTTTTATATAGACCTTCGGCACATTATTTTTATATAGACCTTTGGTACATTATTTTTAGGGAAATGTAGTTGATATGAACCTGGTAGTCATTAATCAGGATCGAACCCGGCCCATTGTCCTTAGTAGTTAAGTTCACTAACCACTGAGTTATCGATGCCCCCAACCATACCATATATGTTTATACTGCTTTCCCTGTTGCCAACTTTACAGCGACCACAAACATGTATGCCCATCCTGTACACGTACAATAGGAATATTGATTACTGTTATGGAAGACAAACTGAAGTCATTACCACACTCCTTACCAAGGGGCATAACACAATGGCATGGTCGATATTTGCATATTTTATCCCTTGAAATAACAGCAAGAAAATAAATGAAAATTTATCTAAAACACTTGATTCATCCTGACAATTCGCTCTGCAAGCTAGAAAAGAGGTTAAATAAAAGAAAATTACAAGGTTTTAGTGGAAATGACAGCAGAAAATTCAATAAATTAAAAGCCACAAAAACTAGTTTCAGGGTTTAATGGTAACTAGAGATTAATAACATCAGATAGAAGAGAAGATGCACCACAGAAATAAAAAGCAGAATAGCTCAGCCCAAAATAGCATTTCAGAAAATGAAAAATATCTTATGCAACAAATCTATGTCAATAAAAATGAGAAAGAGAGTTCATCGGTGCTATATAGAACTAATTCTGACCAATGGAAGCAAATCATGGACAGTAGACAAACAAATGAAAAGATGATTAGAGGCCACAGAGATGGGATTTCTCAGAAGAATGTTGAAAGTTCCCTGGACAGCTAAAAAGACCAATGAGGAAATTCTCAAAGATGCCAACACAAAAAGGAAGCTTCTAAAAAACATCAGAAAGAAATAATCAACATTTTTCTGGCACATCATGAGAAGAGGAAAGTTGGAATACTTGGTTACAATTAACAAAATAAAAGGAAAAATAGATTGTGGACGACAAAGAGAGAAAATACAGGATAGCTTGGTGTTATGGTATGGAAAACAGTCAACAACAGAATTGAAGCAATGTACTGTAGATAGAAGTTTGTGGAAGGACATGATCCCCTACGCCAACCGGTATGGCACATGATGCTGATGAACTAGAGCCAATTTTTGTGGCTTTTGGTACAGAATGTGTTAAATGAAGACCTTAAGAGGTAGGAGGAATGATGGCTGATGAAACCACAAACCAGAAACTTCAGAACTTATAATTCAGAAGTGACGCAAATAGGAAAGGTGACTATTGTAATTGGTTTTAGGGGTAAAGGCATAAAAATGCATCAAGATGCAAAATAAAAATTTTACGCAGCTGTAAAGCTGAAGATAAGAATTACAATTTTTTTTTTTAAAGTATGAATGAAAATATCTTTTATTTCTGCTTTACTCTTGAATTCATGCCCTTGTATACTAACTAGTTTCCTTTAACATTTATTTCTGTATATTCAATTTTTCCTCTATTTCTTTAATTTTTATTTATTTTTGGTTTTTTTTTTTGTTCGCTGAGTCTTTTTTTTGCGTTCGCCAGCTTTAACCTCTGACGAAGTCCCAAGAGACTAGGAACTGAATTTTTGCGTGTTAATCCATTTTTCTCTGGCAGCCGTGTGCACAGGGCTCCCTCACAGCACAGGCAGATAACTCAGTCTTCAGAGGTACTCATATTTTTTTCTGTCCATGATTGACATTACAAGCCGGGCCTCGCTGCTGAGACCAGGGTGGTTGCCACAGAGAGAAATCATTAATAAAAATCTCAACTGATGCAGCCGGGATTTGAACTCACAAGACCAGCGTCTTGCCTCAAGAACAACCAGTTCCCCATTTCTGTAACTGATTTCCATCTTCCATATAAGCATTAAAGCTGGGGTATGCAAACAGAACCATAAAAGGAGGCCATAGTTGTCTCCTTCTGAATCAAACATGGTGGAAAGCTGGAGAATGTGTTCTGAAATTTCTAGTTTGACTGCAAGAGCAAAAATCATAGTCTGAATTTCTTAAAAGACAACACCAGGAACATCTGTGCTGAACTGAAAGGTACCTCATCTCAAATAGTATATGATGCCATCTAAAACAATTATATAGATGTATTTCTCATATTTTCCAGTGTGTTACCGGGGCCTCATTATGAGGGAGGTAAAGAATAGTGACACTGTGACCTTCCAGGCATGTCGTAAGAGGCGACTAAGGAGATTGATCGATGGCTTGACAAGCTGTCATTGTAAAAAGTATTGTTATGGAAACAGCGCCATATATTTTAGAGCAGTGATCTCTGCAATATGTGCCATTTTGGCACACAAGGTTTCTGTTTTTGAGATTGTGGTTCTGCCCTATGTGCCGTCTTCGGCTCGAAAGGACAATAGATAGATAGATATAAGCATTGGTAGGATTGGGAAACATATTTTAAACATATATACTTTGTTCTCGTATGTTTATGATTTTATATTTTCATGCTTTCTCATGGATTTTTTTTTTAATGCTAAAGCTACCTTAGCTACTCTAGTAGTCCATTATACAGGGTCAGGCAAATGGTACGCACCAGAGGGAATTTAGAACAAACTGTTATACCACTTTTTTTCTTTTCTTTTTTTTTTTATAAAAAATGTTCAATAAAATTAGTATTAGACATGTTTAACCAGCAAGCTATTGGACCACCCAGCATCTATATTCTATGCCAACTGCTGAATAGCTTGAGATGACCCTATATGAAATCAACATTGATAACTAATCATAAATCATGGACAGTAATAAACTTCGTAAATGATCAACATTTGTTATACATCTAGACTGACAAGGACTATGAACAGAAAGAATGAGTCATCAGTTACAGCAATAAACTACTAACTTGTCAATTAATCTCTGCTAATGGCATTTAACCGCACATTATAAAAAAAAAAATACATAAATTATCACACTGTAAATTATAAGCCACAGCTGGTATTGTTGGATAACTTGATCAGCATGACTACACATTCATGTGAATAGTTAACATCCCCATAAACTGTAGCTAGACATGAGTTGTTATCTGGACACCTGCAAGGTTATCATGGTGACAGTAAGAACAGCTAACCCCAAAACACTTATGGCTGGACATTATCTGCCATTTTAAGCATTCACCTTTAAACTCTTTCAGTACATTTTGATGCACTGTGTGCCACTTTCAATTTGATTATTGTGAACCGTCTTGAAACTATATTCTTTTTACATGTCTTGCATCATCTTGGTATTAGTGAAATTTAATACCTTGTTCTCTTCTTCTTTCTTCTACCTTTCAGCTCCCTGTGGAGCATAGGTCTTCAACAAACACTTTCCAAGTCATTCTATTTCTTGCCATTCTTTTAAGATCATTCCATGTCTTACCCATCTTCTTCATCTCTGCTTCTGTCTGTCTTCTCCAAGAATTCCTTGGTTTTCCTCTTTGTCTTTTCCCCTGGGGATTCCAAAAAAGGGCCTGTTGTGTAACACTCTCAGTTGGCTTCCGTAGTGTGTGTCCTATCCAGCGCCATCGTCTTCGCTGTATCTCTTTATCCACTAGTTTTTGACTGGTACATTTCCATAATTCTATGTTAGTGATTTTGTCCTGCCATTTCCATCCTTTTATTCTGCGTAGGCATCCATTAATGAAAGTATGTATCTTCATGATTGTCAATTTCGTTGTTCTCCATGTTTCACAGCCATATAATAGGACCGACTTAACATTTGAGTTGAACATTTTTATTTTTGTATTTAACCTAATTCTAGCATGATAGGCAATTGTGATTAATTTCTGTCTGCCAAATCTTGGTGGAGGCTACGTAATGTAAAGGTTCCCTACCCTGCCATACAAGGTGTGTGGGTAATATTGTGTTAGTGACCATATTTTTATATAACCACAATGCTTTTTTGGGTTACGTGGTTGGTATCACGCTGAGAATCGAACCAGGACCCTTCTAATCAGGAAGTGAGCCCACCAATCACTCAAATACCAAGAAAATCGCTGAAGTCTGTAGAAATATGGTTTTACAGAAGAATGTTGAGAATACCATGGACAGCTAAGAAGAGTAATGAAAACGTTCTGAAAGAGGCCAAAGCAAAAAGAGAGCTAATTTCCAATATTAGGAAGAAACAATCATTATTTTTTGGCCATGTAATGAGAAGAGAACAACTGGAATATATTGTAACAACTGGGAAAATTGAGGAATAAAGAGATAGAGGGAAGCAATGTCAACAACAGAAATGATAAATAACTATCGTGATCGAAAGTTGTGGAGAGACACGATCACCTAAGCCAACAGGCCCAGTACTTGATGATGATGATCATGCCAAGCCGCCTTTACTTCACAGAAAAATCTCTGGTACCCATTGTTAGAGGCTGGATGAACCCCAGAACCTTGCTGGTAAGAAAAAAAATTCTTTCACTTCTGAGAATCGAACCAGGACCCTTCTAATCAGGAAATGAGCACACCAATCACTCAAACACCAAGGCTCCGTCTCTTGTTTATATATAATTGTAGCAGATGATGGTTCGTCATTATATCTTCTTATCTATTTAATATATGTATTATTTTATTTCTATTTCATACGTTAGTTCTGATCTGCCATTGTGGAATGGTTATATAATAAACCTTATACCCACATGAATGCAGCTTTTTACAACTGTCTTTATTTTTATTATTGAAATATCAATATTTTTTGCTCTTGTTGTCAATGACCCGTGACATCGTAAACATTGCTTCATCTTCCTTTCTAATGACTCTTGTCGTGTCTTTTAAGTATAACTCACAGCTGTTTGCTGGCGTAACTAAAGTATATGTCCCTGAATGATGCTTTGCATATCCTTTATTTTCCTCTTCCTGTAATTTAGATATGGCTGTGTTCTGTCACCGCATTTGTTTTCATTTTACAGCAAAAATATTATAAGATCTATAGTAGACAAAAAAGAAATTGAAGTCAATGGTCACAACATAAATAATTTGCGATATGCAGATGACACAGTCTTAATAGCAGAGACAGAGAATGAACTACAAGAAATGATAGACATAATAGTAAAGTAAAAGAAAACAACAAGAAAGGTCTCAGTCTGAATACTAAGAAATCAGAAGTAATGGTCATATCGAAGAAACAATTATCACCATCATGCAGCATAAAAATATAAACAGGACAAATCTGAAACAAGTGCAACATTTGAAATACTTGGGCACAATAACATCAGATGGAAGATGCACCACAGAAATAAAAAAGCAGAACAGCTCAGGCCAAAATAGCATTTCAGAAAATGAAAAATATCTTATGCAACAGGTCTATGTCAACAGCAGTGAGAAAGAGAGTTCACCAGTGCTATATAGAACCAATTCTGACCTATGGAAGCGAATCATGGACAGTAGACAAACAAATGAAAAGACGATTAGAGGCCACAAAGATGGATTTCTCAGAAGAATTATGAAAGTACCCTGGACAGCTAAAAAGACCAATGAGGAAATTCTCAAAGAGGCCAACACAAAAAGGGAGCAACTAAAAAACATCAGAAAGAAACAATCAACATTTTTTGGGCACATCATGAGAAGAGGAAAGTTGGAATACTTGGTTACGACTGGCAAAATAACAGGAAAGAAAGATCGATTATTATTGATTATTTTGGTTTTGTTTCGTCAAATTTGTCTTTCAGCTTTTTAGTAATCAATATATTTTAGCGGGCGAAGTAAACAAACTGGGTCACTATCATTTAAAACTGTGATCACAGCTGGGATTTGGCCTTGTTTTATATGTTTTTGATAAGATTTACCGTGTTGCTAATATAGTATAATCCATTAATGAAATTAATTCATTAACGGATACTTACGCAGAATACAAGGATGGAAATAGCAGAACAAAATCACTAACATAGAATTATGAAAATGTACCAGTCGAATACCAGTGGATAAAGAGATACAGCGAAGACGATGGTGCTGGATAGGAAACACACTGCAGAAGCCAACTGAGAGTATTAAACAACAGGTCCTTTTTTTGGAATCCCCAGGGGAAAAGACAAAGAAGAAGACCAAGAAATTCTTGGAGAAGACAGACAGAAGCAGAGATGAAGATGATGGAGAAGACATGGAAAGATCTTAATAGAATGGCAAGAAACAGAATGACTTGGAAAGTGTTTGTTGAAGACCTATGCTCCACAGGGAGCTAAAAGGTAGAAGAAGAATATAGTATAATGTGTCCACTGACAATGTACATACAATTTGACATATATACCGTGTTGTTCGCACATATTTCGTAGGATTAACAATGTTAATTGATGCCTTGAATGCTAGGTATAACGGTCAAGTTGACCTAAGACCAACTATGACATGACCACTTAACAGCAATGTCAGTTTACGGAAAAAACTATCCACATATTCCTGTGACACTATATGTCTACAATAACATTCTAATGCAATATCATATTGTTATATAAAATATTATATATTATTATTAATCTTCCCGTATGTTACCGGGGCCTCATTATGAGGGAAGTAAAGATTAGCGACACTGTGACCTTCCAGGCATGTCGTAAGAGGTGACTAAGGAGGTTGATCGATGGCTTGACAAGCTGTCATTGTAAAAAGTATTGTTACATATAGAGATCAGTGCCATAGATTTTAGAGCTATGATCTCTGCAATATGTGCCACTTTGGCACGCAAGATTTCTGTTTTTGAGATTGTGGTTCTGCCCTATGTGCCGTCTTCGGCTCGAGAGATAAAGATAAAGATAGATAGATAGACAGATAGATAGACAGATAAATAGATAAAGATAGATAGATAGATTACTAATGACACATGAGCTCTAAAAAAGTTATTCAATAACATTTTATTTTACAAATGACACTATTAATTATTTGCCACGGTGCACTGTAGATAGCAGATTGTGAAAGGACATGCTCGCCTATGCTAACCAGTATGGCACATGATGATGAAGAATTACTGCCACCATTAAATAATTAACCATTTGTGTTATTAGAATAGTTAGACGACACTATTTGTTAATTGTTATATTACATCATCATCAAGTACCGTGCTTGCTGGTGTAGGTGATCGCCTCTCTCCATAACTTTCGATTTTGACAATTATAAAATTTATCATTTCTGTTGTTGACCTTCTGCCAAGTCATTCTCTTAAGCTCTCTGTTATCTTTTCTCTTTGCTTCCCTCTATCTCTCGTCCAACAATTTTCCCAGTTGTTCCCTTCTCATTACATGGCCAAAAAATAATTGCTTCTTTCTAAAATTGAATATCAGCTCTCTTTTTGCTTTGGCCTCTTTCAGAACGTTTTCATTACTCTTCTTAGCTGTCCATGGTATTCTCAATATTCTTCTGTAAAACCACATTTCTACAGCCTCCATTGATCTTCTTGTCTGTTGTCCTATTGTCCATGATTCACACCCATAAATGGTTGGTTGGTTGCATTCGCCCGATGACTAAAGTATTCTAGAGTATTCGTAGACTGTAGAATTCCTCTTCATCATCTGCCCTTAAAAGGATGTTAGGTGGACGTGTCTGCGTTGTGGTTTGCAGTATAACTGTTATATTTGCACCTTTCGGCCCAACACATCCGACTTCAGTACAACATTTATGAGTACTGGGTTGTCTTCCCTCTTCGATCCCTGCTCGCTTGGCCAGACTAGACAGGTTAGTCTGTTACTAGAGGCACCACGGAGAGGTGGAGCAGGGTCTGGATGATTTTGGTTCACCGATCCTGGCGCAAGCTATCAGCTGTGGGTCACTGACAACTTCCAGCTCTGCTGGGAGGCGTGCCTTTGCCTCCACACCCATATATTAAGACTGGCTCTACATAACATTTAAGAAGTGTTATATTATTACACTGCAGTTAGACGAATGACAGAAAACGTCCTGAGAACATAAGATCAGAAATGAAGAACTGAGAAAAAAGCTAGGAATAATCCCTGCCATAGAATATATAAAGCAACAACATATAAAATGGTTTGGCCATGTGACAAGGCAGAAAGATCAAAACACAACACAACGTGCCTTCAATAAACATCATGAGAACACCAGACCCAAGGGCCAATCACGAAAAAGATGGATTGACAGAATATTCTTCTTCTTCTTTCCTTCCTCATTTGCCTTTCAGCGTCGAGGGAGATATTTAATTTGCAGTCTTTTGCTCTCTTGTTCGCCTCTGCTGCTGTTATGTTTCCTAGTGCTTCTAATATTCCATTGATCCATCTTTTTTGTGGTCGGTCCTTGGGTCTGGTGTTCTCACGTTTGCTGAAGGCTCGTGTTGTGTTTTGATTTTTCTAATACAGAATATTCTATCTATCGCCCTTTCGAGCCGAAGATGGCACATAGGGCAGAACCACAATCTCAAAAAACAGAAACCTTGCGTGCCAAAATGGCACATATTGCAGAGATCACTGCTTCCAAAACTTATGGCTATGTTTCCATAACAATACTTTTTACAATGACAGCTTATCAAACCATCAATCAACCTCCTTAGTCGCCTCTTACGACATGCCTGGAAGGTCACAGTATCCCTATTCTTTACTTCCCTTATAATGAGGCCCAGCCATTAGAAACATTTTAAAAATATAACAGCAGCAGAGATGAACAGAGAGCAAAAAAGACCGCAAATTATATCTCCCCTCAACGTTGAAAGGCAAATGAGGAAGGAAAGAAGAAGTAATTCAATAAATATAGATTGATATCTAATCTAGTTTACATTTATAACTGCATTTCTATTCTAAGTGCGTGTGACACGTTTCTGTGCAGAAAATGATCTCCATTCACATTAATGATGATGATGATGATTTCACATTAAACACACTACATCGTCATCATCGAGTACATCTCCACAACGAAGGTTGGCTATCATGGAGCACCATTCTGCTCTGTCTCTTGCTTTGATGGTGCAGGTTGTCATAGGCTGATTTATCCTCTCCATGGCTTCCTCTGGGAAAAATTCACGAAGGGGCTCCAATCTCTTTCATGGTGGTCAGCCACATTCGTCTTTCATATCATGAACATGTCTCTTGTGTACCACACACTTTGCTGTTTTCACTTTCTGCGGTGTTGATCATTGCTGAATCTCCCACCCCATCCACCGTCACAGACTTTGTACAATTCGGAATGGACATTTCTGTCTGCCTGGCGCGACAGTGAAAAATAATGACCTATCACTGATAGGTCTATCTCAAATGAAAAAAAGATAAATACCCACTTAACACGAGAATTTCCACCGCCCACCAGCCTGTCAGAAGTTAAACAACCACAACAGGCATGAGCAGAATATTAAATCCAAGAAGCACACCGCGTGTAGCCGGCGTATTTCGAAATAACATGCGCTATAACGGAAATCACTGTCCACACACGGACGCCATCTTGAATCTATCAACACACTACAATATGCATTATTATTTTGATTAGTTCAATAATATTGTCTCTGATGTAACATGCAGCAAAACATTTTGTTTGTTTTACAAATATTTTGTTTTTTGATTGAAATGTGTGTGTTTTTATATATTTTACTATTGATTTGAAAAGAAAAAATGTATCCTCATGTTATGAACAATAAATTGTGACAAAAATACATTTGTTGTTTTTATAGTCTTTACGTACATCAGTTTCGCCTGTGCGCTGCTGGGGGCCCAAAAGGGGAGTAAAGAATTGTGGCACTGTTCCCTGCCATACATGTTCGTAAGAGGTGACTAAGAAGGTTTGGGCAAGGAACTGGCTATCCACTACTGTAAAAAAATAAGCCGAAAAAACTTCACAAACATGGACAAGTCAAAGAAACAGAATGGCTTGGAAAGTGTTTGTTGAAGACCTATGCTCCACAGGGAGCTGAAAGGTAGAACAAGAAGACATACATCAGTGTTGGTTGCAGTTCACATGAAAAATATTTGTTGTTTCTCATAACAAATTCAAGTATGTTGGAGCATCAGAGGCGCGGTATATTTCAATTTTCTTCCTTGCATGGAATGGGGTGACAAGAATTCCAGTAAACTTCTTTTCTATATAAATAAACTCTTGGTACAGTCAGTTATGAGTCAATAACTGCTTTTATCCAACGTCTCAGATCCACATCAGTCTTTCCAAAGGTTGTTGGCCATCATATTGTAATTACATTTTTTTAAAATAGTTCATAGTATATCCCTCATATTGGGAGTAACGATAGCTCAGTGGTTAGTAAACTGGACTGCGAAAGACAAGAGATCAAGTTCAATCTGGCCTAACAGGTTTCGGGTTCACCCAGCCTTAAATGGGTACCAGATTTTTTTTCTGGGAAAGTAAAGAAGCACAGGCGTAATACCGACCACATTACCCCAAAAATCATGTGCCTAAGGTCTATAAAAATTATGGTCACTAACACCATATCCACTCAGCGTGATGGGGCTCTTTACTTCTATTTTACTTTTTACTTTTACTAGGTGGTGGGGCTGTCTTATTTTAGATTCAACCTAAAATTGCCTCAGCCTTTTGATTTTACACTCCAGAAAATTAGCTGCCTTGGGTTGCTATGGAAGCTAACATGGCTCTATTTGGCTGCTGGGAACCAGCCTGGCTCTATTTGGTTGCTAGGGAACAAACCTGGTTCTATTTAATTGCTAGAGAACGAACCTGGCTTTATTTGGTTGCTGGGGAACCAGTCTGGCTCTACTTGGTTGCTAGAGAACCAACCTGGCTCTATTTAGTTGCTAGGGTACCAACTTAACTTTATTGGTTGCTAGAGAACCAACCTGGCTATTTGGTTGCTATAAAATCAACATGGCTCCATTAAGCTGCTAGGGAACCAACCTGGCTCGAGTTAGTTGCTATGGAACCAACCTGGTTCTATTTAATTGCTAGAGAACCAACCTGGCTTTATTTGGTTGCTAGAGAACCAACCTGGCTCTATTTAATTTCTAGAGAACCAACCTGACTATTTGGCTGTAAGAGAACCAATCTGGCTCTATTTATTTGCTAGAGAACCAACCTGGCTCTATTTGGTTGCTAGAGAACCAACCTAGCTCTATTTATTTGCTAGAAAACCAACATGGCTCTATGTGGTTGCTAGAGAACCAATCTGGCTCTATTTGGTTGTTAGAGAACCAATCTGGCTCTATTTGGTTGTTAGAGAACCAACCTGACTATTTGGCTGTAAGAGAACCAATCTGGCTCTATTTATTTGCTAGAGAACCAACCTGGCTCTATTTGGTTGCTAGAGAACCAACCTAGCTCTATTTATTTGCTAGAAAACCAACATGGCTCTATGTGGTTGCTAGAGAACCAATCTGGCTCTATTTGGTTGTTAGAGAACCAATCTGGCTCTATTTGGTTGTTAGAGAACCAACCTGACTATTTGGCTGTAAGAGAACCAATCTGGCTCTATTTATTTGCTAGAGAACCAACCTGGCTCTATTTGGTTGTTAAAGAACCAACCTGACTCTATTTGGTTGCTAGAGAACCAACCTGGCTTTATTTAGTTGCTAGGGAACCAATTTGGCTCTATTTGGTTGCTAGAGAACCAACCTGACTCTATTTAGTTGCTAGGGAACTAACCTGGCTCTATTTAGTTGCTAGGGAACCAACCTGGCTCTATTTAGTTGCTAAGGAACCAACCTGGCTCTATTTAGTTGCTAGGGAACCAACTTGACCAACCTAACTATTTGGTTGTTAGAGAACCAACCTGGCTCTATTTAGTTGCTAAGGAACCAACTTGACCAGCCTCATTGTTTGGTTGTTAGAGAACCAATCTGGCTCTATTTAGTTGCTAGGGAACCAACTTGACCAGCCTCACTATTTGGTTGTTAGAGAACCAACCTGGCTCTAGTTGCTAGGGAACCAACTTGACCAGCCTCACTATTTGGTTGTTAGAGAACCAACCTGGCTCTATTTAGTTGCTAGGGAACCAACTTGACTATTTGGTTGTTAGAGAACCAACCTGGCTCTATTTAGTTGCTAGGGAACCAACTTGACCAGCCTCACTATTTGGTTGTTAGAGAACCAACCTGGCTCTAGTTGCTAGGGAACCAACTTGACCAGCCTCACTATTTGGTTGTTAGAGAACCAACCTGGCTCTATTTAGTTGCTAGGGAACCAACTTGACTATTTGGTTGTTAGAGAACCAACCTGGCTCTATTTAGTTGCTAAGGAACCAACCTGACTATGAATAAGTCATACAGGAAGTCACCAAACTAGAACAAAACTAGCCTCCTCACTCTATCTGTTATTTGAGCCTAGGTCAAGTGTTATATTTCCATAGCACCATCTGTGCCCCCAAAACGAGGCCAGTGGTTCCCCTACTTCATGGAAAATTCTTTATGAATGTACATACATTGGTCTATAGTTGTTATAGCTATTTTACAGGCTAAAATAAGTATTGTAATCCTTAATTACGATACATATCTGTAAATCTCTCAGTTATGATACCACAGTAAAAAATTACTACCACTTAAATGTAGCATTCTATCTATCTATTGACCTTTCGATCCGTAGCCGGCCCATAGGGTGTAGACCAAGATACTACTTCTCTTATCTGAATTTTTGTTCTAGCAGCTTTCAGTTCTTTTAAAGATCTTTTATCAAATCTTGCTATTTGTCTCTGTTCTGTGCAAGCAGCTCTATCTCATTGAGGAAGCCGATTCCTGCTGCTCTTGCCTCTCTCAGCAATGTTCTTCTCAGTGTCTCTCTGGATCTTCCTCTTTTTCTCTTACCTGTTGTTTCCCACATGAGGGCTTGCTTTGCTATTCGGCCATTATCTCTTCTCATCACATGTCCAACATATGACCATCGTCTTTTCTTTATTACTGAAGATATTAGTGGTTGATTGGCGATTTCTCTAATTTCCTCG
This sequence comes from Megaustenia siamemsis, assembly GCA_032433765.1. Classification (NCBI taxonomy): domain Eukaryota; kingdom Metazoa; phylum Mollusca; class Gastropoda; order Stylommatophora; family Ariophantidae; genus Megaustenia; species Megaustenia siamemsis. Next base: position 40,055,890 of record JAVIAB010000145.1, on the reverse strand, counting down.
TTTGTTTTGAATTCGTTCCACGCTATACCAAGTATTTTCCTTAGACAATTATTTTCGAATGCGTTCAACTTTGTTTCTATATCTCTTGTTGTTTTCCAGCTTTCACACGCATATGTAAGGGTTGATTGTACATTTTATTTGAATAGTCTAAGTATTGTGTTTCTGCTGATGAGTTTTGATTTCCACAACTTTTCAAGGCTTCTGAAAGACATTGCTGCTTTAGCTATTCTGATTCTGATTTCTTTGCTTGTGTCCCCTTCTCGATCAATGTGACTTCCAAGATAGATAAAGTGATCGATCTCTTCCACTGGTTTGTTTTCCATGTATATTTTGTCGTCTGTTGGAATTAAGCTTTTCATGACTTTAGTCTTTTCATGATTGATCTCAACCTGGACAATACACCTAGGTTAATGTGCTTACTGTAGAGCCACCCAATAGCTGCATCCACTCCTGCCACAGAGACTTTCTGTCAATCTTCTGTTGCATACTTTAATTTGTAAATCCATTATCAAAACTGCATGATCCAATCATCACTCTATGTTACCAGCCGCATTATCTCCACTGTTGCTGCTTCTATCTCCATTCTCATACTGGACACCGTAATGCTACAATTGCCAAATTCCCCAGCCACGATGTTATGTCACAAAATCCCAACCGCTGCACTGCCCATGGGATACAGAACCATCTGTATATAGATGATGGGGTCCTGTCTGCCTAAGATCACAACACAGCACTTTTTTTTTATGGATCCCCTTACTCAACTTACTGCAACCTCGGTGGCCTCATAGGGCTAGGCCTAGTAGCAACACTCCCTGCCAAGATGAATCAATGATATTACTTCGGTTAGTTTCATTTTTTCCAACGTTATTTATCTAACTTACGAAAATTATATTTAATATCTTAGAGGAACCTAAAAAACCAGATCGGTGATATGGTAGAAACGTAAAACTAAAACCGGTTAGTGTTAGGCATGGGCTAGAGTAAAAAAAAAAAAAACATTATTAACATAATTATGTTCACAGTCACAGCACAAATTTCTAGTTAACTAGAAGAAAGACCCGTCGGTTAGGACTTGACTTAGAACGGTTAAAACCTTCTGAATTCCAAAAAACTACTTTGTTAAACAAATAAAATTAAATAATAAATTTAATTAATGCACACAAACGAGAAAATCTAGAAGCACTTGGTTTCAAATATTAACGTGAGGTCAATTTGGGAGGAACAAGACACTAGACACGTCGGTAAAAAAGTATATTAGCAGAAATAATAATATGATGTATTTTATTGTACGATACGATGCTAAAAAACTCATACAATAAATTAAATTTAGTACCGTGACGACCGTCCCACGTTTGTAGTCTGTAAATTAAAAGTGTAAGTCTGTGCTGACGGAAAGACTCATTGCTGTATTGTCGCTGTGTTGTCACTGTTGTCGTTGTGCTGTCGCTGTGTTGTCACTGTTGTGTACAATAAGTCACAATTGATTGAATTACTATTACACTACTGTCACTACACATCCGAATCCCTCACTCACAGGCGACTCAACAACTAACTAACTCAGAACAGAACTGGAACTTCGGAACTGTAGCAGCGTTACTTACCGCAACTAATAGAAATGATGAAATGAGACACGCCGAGTCCATATTGCGATGGTAAACAATTAACTTAATTCATAAATGTCTTCAAGATCTCTAAGAGATCTTGAAATTCTAGAGACTAGAAGTCCGAAGACTAAAAGTTGTCTAAAGCACTACGGTGGAGAGAGGCTTAACCACGACCGGATGTGGAGTTAGGATAAACATGGCGAGCTGCATGCGTGTAATCTCGCCATAACGAGAATTCAGGACAAATCCTTAAGGACATGATAGCTATTAGTTTATTTATGCAAGGCATTTATTGTAAATTAAAGTAAATACATAGTGCACAAATATGTGTTAGAAATAAAATAATAATATATTTAATAAAACGTGAAAAGTTGTTGGCTCGGGGCAAACACTGACTGGACCAAGTCATCATTACTGCACAACTATTTATGGGTGGCTTAGTACAGTCGGCTTAGCTCAGGCTTAGTACACTTCTATTCCGATCAGCTATATACAAACAAATTGAAGGAATTAACAGGAAGAAAAACGCAATAAAAAACTGGATGTTTAAGATCAAAGGAAGGAGAACTGTTGATTGAACAAGAAAGCATACGGGAACGATGGACAGAATGCATTATCTTCCGATCGTTATAATGATGAACGAACAGAAGTAAATATTAAGGATAATGGAGAAGGACCAGAAATACTCAAAGAAGAAGTGGAAGACGTTTTGCGCAATATGAAAGCTGAAAAAGCTCCTGGACCAGATAATATAACGAAAGAAGAGATTGAAGCCATGTGTGATTTTGGAATAGAAATAATAACAAAATATTGAACGATATCTACAACAGCGGATATATACCAGACGACATGTTCAAATCAATATTCATAGCCCTACCAAAGAAATCGGGTGCGATTGAATGCGATGATCATCGCACAATAAGCCATTATGAGTCACATGACTAATATATTGCTAAGAATCATCATGCGAAGAGTGCGAAACAAAATCAGTCCAGAAATTAGCGATGAACGGTGTGATTTTGTTAGAGGTAAAGGAACGAGCAACGCCATATACATCATAAGATCTTTAGTAGAAAGAACCATAGAAGTGAAAACAGATCTATACACATGTTTTATAGATTATACCAAGGCATTTGATAAAGTAAAGCACCAAGAAATCATCAAAATTTTAGAAAGCATAAACGAAGACAGCAAAGATCCAAGAATAGTAAAGAACATGTACTGGCAACAAACAGCGGCCAAAAGAACTGGAAATCAATTGGGAATGTTTCAACAGATAAAACATGGTGTTAGGCAAGGTTGAGTGCTGTCACCAGATTTGTTTCATATGTATATTGAGATTATTTTAAGATCCATAAGGGGCATGCCTGGAATAACAATCGGAGAGGGATTGGTTGGTCTCGAGGCAAGACGCCGGCCTCGTGCAGAGAGGTTGTGGGTTCAAATCCCGGCTGCACCGGTTGGGATTTTTATTTATGGTTTAAGATGTCCGGCTTGAAACATCAATTACTCATCGACGGGAAAAAATATGACTACCTCCGAAGTAGGAGTTATCTGCCTGTGTGGCGAGGGACCCCTGTGCACACGCAGCCAGAGAAAATGGATTAATACGCAAAATTCAGTTCCTAGTCTATAGGTGACTTCGTCAGAGGTAAAAGCTGGCGAACGAAAAAAAAACAATAAATAAAATATAAATAATCTAAGGTATGCTGATGATACAGTCTTCATCGCTAAGAGTGAAAATGAGTTATAAGAAATGTTAGACATTACAGTGAAAAAAAAAAACAAAAATAAAGGACTCTGCCTTATTAGCAAAAAGACAGAGGTAATGGTAACAGAAAGAAAGAGACATCACCTAAGTGCAAAATAAAGACAAGTTGAACAATATTAAAACAGGTAAATGAATTTAAATATTTGGGAACTTTGTTAACCTCAGACGGAAGATGTACAACAGAGGTGATATGCAGAATAGCTCAGACAAAAGCAGCTTTCCAAAAAAAAATGAGGAAGATACTATGCAATCCATTTCTGACAATCGAAACAAGAAAAAGAGTTCTTAAATGTTCTGTAGAGCCAGTCTTAACATATGGATGTGAATCATGGACAGTAGGACAAAAGACAAGGAAATCACAGGAGTCTGTAGAAATGTGGTTTTACAGAAGAGTAATGAAAACGTTCTGAAAGATGCTAAAGCAAAAGAGAGCTAATTCCCAATATTATGTAGAAACAATCTTCATTTTTTGTCCATGTAATGAGAAGAGAACAGCTGGAATATATTGTAACAACTGTGAAAATGTAGGGACGAAGAGATAGGGGGAAGCAAAGAGAAAAGATGCCAGACAGCTTAAGAGAATGGCTTGGCAGAAAGTCAACAATAGAATTGATAAATAACAGTCCAGATCGAAAGTTGTGGAGAGGCATGATCACCTACGACAGCAGGCCCGGTACTTGATGATGATGCTGATACTGATCAGACTACCTATGCAGAGCAGGAGAAAAGGTTAAACAGCTTTCATGTGCGTTGCCTTCACAAGATCACAAACATCAAAGGTAAAGTATGACTTGAATCTTCGTCTTAGCACGCGAGTTTCCACCCATATGTGCTCGGCCGCCTATGCAGAAGTGTTATAGTAACGTTGCTACAACCAACTTCACGATCGTTCTGTCCATCAAGGTCCTGGTGGAAGAAGCTCAGTGACCTGCCGATGCTGGAAGTTTCCGAGCTGAAACCGATCAACGATCCTAGGTGGAGCTCAGTGCGAGCTAGCGCCCAGGTTCGTGTGGCTAGGCTGCTCTTTGCCTTGTCTCTGCCTTACATCATCATGAACGTACACAGCCACGTGGCCAGACTGTACTATCAGAAGCGGACTCAAGATTCAGGGGACATGAAATTGACATTCTCTGAAGGTCTTATCCGGCTGATCTTCCTGCACGTCAGCCACGCCCACCATGCCTGCAAGTTTTGGATCTTCGTGGCCGTCAGTAGAAACTTTACCAAGAACCTCAGACAAACTTTAGTGGACGTTACCAAGTGTATATGTTAGTCGTAGCTCATGTCTTGGTGGCTGTATGTGCTGGCCATGGCTGATATCTTGATGTCTGTATGTGCTGGCCATGGCTCATATCTTAGTGTGTGTCTGGCTGGTCATGCTTCATATCTTGGTGTGTGTCTGTGCTGGCCATGGTTCATATCTTAGTGTATATCCGTGCTAGCCATGGCTCATATCTTGGTGGGTGACTGTGCTGACCAGGGTTCATATCTTGATGTGTGTCTGTGCTGGTCATGGTTCATATCTTGGTGTATTTCCGTGCTAGCCATGGCTCATATCTTGATGTGTTTCTGTGCTAGTCATGGTTCATATCTTGGTGTGTTTCCGTGAAGCCATGGCTCATATCTTAATGTGTTTCTGTGCTAGCCATGGCTCATATCTTAGCTTGTGTGTGTGTGCTGGCCATGTCTCATATCTTGGTGTGTGTCATGTTAGTCATATCTCATATCTTAGCGTGTGTCAGTGTTAATCATGTCTCATATCTTTGTGTGTGTCTGTGTTTAGTCATATCTCATATCTTAGTGTGTATCTGTCTTAGTCATGTATCATATCTTTGTGCGTGCACGTCTGTGTTAGTCATATCTCATATCTTTGTGAGCATGTCTATGTTAGTCACATCTCATACCTTTGTGTGTGATTGTCTATGTTAGTCATATCTCATATATTTGTGTGTATATCCATGCTAGTCACATACTGACGCTAGTATTAGAAATGTGGAAGGTAAAGACTGACTCTAGTGTTAGAAATGTGGAAGGGAAAGACTGACTCTAGTATTAGAAATGTGGAAGGTAAAGACTGACTTTAGTATTAGAAATGTAGAAGAGAAAGACTGACTTTAGTATTAGAAATGTGGAAGGTAAAGACTGACTCTAGTATTAGAAATGTGGAAGGGAGAGACGGACTCTAGTATTAGAAATTTGGAAGGTAAAGATTGACTCTTGTATTAGAAATGTGAAAGGGAAAGACTGACGCGTGTATTAGAAATGTGGAAGGTAAAGATTGACTCTAGTATTAGAAATTTGGAAGGGAGAGACTGACTCTAGTATTAGAAATTTGGAAGGTAAAGATTGACGCGTATATTAGAAATGTGGAAGGCAAAGATTGACTCTAGTATTAGAAATGTGGAAGGGAGAGACGGACTCTAGTATTAGAAATTTGGAAGATAAAGATTGACTGTAGTATTAGAAATTTGGAAGATAAAGATTGACTTCTAGTATTAGAAATGTGGAAGAGAAAGATTGACTCTAGTATTAGAAATGTGGAAGATAAAGATTGACTCTAGTATTAGAAATTTGGAAGATAAAGATTGACTCTAGTATTAGAAATGTGGAAGATAAAGATTGACTCTAGTATTAGAAATGTGGAAGAGAAAGACTGACTCTAGTATTAGGAATGTGGAAGAGAAAGACTGACTCTAGTATTAGAAATGTGGAAGAGAAAGACTGACTCTAGTATTAGAAATGTGGAAGAGAAAGACTGACTCTAGTATTAGGAATGTGGAAGAGAAAGACTGACTCTAGTATTAGAAATGTGGAAGAGAAAGACTGACTCTAGTATTAGGAATGTGGAAGAGAAAGACTGACTCTAGTATTAGGAATGTGGAAGGTAAAGATTGACTCTAGTATTAGAAATGTGGAAGAGAAAGACTGCCTCTAGTATTAGGAATGTGGAAGGTAAAGATTGACTCTAGTATTAGAAATGTGGAAGATAAAGATTGACTCTAGTATTAGAAATGTGGAAGGTAAAGATTGACTCTAGTATTAGAAAATTGGAAGATAAAGATTGACTCTAGTTTTAGAAAATTGGAAGATAAAGATTGACTCTAGTATTTGAAAATTGGAAGATAAAGATTGACTTTAGTATTAGAAATGTGGAAGGGAGAGACTGATTCTAGTATTTGAAATGTGGAAGGTAAAGATTGAATCTAGTATAAGAAAATTGGAAGATAAAGATTGACTCTAGTATTAGAAAATTGGAAGATAAAGATTGACTCTAGTATTAGAAATGTGGAAGGGAGAGACTGATTCTAGTATTTGAAGAAATGTGGAAGGTAAATATTGACTAGTGTATTAGAAATGTGGAAGGTTAAGATTGACTCTAGTATTAGAAAATTGGAAGATAAAGATTGACTCTAGTATTAGAAAATTGGAAGATAAAGATTGACTCTAGTATTAGAAATGTGGAAGGGAGCGACTGATTCTAGTATTTGAAATGTGGAAGGTAAAGATTGACTCTAGTATTAGAAATGTGGAAGGGAGAGACTGACTCTAGTATTTGAAATGTGGAAGGTAAAGATTGAATCTAGTATTAGAATATTGGAAGGTAAAGATTGACTCTAGTATTAGAAATTTGGAAGGGAGAGACTGACTCTAGTATTAGAAATTTGGAAGGTAAAGATTGACGCGTATATTAGAAATGTGGAAGGCAAAGATTGACTCTAGTATTAGAAATGTGGAAGGGAGAGACGGACTCTAGTATTAGAAATTTGGAAGGTAAAGATTGACTCTTGTATTAGAAATGTGAAAGGGAAAGACTGACGCGTGTATTAGAAATGTGGAAGGTAAAGATTGACTCTAGTATTAGAAATTTGGAAGGTAAAGATTGACTCTAGTATTAGAAATTTGGAAGATAAAGATTGACTGTAGTATTAGAAATTTGGAAGATAAAGATTGACTTCTAGTATTAGAAATGTGGAAGAGAAAGATTGACTCTAGTATTAGAAATGTGGAAGATAAAGATTGACTCTAGTATTAGAAATGTGGAAGAGAAAGACTGACTCTAGTATTAGGAATGTGGAAGAGAAAGACTGACTCTAGTATTAGAAATGTGGAAGAGAAAGACTGACTCTAGTATTAGAAATGTGGAAGAGAAAGACTGACTCTAGTATTAGGAATGTGGAAGAGAAAGAGTGACTCTAGTATTAGAAATGTGGAAGAGAAAGACTGACTCTAGTATTAGGAATGTGGAAGAGAAAGACTGACTCTAGTATTAGGAATGTGGAAGGTAAAGATTGACTCTAGTATTAGAAATGTGGAAGAGAAAGACTGACTCTAGTATTAGGAATGTGGAAGGTAAAGATTGACTCTAGTATTAGAAATGTGGAAGATAAAGATTGACTCTAGTATTAGAATTGTGGAAGGTAAAGATTGACTCTAGTATTAGAAAATTGGAAGATAAAGATTGACTCTAGTATTAGAAAATTGGAAGATAAAGATTGACTCTAGTATTTGAAAATTGGAAGATAAAGATTGACTTTAGTATTAGAAATGTGGAAGGGAGAGACTGATTCTAGTATTTGAAATGTGGAAGGTAAAGATTGACTCTAGTATAAGAAAATTGGAAGATAAAGATTGACTCTAGTATTAGAAAATTGGAAGATAAAGATTGACTCTAGTATTAGAAATGTGGAAGGGAGAGACTGATTCTAGTATTTGAAGAAATGTGGAAGGTAAATATTGACTAGTGTATTAGAAATGTGGAAGGTTAAGATTGACTCTAGTATTAGAAAATTGGAAGATAAAGATTGACTCTAGTATTAGAAAATTGGAAGATAAAGATTGACTCTAGTATTAGAAATGTGGAAGGGAGAGACTGATTCTAGTATTTGAAATGTGGAAGGTAAAGATTGACTTTAGTATTAGAAATTTGGAAGGTAAAGATTGACTCTAGTATTAGAAATGTGGAAGGGAGAGACTGACTCTAGTATTTGAAATGTGGAAGGTAAAGATTGAATCTAGTATTAGAATATTGGGAAGGTAAAGATTGACTCTAGTATTAGAAATTTGGAAGGGAGAGACTGACTCTAGTATTAGAAATTTGGAAGGTAAAGATTGACGCGTATATTAGAAATGTGGAAGGCAAAGATTGACTCTAGTATTAGAAATGTGGAAGGGAGAGACGGACTCTAGTATTAGAAATTTGGAAGGTAAAGATTGACTCTTGTATTAGAAATGTGAAAGGGAAAGACTGACGCGTGTATTAGAAATGTGGAAGGTAAAGATTGACTCTAGTATTAGAAATTTGGAAGGTAAAGATTGACTCTAGTATTAGAAATTTGGAAGATAAAGATTGACTCTAGTATTAGAAATTTGGAAGATAAAGATTGACTTCTAGTATTAGAAATGTGGAAGAGAAAGATTGACTCTAGTATTAGAAATGTGGAAGATAAAGATTGACTCTAGTATTAGAAATGTGGAAGAGAAAAGACTGACTCTAGTATTAGGAATGTGGAAGGGAGAGACGGACTCTAGTATTAGAAATTTGGAAGGTAAAGATTGACTCTTGTATTAGAAATGTGAAAGGGAAAGACTGACGCGTGTATTAGAAATGTGGAAGGTAAAGATTGACTCTAGTATTAGAAATTTGGAAGGTAAAGATTGACTCTAGTATTAGAAATTTGGAAGATAAAGATTGACTCTAGTATTAGAAATTTGGAAGATAAAGATTGACTTCTAGTATTAGAAATGTGGAAGGTAAAGATTGACTCTAGTATTAGAAATTTGGAAGATAAAGATTGACTCTAGTATTAGAAATGTGGAAGATAAAGATTGACTCTAGTATTAGAAATGTGGAAGAGAAAGACTGACTCTAGTATTAGGAATGTGGAAGAGAAAGACTGACTCTAGTATTAGAAATGTGGAAGAGAAAGACTGACTCTAGTATTAGAAATGTGGAAGAGAAAGACTGACTCTAGTATTAGGAATGTGGAAGAGAAAGACTGACTCTAGTATTAGAAATGTGGAAGAGAAAGACTGACTCTAGTATTAGGAATGTGAAGAGAAAGACTGACTCTAGTATTAGGAATGTGGAAGGTAAAGATTGACTCTAGTATTAGAAATGTGGAAGAGAAAGACTGCCTCTAGTATTAGGAATGTGGAAGGTAAAGATTGACTCTAGTATTAGAAATGTGGAAGATAAAGATTGACTCTAGTATTAGAAATGTGGAAGGTAAAGATTGACTCTAGTATTAGAAAATTGGAAGATAAAGATTGACTCTAGTATTAGAAAATTGGAAGATAAAGATTGACTCTAGTATTTGAAAATTGGAAGATAAAGATTGACTTTAGTATTAGAAATGTGGAAGGGAGAGACTGATTCTAGTATTTGAAATGTGGAAGGTAAAGATTGAATCTAGTATAAGAAAATTGGAAGATAAAGATTGACTCTAGTATTAGAAAATTGGAAGATAAAGATTGACTCTAGTATTAGAAATGTGGAAGGGAGAGACTGATTCTAGTATTTGAAGAAATGTGGAAGGTAAATATTGACTAGTGTATTAGAAATGTGGAAGGTTAAGATTGACTCTAGTATTAGAAAATTGGAAGATAAAGATTGACTCTAGTATTAGAAAATTGGAAGATAACGATTGACTCTAGTATTAGAAATGTGGAAGGGAGCGACTGATTCTAGTATTTGAAATGTGGAAGGTAAAGATTGACTCTAGTATTAGAAATGTGGAAGGGAGAGACTGGCTCTAGTATTTGAAATGTGGAAGGTAAAGATTGAATCTAGTATTAGAATATTGGAAGGTAAAGATTGACTCTAGTATTAGAAATTTGGAAGGGAGAGACTGACTCTAGTATTAGAAATTTGGAAGGTAAAGATTGACGCGTATATTAGAAATGTGGAAGGCAAAGATTGACTCTAGTATTAGAAATGTGGAAGGGAGAGACGGACTCTAGTATTAGAAATTTGGAAGGTAAAGATTGACTCTTGTATTAGAAATGTGAAAGGGAAAGACTGACGCGTGTATTAGAAATGTGGAAGGTAAAGATTGACTCTAGTATTAGAAATTTGGAAGGTAAAGATTGACTCTAGTATTAGAAATTTGGAAGATAAAGATTGACTGTAGTATTAGAAATTTGGAAGATAAAGATTGACTTCTAGTATTAGAAATGTGGAAGAGAAAGATTGACTCTAGTATTAGAAATGTGGAAGATAAAGATTGACTCTAGTATTAGAAATGTGGAAGAGAAAGACTGACTCTAGTATTAGGAATGTGGAAGAGAAAGACTGACTCTAGTATTAGAAATGTGGAAGAGAAAGACTGACTCTAGTATTAGAAATGTGGAAGAGAAAGACTGACTCTAGTATTAGGAATGTGGAAGAGAAAGAGTGACTCTAGTATTAGAAATGTGGAAGAGAAAGACTGACTCTAGTATTAGGAATGTGGAAGAGAAAGACTGACTCTAGTATTAGGAATGTGGAAGGTAAAGATTGACTCTAGTATTAGAAATGTGGAAGAGAAAGACTGACTCTAGTATTAGGAATGTGGAAGGTAAAGATTGACTCTAGTATTAGAAATGTGGAAGATAAAGATTGACTCTAGTATTAGAAAATTGGAAGATAAAGATTGACTCTAGTATTAGAAAATTGGAAGATAAAGATTGACTCTAGTATTTGAAAATTGGAAGATAAAGATTGACTTTAGTATTAGAAATGTGGAAGGGAGAGACTGATTCTAGTATTTGAAATGTGGAAGGTAACGATTGACTCTAGTATAAGAAAATTGGAAGATAAAGATTGACTCTAGTATTAGAAAATTGGAAGATAAAGATTGACTCTAGTATTAGAAATGTGGAAGGGAGAGACTGATTCTAGTATTTGAAGAAATGTGGAAGGTAAATATTGACTAGTGTATTAGAAATGTGGAAGGTTAAGATTGACTCTAGTATTAGAAAATTGGAAGATAAAGATTGACTCTAGTATTAGAAAATTGGAAGATAAAGATTGACTCTAGTATTAGAAATGTGGAAGGGAGAGACTGATTCTAGTATTTGAAATGTGGAAGGTAAAGATTGACTTTAGTATTAGAAATTTGGAAGGTAAAGATTGACTCTAGTATTAGAAATGTGGAAGGGAGAGACTGACTCTAGTATTTGAAATGTGGAAGGTAAAGATTGAATCTAGTATTAGAATATTGGAAGGTAAAGATTGACTCTAGTATTAGAAATTTGGAAGGGAGAGACTGACTCTAGTATTAGAAATTTGGAAGGTAAAGATTGACGCGTATATTAGAAATGTGGAAGGCAAAGATTGACTCTAGTATTAGAAATGTGGAAGGGAGAGACGGACTCTAGTATTAGAAATTTGGAAGGTAAAGATTGACTCTTGTATTAGAAATGTGAAAGGGAAAGACTGACGCGTGTATTAGAAATGTGGAAGGTAAAGATTGACTCTAGTATTAGAAATTTGGAAGGTAAAGATTGACTCTAGTATTAGAAATTTGGAAGATAAAGATTGACTCTAGTATTAGAAATTTGGAAGATAAAGATTGACTTCTAGTATTAGAAATGTGGAAGAGAAAGATTGACTCTAGTATTAGAAATGTGGAAGATAAAGATTGACTCTAGTATTAGAAATGTGGAAGAGAAAGACTGACTCTAGTATTAGGAATGTGGAAGAGAAAGACTGACTCTAGTATTAGAAATGTGGAAGAGAAAGACTGACTCTAGTATTAGAAATGTGGAAGAGAAAGACTGACTCTAGTATTAGGAATGTGGAAGAGAAAGACTGACTCTAGTATTAGAAATGTGGAAGAGAAAGACTGACTCTAGTATTAGGAATGTGGAAGAGAAAGACTGACTCTAGTATTAGGAATGTGGAAGGTAAAGATTGACTCTAGTATTAGAAATGTGGAAGAGAAAGACTGACTCTAGTATTAGGAATGTGGAAGGTAAAGATTGACTCTAGTATTAGAAATGTGGAAGGTAAAGATTGACTCTAGTATTAGAATTGTGGAAGGTAAAGATTGACTCTAGTATTAGAAAATTGGAAGATAAAGATTGACTCTAGTATTAGAAAATTGGAAGATAAAGATTGACTCTAGTATTAGAAAATTGGAAGATAAAGATTGACTCTAGTATTAGAAAATAGGAAGATAAAGATTGACTCTAGTATTTGAAAATTGGAAGATAAAGATTGACTTTAGTATTAGAAATGTGGAAGGGAGAGACTGATTCTAGTATTTGAAATGTGGAAGGTAAAGATTGACTCTAGTATTAGAAAATTGGAAGATAAAGATTGACTCTAGTATTAGAAAATTGGAAGATAAAGATTGACTCTAGTATTAGAAATGTGGAAGGGAGAGACTGATTCTAGTATTTGAAGAAATGTGGAAGGTAAATATTGACTAGTGTATTAGAAATGTGGAAGGTTAAGATTGACTCTAGTATTAGAAAATTGGAAGATAAAGATTGACTCTAGTATTAGAAAATTGGAAGATAAAGATTGACTCTAGTATTAGAAATGTGGAAGGGAGAGACTGATTCTAGTATTTGAAATGTGGAAGGTAAAGATTGACTCTAGTATTAGAAATTTGGAAGGTAAAGAATGACTCTAGTATTAGAAATGTGGAAGGGAGAGACTGACTCTAGTATTTGAAATGTGGAAGGTAAAGATTGAATCTAGTATTAGAATATTGGAAGGTAAAGATTGACTCTAGTATTAGAAATTTGGAAGGGAGAGACTGACTCTAGTATTAGAAATTTGGAAGGTAAAGATTGACGCGTATATTAGAAATGTGGAAGGCAAAGATTGACTCTAGTATTAGAAATTTGGAAGGGAGAGACTGGCTCTAGTATTAGAAATATGAAAGGGAAAGACTGACTTTTGTATTAGAAATGTTGAAGGGAAAGACTGACGCTAGTATTAGACATGTGGAAGGTAAAGACTGACGCTAGTATTAGAAATGTGAAAGGGAAAGACTGATGCTAGTATTAGAAATGTGGAAGGTAAAGACTGACTCTAGTATTAGAAATGTGGAAGGTAAAGACTGACGCTAGTATTAGAAATGTGAAAGGGAAAGTCTGACGGTAGTATTAGAAATGTGGAAGGGAAAGACTGACTTTAGTATTAGAAATTTGGAAGGGAAAGACTGACGCTAGCATTAGAAATGTGGAAGGGAAAGACTGACGCTAGTATTAGAAATGTGGAAGGGAAAGACTGACGCTAGTATTAGAAATGTGGAAGGGAAAGACTGACGCTAGTATTAGAAATGTGGAAAACAAAGACTGACTCTAGTATTAGAAATGTGGAAGCCAAAGACTGACGCTAGTATTAGAAATGTGGAATGCAAAGACTGACGCTAGTATTAGAAATGTGGAAGGCAGAGACTGACGCTAGTATTAGAAATGTGGAAGGTAAAGACTGACTCTAGTATTAGAAATGTGGAAGGGAAAGACTGACTCTAGTATTAGAAATGTGGAAGGGAAAGACTGACGCTAGTATTAGAAATGTGGAAGGGAAAGACTGAAACTAGTATTAGAATTGTGGAATGTGAAGACTGACTCTAGTATTAGAAATGTGGAAAGTAAATACTGACTCTAGTATTAGAAATGTGGAAAGTAAATACTGACTCTAGTATTAGAAATGTTGAAGGTAAAGACTGACGCTAGCATTAGAAATGTGGAAGGGAAAGACTGACACTAGTATTAGAAATATGGAAGGGAAAGACTGACTCTAGTATTAGAAATGCGGAAGGCAAAGACTGACGCCAGTATTAGAAATGTGGAAGGGAAAGACTGACTCTAGTATTAGAAATGTGGTAGGGAAAGACTGACGCTAGTATTAGAAAAGTGGAAGGAAAAGACTGACGCTAGTATTAGAAATGTGGAAGGGAAAGACTGACGCTAGTATTAGAAATGTGGAAGGGCAAGACTGACACTAGTATTAGAAATGTGGAAAGTAAATACTGACTCTAGTATTAGAAGTGTGGAAGGTAAAGACTGACTCTAGTATTAGAAGTGTGGAATGTAAAGACTAACTCTAGTATTAGAAACGTGGAAGGTAAAGACTGACTCTAGTATTAGAAATGTTGAATGTAAAGACTGACGCTATTATTAGAAATGTGGAAGGTAAAGACTGACTCTATCATGAAAAACGTGGGAGAGCAACACTGACGCTCTCATGAGATGTATAGAAAAACTTAATCAGCACACTCGCGACAGGCTAAAAACCATCACCTCCATCATATAGATCAAGTGGAAGCCTCCCCCTCCCCACCCACACCCCCGCATTATATTATTGGCCGCTTGATCAACAAATCTATACCACTAGGTTGACATGACCACCATGTGTCACTAAACCACTCCAACATCGCTACACACAATCACTTAAACTTATAATCAATTTGATCTAGTATCCTGTCTAAATAAAACAATGGCTAGCGGGAAGAAATCTAAGATTATATCTATAGCGCTAATGTAGGGCGTGTTTCTATCCGCGTGTCTCTTGTCTCAGCTGCTTGCGTGAAATTAAAAGTGGTATTTTAGTTCGAACTATCTCAAATGCACGGCTGGGGGACTGGTAGGTCTCGAGGCAAGACGCCGACCTCGAGACAGAGAGGTTGTGGGTTCAAATCCCGGCTGCACCAGTTGGGATTTATATTTATGATTTCTCTCTGCGGCAAGCACCCCTGGTCTCAGCAGCGAGGGCCTGCTTTAGACGCCAATTACTCATGGACGGAAAAAATATGAGCACCTCCGAAGACGGAGTTATCTGCCTGTGCTGCGAGGGACTCCTGTGCGCACGGCTGCCAGGGAAAAAATGGATTAACACGCAAAATTAAGTTCCTAGTCTCTAGGGAATTCATCAGATGTCAAAGCTGGCGAACGAAAAAAAAAAAAATTTTAAGCACGGCTGTTTGTTAATGATATTTAAGTAATGTTGGTGGATTTTCTCAGTTTTGAAACAAGACTTGAATATTGTTCTGCTATCTTCATCTCGATCCTTCCCGCGGTTAGACATCGCAAAGGGCTTGTAGTGTTTTTCGCTATCCCTCTCTATTTTGGGCGAGATGTTCATCTTATGGTTCTGCTATAAAGTAAACAATATTTTTTTTTAATGTAAAGAACCTCGTCACGCAAAGTAGCGTATAGGGAATACGGTTTTGGTGACAATAATTTCTACATACATTCGACACATGATTTTTTTGGCGTAATGTGGTCGGTATGACGCCCGTGCCGCTCTCATCATCATCGAGTGACATCTCCGCAACGAAGGTTGGCTACCATGGAGCAGTCTTCCCTGGAAACTGTGTCGTGGCCAGAAGGAAAATTAACGTCACGTTACACGCACGGGGTACGTGTGAGGAATTCCTCATATCCGCTCCATTTGAAGTCACAGCAATCCCAAAGCACGTTAGGTGCCGTTGATACATTCTACAGAAAAGTTGACCTTCTGTTGTCTCTTGCTTTGACGGTAAGGTTGTCATAGGCTGGTTTGTCCATCTTTTGATGTTACTCGTCCATGTTAGTATTGGTCTGCCTCTGCCTCTTTTACCTTGCATTTTCCCCTCCAGGATTACTTTTATTAGGCTGTTATGTCTTTTAACATGGCCTAAAAATCGCATTTGTCTTGTTCTAATTGTATTTAGTAGTTCTCTTTTCATTTTTAGTTGTTTCAAGAATTCATCGCGCCGCTTTACTTTCCCTGAAAAAAATTCCGGTACCCATTTAAGACTGGGTGAACCAGGTAACCGTCGATTAGGATCGAACCCACTAATGTCCTTTGTAGTCCAGTTCACTAACCACTGGGCTATCGTGTTACATGTTAAGACAATGGTTGTTTTGATTTGTGTAAGATTGAAAGATTAATATTAAGGGGAGTAATAATTAGAAATGTCAAAGGGAAGTAATAATGAGAAAGGTCATGGGGAAGAAACATTAAAAAAATATGAAGGAGACGTAATAATGTGAAATAGTACGGAGTTGTAATAATGATATATGTCGAGGAGAAGTAATAATGAGAAATATTAAGAAGTAAAAATTGAGAAATAATATTGAGAAATATTAAGAAGTTAAAATTGAGAAATAATATTGAGAAATATTAAGAAGTAAAAATTGAGAAATAATATTGAGAAATAGTAAGAAGTAATAATGATGAATACTAAAGAGAAGTTATCATAAGACATGTCAAAGAAAATTCATCATCATCATCAATCGCCAGGCCTGCTGGCGTAGGTGATCATGTGTCTCCACAACTTTCGATCTCGACAGTTATTTATCATTTCTGTTGTTGACCTTCTGCCAAAACTATTCTCTCAAGTTGTCTGGTATCTTATCTCTTTGCTTCCCTCTATCTCTTCGTCCCTCAATTTTCCCAGTTGTTACAATATATTACAGTTGTTCTCTTCTCATTACATGGCCAAAAAAATGATGATTGTTTCTTCCTAATATTGGAAATTAGCTCTCTTTTTGCTTTGGCCTCTTTCAGAACGTTTTCATTGATCTTCTTAGCTGTCCATGGTATTCTCAACATTCTTCTGTAAAACCACATTTCTAAAGACTCCAGCGATTTTCTTGTCTGTTGTCCTATTGTCCATGATTCACATCCATATGTTAAGCTTGGCTACATAACATTTAAGAACTCTTTTTTCGGAAAACAACCCGACTGGACTACCGACGTTCGGACAACCCGTGTTCGATTCCCGCTGGGAGCAGTGTGAATTGTACTTGTGTTTAAAAAAAAAAAAAAATACCCTCACGGCCGACCCAACCGTTGGCAGAAATGGGTACCAGGGTATTACCCTAGGAAGGTGAGGGTTGTCGCCTCGTGAGTTTCGATGCTTGAAGTGACACTATCCAGAAATCTCCGAACATTTCTGAATAGGCAGCCGAGCACATATGGGTGGAGACTCGCGTGCTAAGACGCCGGTTCAAGTCTGGTACTTTACTTTACGTTTATTATTGTTATTATTATTATTTATTATGTTGTTTGCTTTAAATACATATTTGTGTGTGTATGTGTGCGTGTGTATTGTATGTTTGCTCCTGCTGAAGGTCTATTGGGCTGAAACGTTGTTCTAATTTGTGTCGCCCAATTACTCTTCTTCCTCTTCTTCTTCTTTCCTTCCTCATCTGCTTTTCAGGGTCGAGGGGAGATATAATTTGCGGTCTTTTGCTCTTCTGTTCACCTCTGCTGCTGTTATGTTTCCTAGTGCTTCTAATATTCCATCGACCCATCTTTTTTGTGGTCGACCCTTGGGTCTGGTGTTCTCACAACGTTTGTTGAAGGCTCGTTGTGTTGTGTTTTGTTCTTTCTGCCTTGTCACGTGGCCAAACCATTTTATCTGTTGTTTCTTTATATATTCTATGGCGGGGGCTATTCCTAGCTTTTTTCGCAGTTCTTCTATCTATCTATCTTTCGTTCGCCTGAAGCATTGTCTATATCTGCAATGTCGTTTCCTGTATAAATGTTACTGTCTTTTGTAATTCTTGCAGTGGCCCATATAGTTTTGTCTGTAGTGTTGTATCTATGGGCCAATGGATTTTCCTCAGTCTACTATATTCAGTGCAGTCTTGAAGTATGTGTTCAGCAGTCTGGGGCGCCTGTCCACATGTACAAGTAGTTGAGGTGCCGATCTTGAATTTTGTATACATGTGACTATGGAGTCGATTGTGTCCTGTTCTGAGACGTATAATGATAACTTGTTCATATCTATTCATATTATAAAAGGCATCCTGATTTGGGGCTTGTGGTCCTCTAATTGATTTGATTATCTGTTTCTTATGATGGTATGTAACAGGTGTATCTAGTTGTGTGCCTGTTGAACCTTCCTTTGCCAACTGATCTGCTTTCTCATTTCCTGGTATTCCACAGTGAGATGGGATCCACTGCAGGGCAACCCTGTGGTGCTTGCAGAGTTCAGTCAATAAGGTCTGCAGATGTGGTAATTTTCTGGATTGTAGTGCCTGGAGTACTGATCTTGCATCTGTCAAAAACACTACAGGCTGCGGGCTAAGATTAATGTTCAGCAGTTTTTCTATTGCTAACTTTATTGCTTGTATTTCTGCATCATAATTGTGACAATATTTCCCTGTTGCTATTTTATTCATATCCCTAGTGTTATTTGGGTATTCTATATATGCACCTGCTCCCCCATTTTTTACTGCATTCTGTGCTGATCCATCTGTATACACACGAATCCATAGGTCTTGTGGTTATTCTTCATCCAGGAAACTGAGAGTTATTGTTTTTCGCTGTAGACTATTCTGTTCCTCTTTATCAACTATTCCTTTCACTTCTGTCCGTATTTGAACTGATAATCCAGATTCCTCTGTCCAGGGAGTCTGTTCTGGTATGGGCAGTAGGGGGTTAACAGCTCTTGGCATGTCTGGTGTTTGTCTACTAATACGCTTGGCTTGGTGGATAAAACTGCTTCTCTTAAGTCGTCCCAATGCAAGATTTTGGAATCGGTCCTTCATTGGATGTCTCGGCATGCAAGCAAATTTTTCTGCCTGTATCAGCACCTTTGTGTCCCTCCGTTCTCTCAGTGCTGGTATCCTCCACAATTTCTCCATCTCTAATATTGGTGTTGATTTCATTGCTCCTGTGATGACCCTAAGTGCCTGGTTTTGTACTTTATCCAGTTCTTGAAGTGTGGTGTTTGATGCTGAACACCATGCAGATGATCCATATTCTAAATGTGGGCGTATACTCTGTTGGTAAACTTTACTGAGTATTTTCCCACTCGCACCCCACGTAGTTCCACACAGCTTTCTTAGAATAGCCAATTTTCTCCTTGCTTTTTGGGTTGCCTTATTTATCTGCTGTTTCCAAGATAGTTTGTTATCAAATGTAACTCCGAGATACGTAGCCTGTATGTCTTCTTTCACAGGCTCATTGTTTATATAGATGGCTCCTGCTTTTTGTTTTGGGGAAAGAGTGAAAAGTGTAGTACTGCATTTGTCTGTATTGATGCTGATACACCATCTATTTGTCCATGAATTCAGTGCATTCATAGCTCTTTGTAACAATTTGGAGGCCACTGTTGCATACTCCTCTGTGCACCACATTACCAAGTCATCTGCATACATTGCCACTTTGATACCAGTCTTTTGCTCTTCTGTTCACCTCTGCTGCTGTTATGTTTCCTAGTGCTTCTAATATTCCATCGATCCATCTTTTTCGTGGTCGACCCTTGGGTCTGGTGTTCTCACAACGTTTGTTGAAGGCTCGTTGTGTTGTGTTTTGTTCTTTCTGTCTTGTCACGTGGCCGAACCATTTTATCTGTTGTTTCCTTATATATTCTATGGCTGGGGCTATTCCTAGCTTTTTTCGCAGTTCTTCATTTCTGATCTTATCTCTCAGACTGTTTCCTGTCATTCGTCTAACACATTTCATCTCTGTAGAGGTTATTTTTCTTATTGTTCCTACATCTAGGGTCCAGGTGTGGCATTGGTAGCACAACGTTGGGATGAAGATTGTATTGTATAGTGCTCGTTTTGCCTCCAGAGTTATTTCCTTGTTGGACAATAGTGGTGATAACTGTCCGATTATTTGGCAAGCTTTGTTGCATCTTGATTCTATCTCTGCTGTTTGAGAATTATCGTTTGTCATTAGACTTCCTAGGTATTTGAATTCCTCTACTTGTTTTAGTTATGTTGATGTTCTGTTTATTTTTGGCGACATTCATGACTTCTGTTTTGTTGATGTTGATTTTATGGTTGTATTTTGTGCCTGAGATGTTGAGTTTGTTTAAGTGTTCTTGTAGGTCTTCTATTGTTTCATGTATTAGTGCATGCTCGACTGCAAATAGAAACTCATTGATCTCCTCTGTCTCTGATGGGTTGGCTAGCTTGCATATATGGTCCATGTATGTAATAAACAGTAGGGGGAATAGTACGCACCCCTGTTTTACACCTGATCTAACTTCGAAGTGGTCTGTGTAGCCTGCTGCTGTTCTGACCATGCATCTGCTGTTGACGTAGAGACTTTTAATAAGGTTGGTTAGATGTTGGTCCAATTATTACATAAAGCTTTAACAATATCGTTTTTTCTATTTTGTTTCTTCATTTCTCCTAAGAGTAATTTCAACCAGTGAAATTAATTCATTGAATAGAATAGAACATAATATAATAGATGGATGTAACAGTGATATTTTATTGAAATGGTAGCAGGATTGTTTACTTTTCAAGAATCCCACCTATTACCCACTCTGTTCTTAGAAAACGAAAAACATCCGGGATAGCAGGTGTCAAAATGGCGGGAAAAGGAGAAACAACAAGGGCGTTAATGATGAGAGCATACACAAGAAAATAATAGAGTAAGCTACAGCGATCAATGCTTATCTCCCTGCTAGGAAACCCAACCGCTGTGTCAGAAGTAGCAACTTGAAAGGCATTCGCGCGTAACGAGATATTAATTACACAGTCCTGCAGTCAGGAGTGGTTTTCAAAGGTATATGTGATACGCAGGCATTATAGCAGATTATTAAAAGAGCAAAGCTGTAAAGTCTTAATAGTAGAGACAGAGAATGAACTACAAGATATGATAGACATAATAGTAAAAGAAAGCAACAAGAAAGGTCTTAGTCTGAAAAGTAAGAAAAGAGGTGTAATGGTAAAATCGAAGAAACAATCATCACCAGCATGCAACATAAAAATAAACAGGACAAATTTGAAACAAGAGCAACATCTGAAATACTTTGGGCACAATAATAACAACAGTTGGGAGATGCAACACAGAGGTGAAAAGCAGAATAGCTCAGACCAAAATAGCATTTCAGAAAATGAAAAATATCTTATGCAATAAATTATGTCAATAGAATTTAGAAAGAGAGTTCATCGGTGCTATATAGAACCAATTCTGACTCATGGAAGCGAATCATGGACAATAGACAAACAGATGAAAAGACGATTAGAGACCACATAGATGGGATTTCTCAAAAGAATGTTGAAAGTTCACTGGACAGCTAAAAAAACCAATGAGGAAGTTCTCAAAGAGGCCAACACAAAAAGGCAGCTCCTAATAAAACATCAGAAAGAAACAATCAACATTTTTCGGGCACATCACGAAAAGAGGAAAGTTGGAATACTTGGTTACAACTGGCAAAATAAAAGGAAATAGATCGCGGACGACAAAGAGAGAAAATACTATATAGCTTGTTTTCATGGCATGGAAAGCAGTCAACAACAGAACTGATACGATGCACTGTAGATAGAAGATTGTGGAGGGATATGATCGCCTACGCCAACCGGTATGGCACATAATGATGATGATGATGATGATGATAAAAAAGGTTTATTATTCTATTAAATTTCAATAGAAAAAAAATAAGTTTGTGCTGCTGAAGGTGTATACGAATCTTGTCAAACACGAAGAAAAAGATGTACAGTATATTAGCATTTCTTTCTGTCCTTCTTCATGTTACTTTCGATGTCGAATAGAAATATAGTTTGTGGCTTCACGTCCTTCTAGTAGAATACAGGAAACAGTAGCTTTAAACAAAAATGAGGAAGATAGTGTGCAATCTATTTATGACAACAGAAGCAAGAAAAGAGTTCTTAAATCTTATGTAGAGCCAGTCTTAACATATGGATGTGAATCATAGACAATAGGACAACAGATAAGACAATCACTGGAGTCTGTTGAAATGTGGTTTGCAGAAAAATGTTGAGAATACCATGGACAGCTACGAAGATTAATGAGAACGTAGTGAAAGAGGCAAAATTAAAAAGAGAGCTAAATTCCAATATTAGGAAGAAACAATCATCATTTTTTTGGCCTTGTAATGAGAAGAGAACAGCTGGAATATATTGTAACAACTGGAAAAATCGAGGGACGAAGAGATAGAGGTAAACAAAGAGAAAAGATACCAGACAGCTTAAGAGAATGGCTTGGCAGAAGGTCAACAACAGAAATGATAAATAACTGTCGAGATTGAAAGTTGTGGGGAGACATGATCACCTACAACAGCAGACACGGTGCATGATGATGATGATAATTATGAGTAGAATACAGAAAATACTCTTCTTTGAGTCATCATCATCATTGAGTACCGTCTCCGCATCGAAGGTTGGCTACCATGGATCGCCATTCCACTCTGTCTCTTTCTTTGATGGTGCAGGTTGTCACAGGTTGACTTGTCCATCTTTTGATGTTACTCGTCCATGTTAGTCTTGGTCTGCCTCTGCTTCTTTTACCTTGTATTTTCCCTTCTAATATTACTTTTAGTAGACTGTTGTGTCTTTAAAAAATTTCATTTGTCTTGCTCTAATTGTGTTTTGTAGTTCTTTTTTTTTCATTTTTAGTTGTTTTAAAACTTCTTCGTTTGTTTTCTTTTCTTTCCATCCAATTCTACCTATTCTTCTATAAATCCACATTTCAACCAAAAACTTCTTTGAGTAGAAAACAGAAACT
This sequence comes from Megaustenia siamemsis, assembly GCA_032433765.1. Lineage (NCBI taxonomy): Eukaryota > Metazoa > Mollusca > Gastropoda > Stylommatophora > Ariophantidae > Megaustenia > Megaustenia siamemsis. Next base: position 40,033,095 of record JAVIAB010000145.1, on the reverse strand, counting down.
ACAGATAAAATGGCTGGAGTGCAAGATAAGACAGAAGTCAAAAGACAACAAGAGTTTTTAATAAACGTTGCGAGAATATAAACTCAAGAGCCGACCACGAAAATGATGGATTGACGGAATATTCATCATCATCATCACCATCATCACCATCACCATCATCATCATCATCATCATCATTATCATCATCATCAAGTACCGGGCCTGATGGCGTAGGTGATCATGTATCTCCAAAACTTTCGATCTCGACAGTTATTTATAATTTCTGTTGTTGACCTTCTGTCAAGCCATTCTCTTAAGCTGTCTGTTATTTTTTCTCTTTGCTTCCCTCTATCTCTTTGTCACTCAATTTTCCCAGTTGTCACAATATATGCCAGCTGTTCTCTTCTCATTACATGGCCAAAAAGTGGTGATCGTTTCTTCCTAATATTGAAAATTAGCTCTCTTTTTGCTTTGACTTCTCTCAGACTATTTTCATTACTCTTCTTATTAGCTGTCCTTGGTATTCTCAACATTTTTCTGTAAAACCACATTTCTACAGGCTCCAGTGATTTTCTTGTCTGTTGTCCTATTGTCCATGATTCGCATCCATATGTTAAGCCTGGCACTACATAACATTTAAGAACTCTTTTTCTTGTTTCTATTGTCAAAAATAGATTACATAGTAACATTCTCATTTTTTGGAAAGCTGCTTTTGCCTGAGTCATTCTGCATCTTTTCTAATGTGACGGAATATTAGAAATATTTTTAAAAAAGCAAAAACCATAACAGCAGCAGAGGCCAACAGAAGAATAAAAACCGGAAACTACATCTTCCCTCTTCGCTGAAAACAAAACGACGAAAGAAAAAAGAAGAATAACCACAAGACGTGTACATCATGTAACATAAAGAACCATACGGGTAACCACAAAACTTGCCAAAATGTGCAACAGAAGTAGCTCTACTAGTAGTGACCACGCTATTTCTAGACTGCAATATCTTAACTAGAACATAAAAAATACACAAACATTTATAATGGTATACATAAAACAACACACACAAACACAGCAGGTCAAAGTTGAGAAATAAGAGCTTGATATAGAAAACACACTTGAGTGTTTGTGAGCCGTGGTGACATAGAATAGGCGTGGCCAGAATGGCTTTATCCAACTTAAACCACGTTACAGATTGTTGCATTTTATATTTGTTAGAGTTTCACTGTTTGAAAAAATCTGGCATATAGATTCGGATCCACCTTCTACCGAAGGACAGTGGTAGTTAGTCCTGGTGGTCTGAAAACACACTGCCTTGCGGGTGGCCGGGAGAGTCTAAGGCTACATGAATAAACCCAGACAAAATGTCTACACACATAATTAATGTGATTTGGTTTTTCTTGGCAAGTGTCCCCTGGCCTCAAAATAGATGTGATAGAGTACATAGTCGTATCGTTGACTAAGAAAAAGACTTCTTGTTTAAGTAAAGAGTGCAAAAAAAAAAAAATAAAATAAATAAAAACTCTTCACAGCTGAAAAAAGAGTAAACAGAATGCCGCTTCATAATAAAGTAAATGTTTCATCCTCTGCCATTCTAGGGGTGTAGAGAATATGGCGTTAGTGACCATAATTTTTCTATGACCATGATACATTTTTTGGTAATGTGATCGGTATCACGCCAGGCCGCATTCAATTCCCAGATAAATACCAGGTATCCACTTTTTAGGTTCGGTGAACTCCGGAGCCGTGTCGATACGAAAAAATAGCAACTAACAAACCAATTGATCAACCAACCAACTAATCAACCAAACAACAAACCAACCAACCAATCAATCAGCTAATCAACCAAACAGCTAACCAATAAATCAACCAACCAATCAACGAATCAACCAATCAACCAACCAAATAACAAACCAACCAACTAACCAACAAATCCTTCAAACAATCAAACAACTAACAAACAAATCAACAAAGCAATCAACCAACAAACCAACCAATCAACCAACAATCCAACTAAACAACCAACCAACCAACCAACAACCAACCAACCAATCAACCAACTAACCAACCAACCAACCATCTAACCAATCAACCAACAAACCAACCAATCAACCAACTAACCAACCAACCAACTAACCAACCAACCAACCAAACAACCAACCAACCAACCAACAACCAACCAACCAATCAACCAACTAACCAACCAACCAACCAACCAACCAACCAACCAACCAACTAACCAATCAACCAAACAACCAACCAACCAACTAACCAACGGATCAACCAACCAATCAACTAACAAACCAATCAACCAACCAACCAATCAACTAACTAACCAACCAACCAACAAATCAACCAACCAATCAACCAACCAATCAACCAACCGACCATCCAATCAACCAACCAACCAACCAACTAACCAATCAACCAACCAACCAATCAACCAACCAATCAATCAACCAACCAATCAACCAATCAACCAACCAACCAATCAACCAACCAATCAACCAACCAACCGATCAACCAACTAACAAACAAATCAACAAAGCAATAAACCAACGAACTAACCAAAAAACCAACCAATCAACCAACAAACCAACCAAACAACCAACCAACCAACAACCAACCAACCAATCAACCAATTAACCAACCAACCAACCAACTAACCAATCAACCAACCAACCAACTAACCAATCAACCAAACAACCAACCAACCAACCAATAAACCAACCAATCAACCAACCAATCAACCAACCGACCATACAATCAACCAACCAACTAACTAACCAATCAACCAACCAAACAATCAACCAACTAATCAACCAACCAATCAACCAACCAATCAATCAACCAACCAACCATTCAACCAACCAACTAACCAATCAACCAAACAACCAACCAACCAATCAACCAACGGATCAACCAACCGATCAATCAACCAATCAACCAACTAACCAATCAACCAACCAATCAACCAACCGATCAACCAACCGATCAACCAACCAATCAACCAACTAACCAATCAACCAACCAATCAATCAATCAACCAATCAACCAATCAATCAATCAACCAACCAACCAATCAACCAATCAACCAACCAATCAACCAACCAGTCAACAATCAATCAACAAACCAATCAATCAACCAACCAACCAACCAATCATTCAACCAATAAACCAACCAACCAATCAATCAACCAACCAACTAATGAACCAACCAACCAATCAACCAACTGACCAGCCAACCAATCAACCAACCAACAAATAAACCAACAAACCAACCAACCAACTAACCAACAAATAAACCAACCAACCAATCAACCAACCAACAAATCAACCAACCAATCAACCAACCAATCAACCAACCGACCATCCAATCAACCAACCAACCAACCAACTAACCAATCAACCAACCAACCAATCAACCAACCAATCAATCAACCAACCAATCAACCAATCAACCAACCAACCAACCAATCAACCAACCAACCGATCAACCAACTAACAAACAAATCAACAAAGCAATAAACCAACGAACTAACCAAAAAACCAACCAATCAACCAACAAACCAACCAAACAACCAACCAACCAACAACCAACCAACCAATCAACCAATTAACCAACCAACCAACCAACTAACCAATCAACCAACCAACCAACTAACCAATCAACCAAACAACCAACCAACCAACCAATAAACCAACCAATCAACCAACCAATCAACCAACCGACCATCCAATCAACCAACCAACTAACTAACCAATCAACCAACCAAACAATCAACCAACTAATCAACCAACCAATCAACCAACCAATCAATCAACCAACCAACCAATCAACCAACCAACTAACCAATCAACCAAACAACCAACCAACCAATCAACCAACGGATCAACCAACCGATCAACCAACCAATCAACCAACTAACCAATCAACCAACCAATCAACCAACCGATCAACCAACCGATCAACCAACCAATCAACCAACTAACCAATCAACCAACCAATCAATCAATCAACCAATCAATCAATCAACCAACCAACCAACCAATCAACCAATCAACCAACCAATCAACCAACCAGTCAACAATCAATCAACAAACCAATCAATCAACCAACCAACCAACCAACCAACCAATCATTCAACCAATAAACCAACCAACCAATCAATCAACCAACCAACTAATGAACCAACCAACCAATCAACCAACCGACCAGCCAACCAATCAACCAACCAACAAATAAACCAACAAACCAACCAACCAACTAACCAACAAATAAACCAACCAACCAATCAACCAACCGACCAGCCAACCAATCAACCAACCAACAAACCAACCAACCAACTAACCAACAAATAAACCAGCCAACCAATCAACCAACCAACATATAAACCAACAAACCAACCAACCAACTAACCAACGTATGAACCAACCAATCAACCAACCAACTAAGCAACCAAACTAATTAACCAACCAACAAACCATCCAACCAAACAACCAACCGACAAATAAAAAACTGACTAATATTCTGAGAATTACTTTGACAATTAATTTGACTTCACTTTTTAAAATGTCAGTTATTGTCTACTACAAACTAAAAGACATAGTCTCTCTCTCTCTCTCTCTCTCTCTCTCTCTCTCTCTCTCTCTCTCTCTCTCCTTCTGCGATCAAGACTCAATCAGAGTAGGATTCCAGACTCTCTCATGAAGTCAGCTTTCTGTTTAAGCGAATCGATTGCCCCATATAGCTTTTCTTCCAGGGAGGTGGGCGTTGACCACATTGCTCTTCTCAGGTCTGTGTACCGGGGGCAATCCTGTAGAACATGTTTTGTAGTCATATTGTCCAGTGTACAGTGGCATAGACTGGTTGTACCTATTTTTGAATTTGGCGAACATGTGATTTCTCAATCTATTGTGGCCAGTGCGTAGGCGAAGTATGATGACTTGATCCCTCCTTGATAGTTGATGGTATCCGTCACTCTCGTTATGCTTCGGGTGTTCTTGTTTCCGTTTTTTCATGGAACTGACCCTTGAGGATGGATTTGGCTTCATCATAACTGAGCGGATGGTTCTCTTGTGGTAATCTCCCTCCCTCTTTAGCTAATTTGTCTGCGCGTTCGTTCCCGTGTATATTACAGTGTGATGATATCCACTGAATGACTACTCTGTGGAAGTTATTGCATAGTTGGTCCAGGGTTGTTCTCAAGTAATCTAGTTCATTGTTCTTGGGGCTACTTAGAGCTGATAGTACTGACAGTGCATCAGTCAGAATAACCAATTTATTGTGCATGTTATTTTTGTGTTGAGTAGCCAGTGTTGCAGCATCTCTGATGGCCTCAGTTTCTGCTTTAAAGTTGTTTGAGAATTGTCCAGTAGCTATTGACTTGATGATCTCGTCCTGATTATTCAGCGTCAAGAACATACCACCCCCTCCATTTCTGGTGGCATTTGTAGCAGAGCCATCTGTGTATATGTGGGACCAAGAGCCCTGTGAGTAGGTATCGTGTATGTGTTTTTCTTCTACGTGTTTTCTTTCTGGTGTCTGATTAGGTGCCTTTTTTCATGATTCCTGTTATATTTTCCTTAAGTTCTGGTATTTTATGTTTTCCATGAGGAGACATATCAGATACGCCCAAGGGTTTCGATATTGTTTGGGAAACTACTGGATCTCCAGTAGTTAGTTCATTGGCAACTGCAGCGAAGTTGCTCCTCTTTAGTCGCACAATTCCGGAACCAGTTATTCTTTGGTGCAGGGTGTGGCTAAGGAGCCTTCTATATCGCTCCGCTTGTTGCAATACTTTAGTGACCCGTCTGCCATCTAAGGGTTATAAACCTGTTACTGTTTCTAGAGTCTTGATAGGTGTAGATTTCATAGCACCAGTGGTGATACGGGCAGCTTGGTTCTGTGTTCTGTTAATTTTGCTAAGGTGTGATTTGGAAGCCATAGCTCAGGCTGTGACTCCATACTCTAGAACTGGTCTGACTCTTCCTACGTATAGTCTTTTCAAAATATTGCTGTCTGCCCTCCAGTCCGTACCTGCCAATTTCTTCATTATATTTGTTCGTTTTTTTGGCTTTTTTCCTTGCTCTTTCTACCTGATTTTTCCAAGTCATTCTGCGATTCATAGTGACGCCAAGATATGATGAGTTTTGGTCAATAGGGAGTGTATGGTCTTTTATCTTCAAGTTTGCAGAGAGTGTGTTTCTTGATAGGCTGAAAATTGTATATGTAGTTTTTTTTCGTTGATTGGTAAGAACCAGGTGTTCGTCCATTTTTCAAGTTTACCTAGGACATCTTGCCTCCTTGGTCCAGCCACCGCCATACTTTCCTCGCGAGCCCATAACGCCAGATCATCTGCGTATATTGCTGAGTGTATTCTGGGTGGAATGTTCATTACGATGTCATTTATGAAAATTAAAAATAGTGTTGGGGAGACGACTTCGCCTTGTGGGACACCTTGTTCGATAGAGACCTTCTTACTTAGTTGACCTTGAACTTGTACTCTGGCCGTTCTATTCTGAAGGTATTGAGAGACCCAATTGAATACACGACCCTTCTAAGGTGCAACGTGTCGCGTTCGTGTCTCGTTTAAATTGAAACCAAATCTCTAAGACCAAATAAACGACTTTGGCCTTCATTGAAGACTTAATTACAATGAATAAATTAGCAACTAAATGTTGCTTGAATAAACTACTGTTTATTCCTCTACCTTTCAGCTTCCCGTACAAAGGACAAGAGGCAGGGATCGATCCCAACCGACGGCTTCCGGGTTCACCCAGCCTTAAATGGGTACCGGATTGTTTTCTGGGAAAGTAAAGCGGCACGGGCGTAATACCGACCACTTCTACTTCTTCTACCTTTTTAGCTCCCAGTACAGCAAAGGTCTTCAACTAACACTTTTCAAGTCGTTCTGTTTCTTGCCATTCTTTTAAGATCATTCCATGTCTTCCCCATCATCTTCATCTCTGATTCTATCTGTCTTCTCCAAGAATTCCTTGGTCTTCCTCTTTGTCTTTTCTCCTGGGGACTCCAAAAAAGGGCCTGTTGTGTAATACTCTCAGTTGGCTTCCGTAGTGTGTGTCCTATCCAGCGCCATCGTCTTCGCTGTATCTCTTTATCCACTGGTGTTTGACTGGTACATTTCCATAATTCTATGGAATATCGACCACATTACACAAAAAATCATGTGCTGAAGGTCTGTACAATTTATGGTCACTAACACCATATTTCCTATACGCCACTTGGCGTGACGGGGGCTCTTTATCTATTTTTTAAGCTTCCCGTGGAGCATGGGTCCTATTCTTCTACCTTTCAGCCCCCTGTGGAGCATATGTCCTATTCTTCTACCTTTCAGCTCCCTGTGGAGCATATGTCCTATTCTTCTACCTTTCAGCCCCCTGTGGAGCATATGTCGTATTCTTCTACCTTTCAGCTCCCTGTGGAGCATATGCCTTATTCTTCTACCTTTCAGCTCCCTGTGGAGCATATGTCGTATTCTTCTACCTTTCAGCCCCCTGTGGAGCATATGTCGTATTCTTCTACCTTTCTGCTCCCTGTGGAGCATATGTCGTATTCTTCTACCTTTCTGCTCCCTGTGGAGCATATGTCGTATTCTTCTACCTTTCAGCCCCCTGTGGAGCATATGTCGTATTCTTCTACCTTTCTGCTCCCTGTGGAGCATATGTCGTATTCTTCTACCTTTCAGCCCCTGTGGAGCATATGTCGTATTCTTCTACCTTTCAGCCCCCTGTGGAGCATATGTCGTATTCTTCTACCTTTCAGCTCCCTGTGGAGCATATGTCGTATTCTTCTACCTTTCTGCTCCCTGTGGAGCATATGTCTTATTCTTTTACCTTTCAGCTCCCTGTGGAGCATATGTCTTATTCTTCTACCTTTCAGCTCCCTGTGGAGCATATGTCTTATTCCTCTACCTTTCAGCTCCCTGTGGAGCATATGTCTTATTCTTCTAGTTGTAAGCTCCCCGTGGAGCATACATCTTTAACAAATACTTTCCGGGTTGTTCTGTTTCTTGCCATTCTTTTAAGATCAGTCCGTGTCTTCCCCATCATCTTTATCTATACTTCCATTTGTCTTCTCCAAGAATATTTTGGCCTCTCTCTTTGTCTTTTTCTTGGGGATTCTGAAAAAAGGACCTGTTGCATAATACTCTCAATTGGCTTCCGCAGTGTGTGTCCTATCCAGCGTTATCGTCTTCGCTGTATTTCTTTATCCACAGGTACATTTCCATAATTCTATGTTAGTGATTTTGTCCTGCCATTTCCATCCTTTTTTTCTGCGCAATCATCCATTAATGAAGGTCTATATCTTCATGATTGCCATTTTTGTTGTTCTCCATGTTTCACAGCCATATAGTAGGACTGACTTAATATTGGTGTTGAAAAATTGTAATTTTATATTAAATTAATTTCTTTGGATTTCCCTGTTTCTCATTACAACGAATGCTACTCTTCCTTTTGATATCCTTTTTTTGGTATCGTACTACTAACTCATAAATAATCGCCCAAATGGTTATTGTTAGTCGAAAGCCCTGGTATCGCTGCAAACGAAGTGTTGGGCCGAGCCGCAAATATCACAGCTATGCTGCAAACCACAACACAACGCAGACACGTTAACGTTCTTTTAAGGGCGGATGATGAAGGGGTGTATTTCTTTAGTCATCGGGCGAACGCAAGCAAGTACTGCATATGAATTAAAATCCATAATTGCTCAACCGCCCGTCCCAGTGGATACACTGGAATTAAAACTCATTTCATTGAACAGCCCAAACAAAGAAAGGCAACTGCAGTTCCCATCACAGCAGCTACAGCACTCGCCAAAACACAAAAGACCAAGCGGCACCAAAAGTGAACGCAGCTGAACTGCCCTTCGTCATATGATATCATTATCATTCATCATAAGGAATCGGAATATCTAAACACGATCCGGATGAAAAACACAACTCACAATAGAGCACTAAACTCAGTATCACAACTCACAATAGAGCACTGAACTCAGTATCACAACTCACAATAGAGCACTAAACTCAGTATCACAACTCACAATAGAGCACTAAACTCAGTATCACAACTCACAATAGAGCACTAAACTCAGTATCTCCAGCAGCAAACCGGACTTAGAATATGAGGAAGCTACAACAAGGAACACTTTTCAGACTGACCCTCAATGGTTCATGCCGCCTATCCGTCATATTGACCTGAAGTCAAATCGCCCAAATGAAACAGGAAAATAGAGATGATGTATATCTTCTTCTTCTGCGATCATGACTCTTTCAGGGTAGGATTCAGGACTCTCTCATGAATGCAGTTGTCTGTTTAAGTGATTCGGTTGCCCCGCATAGTTTCTCTTCCAGGGAGGTGGGTGTGGTCCATATTGTACTTCTCAGGCCTGTGTAATGGGGGCAATCCTATAGAACATGTTTTGTTGTCATGTTGTCCAGTGAGCAGTGGCATTGGCTGGTAGTACCAATTTTGAGTTTGGTGAACATGTGGTATTTAATTGCAAACTACCTTCTTATATTGCCTAGACCAATCATGACAAATCACAACTTAATGTCTACAGAGAATGTTAAAAGTTCAATGGACAGCTAAAAAGACGAATGAGGAAGTTCTCAAAGAGGCCAACACAAAAAGGCAGCTCCTAAAAAACATCAGAAAAAAACAATCAACATTTTTTGGGCACATCATGAAAAGAGGAAAGTTGGAATATTTGGTTACAACTGGTAAAATAAAAGGAAAGAGAGATCGCGGACGACAAAGAGAGAAAATACTGGATAGTTTGGTGTCATGGCATGGAGAACAGTCAAAAACAGAACTGATACTATACACGGTAGATAGAAAATTGTGGAAGGACATGATCGCCTACGCCAACCGGTATGGCATATGATGATGAACATGTGGTTTCTTATTCTGTTGTGGCCAGTACGTAGGCGAAGTAAGATGACTTGATCCCTCCTTGATAGTTGGAGTTATCCATCCCTCTCGTTATACTTTGGGTGTTCTCGTTTCCATTTTTTCATGGTACTGGCCTTTGATGATGGATTTGGCTTCATCGTAGCTGACCAGATGGTTCTCTTGTGGTAATCTTCCTCCCTCTTTAGCTAATTTATCTGCGCGTTCGTTCACGTGTATATAACAGTGTGATAGTATCCCCTGGATGACCACTCTCTGGAAGTTATTGCACAGCTGGTAAGGGTTGTTCTCAAGTCATCTAGTTCACTGTTCCTGAGGATTTTAGAGCTGTTAGGACTGACAGTGCATCAGTCAGTATCACCAATATCTTGTGCGTGCTATTTTTGTGTTGGACAGCCAGTTTTGCATCGTCTTTGGGGGCTTCAGTTTCTGCTTTATAGTTGTTTGAGAATTTCCTGGTAGCTATAGACTTGGTGATCTCTTCCTGGTTTTTCAGCTTCAGGAACACACCTCCCCCTCCATTTCTGGTGGCATTTGTAGCAGAGCCATCTGTGTATATGTGACCAGGAGTCCTGGAGTACTTGTCGTTTGTGTGTTTTTCTGTTATGTATTTTATCTCTGTGTCAATTTGGGTGCCTTTCTTCATGATTCCTATTATGTCATTCTTATGCTCTGGTATTTTGATGAGAAGTCATATCAGATGGGCCTAATTGTTCGGCATTGTTTGGGACAGTACTGGGTCACTAGTTGGCAGTTCTTTAGAGATTGCAGCGGAGTTGCTCCTCTTTAGTCTTCCTTTTCCGAAACCAGTTATTCTTTGGTGCATGGGGTGGTTAGGGAGCCTTTTATATTTCTCGGCTTGTTGCATTACTTTAGTTTTCCGTCTGTCTTCTAAGGGTTGTAAACCTGTTACTGTTTCTAAAGTCTCGATAGGTGCAGATTTTATAGTCCCAGTGATGATACGGTCAGCCTGGTTTTGTGTTCTGTTAATTTTGCTAAGCTGTGATTTGGAAGCTGTAGCCCAGGCTGTGACTTTATACTCTAGGACTGGTCTTACTCTTCCTACGTATAGTCGTTTCAAGATATTGCTGTCTGCTCCCCAGTCCGTTCCCGCCAATTTCTTGATAATATCGGTTAGTTTTCTGGCTCCTTTGTTTACTCTGTCTATCTGGTCTTTACATGTCATTCCGCGTTTCAAGTCGACACCAAGATATGTTGGGTTTTGGTCAATAGGAAGTGCATAGTCCTTTATCTTCAATTTGGCAGATATATTTTGCAGTCTCTTGATAGGCTTGATAGGTTGTATATTAACAACAGCCAACTGCGTGCAATTTGTCAAGACATAAAACAAAAAAAGTACAAAGGAAGAAAACATAAAAAATACTGTCACACTCCGTGACAAGTCACGAAAATGGTTTTATTGCCAATATATTTTCTTCTTATTATTATTCTTTCCTTCCTCATTTGATTTTCAAAATTCGAGGGGAGGAATTTGCGGTCTTTTGCTCTTCTGTTCGCCTCTGCTGCTGTTATGTTTCCTTGTGCTTCAAATATTCCACCGATCCATCTTTTTCGTGGCCGGCCCTTTGGTCTGGTGTTCTCACAACGTTTATTAAGAGCTCGTTGTGTTGTGTTTTGATCACTCTGCCTTGCCATGTGGCCAAACCATGTATTCTGTTGTGTTTTTATATATTCTATGGCGGGGGCTATTCCTAGCTTTTTTCTCAGTTTTTCATTTCTGATCTTATCTCTCAGACTGTTTCCTGTCATTCGTCTAACACATTTCATCTCAGTAGAGGTTACTTTAAAAAAAAATTGTTCTTGCAATTAGGTGTCCAGGACTGGCATTGGTAGCGCAACGTTGGGATGAAGATTGTATTGTATAGTGCTCGTTTTGCCTCTAGAGTTATTTCCTTGTTGGACAATAGTGGTGATAACTGTCCAATGATTTGACAAGCTTTGTTGCATCTTGATTCTATCTCTGCTGTTTGTGAATTACCGTTTGTCACTAAACTTCCTAGGTATTTACATTCCTCTACTTGTTTTAGTTGTCTGCCTTCTATAGTTATGTTGAGGTTCTGTTTATTTTTGGCGACATTCATGACTTCTGTTTTATTGATATTGATTTTCCTGTTGTATTTCGACACAATAAGGTAATGTCAGCATTCATCATCGAGTGCCATCTCCGCAACGAAAGTTGGCTACCAGGGAGCGCCATTCTGCTCTGTCTCTTGCCTTGATGGTGCAGGTTGTCATAGGTTGACTTGTCCATTTTTTGATGTTACTCATCCGTGTTAGTTTTGGTCTGCCTCTGCCTCTTTTACCCTGTATTTTCCCCTCAAAGATTATTTTAGTAGGCTGTTTTAGTCAGTATTATGTCAATAAAAAAATGTAAATGGTCATATATAATCTAAAAATAAACGCGGGGAAATCAAGCCAGAACAAAATAAACACAAGGTTATGGTGGCGTGGTTGTTCGTGCTTTTTTATGTTGGAGAAGGTCCTGAAAGGAAGAGCCATAATTATCATTTCCTGCAGTCTTGGTTAAGGTGCTGCGAGAGTTTGGGCTGAAAGTACACAGGGACTCGTAGCTGACTGTCTGCATGATGATAAGATTAAGATTCCATTCTACTTCACCGCGATAGTTTTAAAACAGGTCTTCTCCTTCAAATCATTCTCCACTATCATCATCTTCTTCGTTTTCTTCATCTTCTCCTCCACCTCCCCTATCTTCTTTTCTTCTTCTTCTTCCTCTTCTTCTTCATCTTCTCCTCCACCTCCCCTATCTTCTTTTCTTCTTCTTCTTCCTCTTCTTCTCTTCTTCTTCTTCTCCACCTCATCTTTCTTCCTCTTCTCCTCCTCCTTCTCTTGCTTCTCTTCCTTCCTTCCTTCCTTCCTTCCTTCCTTCCTTCCTTCCTTCCTTCCTTCCTTCCTTCCTTCCTTCCTTCCTTCCTTCCTTTATTTCTTTCTTCCTTCATTCTTCTTATCCTCCTCTTTTTCTTCCTTCTTTCTATTATTTTTCCTTCTTTTTCTTCCTCTCCTATTCCTCTTTCCTTCCTTCCTTCTTCTTATTCTTCTTATTTTTTCATTATTTTTTTCTTCTTCCTCTTTTCTTCCTCTTGTTCTGCTTCTTTTTACTTCCTCTTCTCATTCTTCTCTTCCTCCTCCTTCTTTCTTCCCTTCCACTTGTACCCGTTAGTGTGTGAAGGGATAAACAAAAGTCTCGGTTCTCGCAGCTTCAACCATTGCCAGTTGATGTTGCTATAGTTAGTAACTAGTCTCGGGAAACGAAAGAGAATCAGTGAACTAAAGTTGATTAAGATCCTGCTCCACTTCGCCGCAGCAGCTCTAAAAATAGACACCTTTTCTTCATCACTTCCTCTTGGGCCCAGTTGGGTGTCGAAGGAGATGCAAAATGTTGGTTCTCGGAGCTTCAACCAGTGTCAGTTAATGTTGCTGTAGCTAGTACCTAGTCAGGGCCAAACGATTAGGGATGGTTGAAGGAAAAGCACATCCGTATAAAAAATAGCATGTTGAAGTCGGATGCACCGAAATGTGCATAAATCACAGCTTGACGTAATTACGACACATACAATTTCGTCTCTTTAGTGCCGTTCTAAAGGTAGACGACGAAAAGGAGTAGATGTTGGGGAGTACAGATAAAGGAAATGAGGAACATAGAAAGAGAAAATGAGGAACGTAGAAAGCGGAAATGAGGAACATAGAAAGGAGACATGAGGAACATAGAAAGTGTATATGAGGAATATAGAAAGAGGAAATGTGGAACGTAAAAAGAAGAAAAGGGGAACACCGAAAGAGGTAAAGAGGAACACAGAAAGGAGAAATAGAAGGAGGAATAGAACTTTCTTACGAAGTGTTTTTCACAATGTTCTAAATTACAAACAAATTAACTCTTTCGTCCAAATAACTGATAGAAGTTACAAACAAATCAACTCTTTCGTCCAAATAATTGATAGATGTTACAAACAAATCAACTCTTTCGTCCAAATAATTGATAGATGTTACAAACAAATCAACTCTTTCGTCCAAATAATTGATAGAAGTTACAAACAAATCAACTCTTTCGTCCAAATAATTGATAGATGTTACAAACAAATCAACTCTTTCGTCCAAATAATTGATAGAAGTTACAAACAAATCAACTCTTTCGTCCAAATAACTGATAGAAGTTACAAACAAATCAACTCTTTCGTCCAAATAATTGATAGATGTTACAAACAAATCAACTCTTTCGTCCAAATAATTGATAGATGTTACAAACAAATCAACTCTTTCGTCCAAATAATTGATAGAAGTTACAAACAAATCAACTCTTTCGTCCAAATAATTGATAGATGTTACAAACAAATCAACTCTTTCGTCCAAATAATTGATAGAAGTTACAAACAAATCAACTCTTTCGTCCAAATAATTGATAGAAGTTACAAACAAATCAACTCTTTCGTCCAAATAATTGATAGAAGTTACAAACAAATCAACTCTTTCGTCCAAATAATTGATAGAAGTTACAAACAAATCAACTATTTCGTCCAAATAATTGATAGAAGTTATAAACAAATCAACTCTTTCGTCCAAATAATTGATAGAAGTTACAAACAAATCAACTCTTTCGTCCAAATAATTGATAGAAGTTACAAACAAATCAACTCTTTCGTCCAAATAATTGCTAGCTAAATGCCCGGATACAAATAACCGGAACATAAACTCTGGTAATGGATTCAACGGAATTTTGGGAAGGCCACACCTTTTCGTCGGGCCGTTATCTTTGAATCCGTGTATCTGTTAAATCGTGTCTCCACTGCAACGTTTCTCACTTACATTCAAAGTGTTTTAGTTATGAATGTGCAGTCTATAAATAGATGTAACTATATTTTTGTTGACCCCAAATCTCCCCTTCATTCTGTATTTGTTTACAGATCTAAGTCATTTCTCCGCTTGAATGAGCGCTGTATTGCTGCATACAAGCGACGTCGTTCGCTAAGAATATAAATATAGCGAACAGAGAAGGGTTTAACGTTCGTCTCCTTCAAATGCCAGTCCCAGAAAAAATGAATGTGTTTTTTTGTGACTTTGAATTAAAATCTAACTAAAAGTTTAAAAGAAATTGAAAGTTCATGCGAAGATAAAACTGCGCGTTGCTGCTTGTTTGCGTGTGCCCGATGACTAAAGGAGTACACTTCTTAGTCATTCGTCCATAAAAGGACGTTAAGTGGGCGTGTCTGCGTTGTGTTGTGATTTACAGTATAACTGTGATATTTGCGACTTTAGGCCCAACACATCCGAATTCAGCACGACATTATTTAGTACCGGGTTCTCTTTAATCTCGATCCCTACCCGCTTGGCCAGACTAGACAGGCTAGTCTGTTACTGGAGGCACTACGGAGAGGTGGAGAAGGGTCTGAATGGTTCTGGTTCACCGATCCTGGCGCAAGCCATCAGCTGTGGGTCGCTGATAACTTCCAGCTCTGCTGTATTCAATTACTCGTAGACGAAAATAAAATATGAGATACGGAGTTATCTGCCTGTGCGGCGAGGGACCCCTGTGCACACGGCTGCCAGGGAAAAAAACGGATTAACACACTCAATTATTTCATAGTCTCTAGGTGACGTCGTCAGAGGTAAAAGCTGGCGAACGAAAAAAAAAAAACAATTTAAAGAAATATTCATGATATGGTGTACACAATTGTTAATGTTGTTATTTATATATTCATGATATGGTGTACACAATTGTTAATGTTGTTATTTATATATTCATGATATGGTGTACACAATTGTTAATGTTGTTATTTATATATTCATGATATGGTGTACACAATTGTTAATGTTGTTATTTATATATTCATGATATGGTGTACACAATTGTTAATGTTGTTATTTATATATTCATGATATGGTGTACACAATTGTTAATGTTGTTATTTATATATTCATGATATGGTGTACACAATTGTTAATGTTGTTATTTATATATTCATGATATGGTGTACACAATTATTAATGTTCTTATTTATAGACCTGTTTCAATAACTAAATAATGGATTCCAACTAGGGTTTTGGACTTAACCACTCCACCGTTCTTATCAACCCAACGGCTCTCACTCTGGACTTTAGTAAAGTTACCACTCTTGTTCTGGACATAACCATTCACTCACTTTCATTCTAGACCTTAGTAAAGTAAGGGGTTAAGGCAAAGAAATGCAAATGAATGCATAAAAATGCGAAGCTGCAATAAAGCTAGATATGAGGAAAAATTAAAAAAAAAAAAAATGGTATGTAAGAAGCTTTACGTGATAAGTGGACGACATAGACTAAACGACGTTTCGGCCCAATTGGCCTTCAGCAGGAACAAACAAGAAAGAAACAAGAATATTCGAAATATCATTAATTAATAATATTTAGAATATTTTTGTTTTGAATGTTTCGTTATTAGATTAGTTTTGTGTGGGTGTTTTTCTTGTTTCTTTCTTGTTTGTTCCTGCTGAATGCCTATTGGGCCGAAACGTCGTTTAGTCTGTGTCGTCCACTTATCACGTAAAGCTTCTTACATACCTTTTTTTTAATTTTTTTATTTTTTTCTTAGTAAAGTTACCACTCTCGTTCTTGATATAACCATTCACTCACTTTCATTTTGGCCTTTAGCAGTTACCACTCTCGTTTTGGATATAACCACTCACTCACTTTCATTCTAGACTTTGACTAAGCTACCACTCTCATTCTGGACATAATCACTCAGTCACTTTCATTCTAGACTTTGACTAAGCTACCACTCTCGTTCTGAACATAATCACTCAGTCACTTTCATTCTAGACTTTGACTAAGCTACCACTCTCGTTCTGGACATAATCACTCAGTTACTTTCATTCTAGACTTTGACTAAGCTACCACTCTCGTTCTGGACATAATCACTCAGTCACTTTCATTCTAGACTTTGACCAAGCTACCACTCTCATTCTGAACATAATCACTCAGTCACTTTCATTCTAGACTTTGACCAAGCTACCACTCTCATTCTGAACATAATCACTCAGTCACTTTCATTCTAGACTTTGACCAAGCTATCACTCTCATTCTGGACATAATCACTCAGTTACTTTCATTCTAGACTTTGACCAAGCTACCACTCTCATTCTGGACATAATCACTCAGTCACTTTCATTCTAGACTTTGACCAAGCTACCACTCTCATTCTGAACTCTTCACATACCCCACCTCTATCATCGTGGACTCTAATCATTTACACAATTTCTCGTTAGACCCCAACGCCTCCACTCTAACAACTCACTTACTTTGGACTCTAACAATTACACCACTCTCACTTTTTATTCTTATCACTATCACACACAGGGAGCCGCGATAGCTCAGTGGTTAGAGAACTGGACTACAAAGGACGAGAGGTAGAGTTCGACCCAACCGACGGCTTCTGGGTTCACCCAGCCTTTAATGGGTACCGGATTTTTTTTTTCTGGGAAAGTAAAGCGGCACGGGCGTAATACCGACCACATTACCCCAAAAATCATGTGCCGAAGGTCTGTAAAATTTATGGTCACTAACATCATATTCCATATACGCCACTTGGCGTGACGGGGGTACTTTACTTTTTTTTACTATCACACACACTAACACACATATTTCCTGTCATTGGTACGTGTTCAAATCCTGTTTTTGTTTTCGGGCGGTTTCATTTTCTTGGGGGTGTTTTCCCGGTGCTATTTTTAAATATAGCGTCACAAACACGTGCTCCGATCCATCTGGTTTGTCAGATAAATGGATACTTCGCCCTTGGAAGGAATGACATCCGGGAAGAGAAATATTTGGCTGTGGACCCGAAGAGAAATGATGTCTTCCACTCCACGCCAGATTGAGCAACAATGCTGCTAAATGTATTTATTTTTGTTTCAAAAATGAATAAACTTTTATGTGGGAGAATGACGTAAGGGTAGAACAGCGGTGAACTAGGCTATGTCAACATCCAATGAATCTGTAGAGAATCGCCTGTTTGACTGTCAAAAGCTCTCCTATATCATAGCAATTCTACTTCCTCAAAGACCCGATAAATGGAATACCCAGTCTTTTTTCTTCTACCTTTCAGCTCCCTGGGGTGCATATGTCTTCAACAAACACTTTCAAAGTCGTTCTGTTTCTTGCCATTCTTTTAAGATCATTCCATGTTTTTCCCTTCATCTTCATCTCTGCTTCTGTCTATCTTCTCCAAGAATTCCTTGGTCTTCCTCTTTGTTTTTTCTCGTGGGGAATTCCAAAAAGGACCTGTTGTGTAATACTCTCAGTTGGTTTCCGCAGTATGTGTCCTATCCAGCGTCATCGTCTTCGCTGTATCTCTTTATCCACTGGTGTTTGACTGGTACATTTCCATAATTCTATGTTAGTGATTTTGTCCTGCCATTTCCATCCTTTTATTCCGCATAAGCATCCATTAATGAAAGTCTGTATCTTCACGATTGTCAATTTTGTTGTACTCCATGTTTCACAGCCATATAATAGGACTGATTTAACATTGGAGTTGACACTTTTTATTTTTATATTTAACCTAATTTCTTTGGAGGGAGCCGCGATAGCTCAGTGGTTAGTGAACTGGACTACCACGGACAAGGGGTAGGGTTCAATCCGAACCGACGGCTTCCGGGTTCACCCAGCCTTAAATGGGTACCGGATCTTTTTCTGGGAAAGTAAAGCAGCACGGGCGTAATACTGACCACATTACCCCAAAAATCATGTGCTGAAAGTCTGTGAAATATAGGGTCACTAACACCATATTTCCATATACGCCACTTGGCGTGACGGGGGTACTTTACTTTTTTACTAATTTCTTTGGACTTCCATATGTTTCCTAGTGCAAAAAAAAGCTCCTCTTGCTTTTGATATCTTTATTTTGTTGACTTATCCATATTTGTGAAGTTTTTCGGCTGATTTTTTTTACAGTATGGGATAGTCAGTCCCATACCCAACCCTCCTTTCTCGCCTCTTACAAACATGGAGACAAATAATAATAATAAATGAATATTATTATAGAGGGAAACTTCCGAGGCGATAATCAGCGAATCAATTCAGAGGAAGAGGTATGTTTACAGCACTCGGAAAAAATGATAAATAATCAACAACAGAAAAAAATATATGGACTAAAGCAGTATTGAACCCGTACTCAGTGGCACAGCGCCTTGCCACGAAAAGCCAAACACTATGGAACACTGCCACTCAGCAAACTAAAAAATTAGCTTCGTAGGCAATGTCTTTCGCTCAGGTGTTCTCATGACTATAGCATAAGACCGCGATCACAGCTCGGGAATACGTAGTGTATCTGTATTTTTTCCTGTTAAGTATTCAGCGCTACCTTCTCCGCGTACGGGTTCGATCCTGCTTTGGTCCATATTTTTTTCTGTTGTTGATTATTTGTCAATTTTTCTAAGTGCTGTAAATATACCTCTTCCTCTGAATTGATACGCTGATTATTGCCTCGGAAGTTTCCCTCTATAATTATATTCATTTATTATTATTTGTCTCCAGTCTAAACCACTGGAAACTACTATTCGTGCTGTTTTGTCCTAAATGTTTGTCTACAACGCAAGTATTCAGCCTTACCCTATCCGGGAGATACTTGTCTTAACAGGAAAAAATACAAATACACTACGTATTTCCGAGCTGTGATCGCAACCTTATGCTATAGTCATGAGAGCACCTGCACGAAAGACATTGCCTACGAAGCTAATTTTTTAGTTAGCTAAGTGGCAGTGTTCCCTAGTGTTTGGCTTTTCGTGGCAAGGCGCAGAGCCACTGAGTACGGGTTCGACCCTGCTTTGGTCCATATTTGTTTCTGTTGTTGATTATTTGTCTATTTTTTCCGAGTGCTGTAAACATACCTCTTCCTCTGAATTGATTCGCTCTTGCAAACATGCCTGGTATGTTATAGCGCCATAATGCTATACCTCCCTTTCGGATCCGGCAGCGCACGGGCGCAATACCCAATACAGAACTACAAAGGAAACCAGAAATACCTGTTAAAATAATATATTTTCTTGTGTTTTTTTTTTTTGGTTTTTGTTTTTGAAAGCTGCAGTTCAGTGGTTAGTGAATTGAACTACTAAGGAAAAGAGATCGAGTTCGATCCTGATCGACGGTTTCCGGGTTCACCCAGCCGTAAATGGGCACCATATTTTTTCTGGGAAAGTAAAGCGGCATGGGGTAATACCGGCGATATTACCCCCAAAAATCATGTGCCGAAAGTCTGTACAAATTATTCACACAATGCCGTATTCCCTAAACGCCACGTGGCGTGACGGGGTTCTTTACTGCAGCTAACTAGCGACCCACGTCATATTATATATTTGTGTTTATCACAACATTGCTCAGAGCCAAAATAATGGAGAAACAATCGCGATCATACAGAACTAACAATGACTCAAAGAGCCATAAACAAACGCTACGGAAAAACCAGATTAAGAGGAAGACCAAGAAGGAGATGGATAAAGGAAATACTAGAGTCACTAGGAGGGATAACGCCAGAACAGGCCAACAGAAGAGCAAAGAATCGCAGATTGTATCTCCCCTCGACGCCAACGGCAATGGAGGAAGGATAGAAGGAGAAGAAGGAGAGAAAGAAGAGGAAGAAGAAGAAGAAGGAGAAGGAGAAGAAGGGTTTATCTACAGAAATGAGTGAAGACATCATTATATGGCGTTGGGCCGAAGGGCGTCACAAACCGTTGGATCCATAACAACAGCAGAGAACTGGGCGCTAGTAAGGTGGAATGGGTTCGATCCCCACGAGCTAGAAAGGGTAGATGGTTCGATCCCCACGAGCTAGAAAGGGTAGATGGGTTCGATCCCACGAGCTAGAAAGGGTAGATGGTTCGATCCCCACGAGCTAGAAAGGGTAGATGGGTTCGATCCCACGAGCTAGAAAGGGTAGATGGGTTCGATCCCCACGATTGCCATGCTTGTCGGCTTGCTCATCCTTAAATTGGCTCTGAAAATGTTTTTGTGGATGAGGAGTACGTTACTGGCGTTGTGCTGTCCAGGATACAAAAATGTGGCTTTAGTTAAAAAATATTTTAAAAATGACTAGAACCGTTTTTCTTATATGCCGCACTTGAGGCGTGGATTTTCTTTCTTTCTTTCTTTCTTTCTTTCTTTCTTTCTTTCTTTCTTTCTTTCTTTCTTTCTTTCTTTCTTTCTTTCTTTCTTTCATTCTGACTACCCTTTTCTTTCTTTCTTTCTTTCTTACTTTCTTTCTTTCATTCTGACTACCCTTTTCTTTCTTTCTTTCTTTCTTTCTTTCTTTCTTTCTTTCTTTCTTTCATTCATTCTGACTACCCTTTTCTTTCTTTCTTTCTTTCTTTCTTTCTTTCTTTCTTTCTTTCTTTCTTTCTTTCATTCTGACTACCCTTTTCTTTCTTTCTTTCTTTCTTTCTTTCTTTCTTTCTTTCTTTCTTTCTTTCTTTCTTTCTTTCTTTCTTTCTTTCATTCTGACTACCCTTTTCTTTCTTTCTTTCTTTCTTTCTTTCTTTCTTTCTTTCTTTCTTTCTTTCTTTCTTTCTTTCATTCTGACTACCCTTTTCTTTCTTTCTTTCTTTCTTTCTTTCTGCCCCTTTTACTCTTTCTTTCTTTCTGCTTCTCTTTCTTTCTTTCTGCTTCTCATTTGTTTTTTTTCTTTCTTTCTTTCTTTCATTCTGACTACCCTTTTCTTTCTTTCTTTCTTTCTTTCTTTCTTTCTTTCTTTCTTTCTTTCTTTCTTTCTTTCTTTCTTTCTTTCTTTCTTTCTTTCTTTCTTTCTTTCTTTCTTTCTTTCTTTCTTTCATTCTGACTACCCTTTTCTTTCTTTCTTTCTTTCTTTCTTTCTTTCTTTCTTTCTTTCTTTCTTTCTTTCTTTCTTTCTTTCTTTCTTTCATTCTGACTACCCTTTTCTTTCTTTCTTTCTTTCTTACTTTCTTTCTTTCATTCTGACTACCCTTTTCTTTCTTTCTTTCTTTTTTCTTTCTTTCTTTCTTTCTTTCATTCATTCTGACTACCCTTTTCTTTCTTTCTTTCTTTCTTACTTTCTTTCTTTCATTCTGACTACCCTTTTCTTTCTTTCTTTCTTTCTTTCTTTCTTTCTTTCTTTCTTTCATTCATTCTGACTACCCTTTTCTTTCTTTCTTTCTTTCTTTCTTTCTTTCTTTCTTTCTTTCTTTCTTTCTTTCATTCTGACTACCCTTTTCTTTCTTTCTTTCTTTCTTTCTTTCTTTCTTTCTTTCTTTCTTTCTTTCTTTCTTTCTTTCTTTCTTTCTGACTACCCTTTTCTTTCTTTCTTTCTTTCTTTCTTTCTTTCTTTCTTTCTTTCTTTCTTTCTTTCTTTCTTTCTTTCTTTCTTTCATTCTGACTACCCTTTTCTTTCTTTCTTTCTTTCTTTCTTTCTTTCTTTCTTTCTTTCTTTCTTTCATTCTGACTACCCTTTTCTTTCTTTCTTTCTTTCTTTCTTTCTTTCTTTCTTTCTTTCTTTCTTTCTTTCTTTCTTTCCTTCTTTCTATTTACCCCTTTTTTCTTTCTTTCTTCCTTTTATTTGCCCCTGTTACTCTTTCTCTTTCCATAATTTCTATTTCACACACCTGGGACAACAACGCTATACCTCAATCTCCCTCTACCCTGCCTGGCCCTGTCCTCTTTCTATACTCCCTCCCCGGGCCAGGCTTCTCGTCATGTGACTGGCACACCTCATTTGCATACAACCCGAAGATCGTCCGCGCCTCTACAAATCATCTACTCCTCAACAAAGAGGGGCAAACGGTTTCTCTCCCCTACTTGGTGGGGGATTGATAACGGAAGCACGGCGTCCCTAGCGGGTAATTTTCACGGGAGCTCTATTTAAATGTGGTCTCTAGGCAGACCTGGCTATTGTCGACTTCTATCTTAGGAGTGGTGAGACGCTGTGGGTTTGTCAACGTGTCAGACGGAATCATTATTCTGAACTACTGTCACTGAGAGGTGGTTTATACACAAGTTCTGCGTGGTAAGTAGATTTATTCGACTTCTACAATAATTCTTATCTTCAGAAATGTTAACATTTTTCGTTAGAAGTATCTTGACTTGTAATGTTTTTAAGTCACACGCTAATGTCTCTTTGATAAGGTGCAATTTATGTATAAAAGTGGGAACATAATATCAGTCATTTGAGTCATCAAGTACCGTGCCTGCTAACCTGATTTGTGTAGGGGATCATGTCTCTCCACAGCTTTCGATCCCGACAGTTAGTTATCATTTCTGTTGTTGACCTCATGCCAAGCCATTATCTTAAGCGGTCGGGTATCTTTTCTTCCATCTATCTTTTCGTCCCTACATTTTTCCAGTTGTCACAATATATTCCAGCTGTCCCCTTCTCATTACATGGCCAAACAATAATGATTGTTTCTTCCTAATATTGGAAATTAGCTCTCTTTTTGCTTTGGCCTCTTTCAGCTTTGACCTCTTTAAGAACGTTTTCATTAGCTGTCCATGATATTCTCAATATTCTTCTGTAAACCACATAAATACAGCTTCCAGTGATTTTTTTTGTTGTCTGTTGTCCTATTGTCCATGATATATGTCATATATTCATATTGTCAAATACTACGAAAAACAAAGAAACATACCATGGTAATTTACGTGTTTAGCGTCCAAAATTATTTCTGCTCCGAGTAACCTCTCCTTGCGCTTTATTAGTTCGCTCTCGAATATCTGTCATTAGAAGACCCATAGGTTAGGTTTACGGTGTGGAATACCCTACAGTAAGTAAAGTACCCCCGTCACGCCAAGTGGCGTATAGGGAATATGGTGTTAGTGACCATAAATTTTACAGACCCTCAGCACATGATTTTTGGGGTAATGTGGTCGGTATTACGCCCGTGCCGCTTTACTTTCCAGAAAAAAAATCCGGTACCCATTTAAGGACCCGGTGAACCCGGAAGCCGTCCGTTAGGATCGAACCCTACCTCTTGTCCTTTGTAGTCCAGTTCACTAACCACTGAGTTATCGCGGCTTCGAATAGCTTACAGCTGCCCCTAAACTTAACCCTAACCCTAAAATTAACCTTAAACGTAACCCTAACCCTAAACTTAACCCTAACCCTAAACGTAATCCTAACCCTAGACTTAACCCTAACCCTAAACGTAACACTAAACTTAACCCTAACCCTAAACTTAACCCTAACCCTAAACTTAACCCTAACCCTAAACTTAACCTTAAACGTAACCCTAACCCTAAACTTAACCTTAAACGTAACCCTAACCCTAAACTTAACCTTAAACGTAACCCTAACCCTAAACTTAACCTTAAACGTAACCCTAACCCAAACTTAACCTTAAACGTAACCCTAAACTTAACCCTAAACTTAACCCTAAACTTAACCCTAACTCTAAACATAACCCTAAACTTAACCCTAAACTTAACCCTAAACTATGTTGAAACAAATTAAATTAAAGGCAGAAACAAAAGAAACCGTTGATACATTCAAGTAATGAAGTCCGGTCAGTCAGGGAAGATCACACTTCTAGTATTATCATCTTTAGAAATGGGTAAAGTCCTGGTTTAGCGTCTTTCTGCTGAACGAGTGATTGCCCCTGATTGACCGCCCTTATTTTAATGTATCGGCAACTGCTTCTAGCTTGCGTGATTTTAATTATTTTTTTTTTCAACTAGAGTTGGGGTAAGGTTTCATCATCATCATCATCATCACCATCATCATCATCATTCATAACCCAGGTGTCTTCAAATGGCAGATTAGACAGCCACCGAATAAAGTACAAGGGGGCGTTACTCCGAGCAGAAAGACGCTGAACTAAGACTTTACCCAGGAATGTTTTTAACATTTTGTTTAGAGGTATCTTGACTACTTGACACTTGACATGTAAATTTTTTAAGTCGCTGGCTAGTGTCTCATTGATAAGATAATATTTCTGTATGAAAATGGATAAAAAGATGATACAACTGATACTACAATAATTCTTATCTCTAGAAATGTTTTTAACCTTTTTAGTAAGAAGTATCTTGACTGTTTTGCAAGTCGCTGTCTAATGTATCATTGATACCATTAAATACAATTCTTGTATAAAAACGGCTTGACAAGCTGTCATTGTAAAAAGTATTGTTATGGAAACAGCCATAGATTTTAGAAGCAGTGATCTCTGCAATATGTGCCATTTTGGCACGCAAGGTTTCTGTTTTTGAGATTGTAGTTCTGCCCTATGTGCCGTCTTCGGCTCGAAAGGACAATAGATAGATAGGTAGGTAGGCAGGTAGGTAGGTAGGTAGGTAGATATAGGTACATAGATATCGATACATAGATATAGGTAGATAGATATAGGTAGATAGATATAGGTAGATAGATATAGATATAGATAGATATAGATATAGATAGATAGATATAGATATAGATATATAGATAGATAGATATAGATAGATAGATAGATAGATAGATAGATAGATATAGATAGATAGATAGATAGATAGGTAGATAGATAGATAGATAGATAGATAGATAGATAGATATAGATATAGATAGATAGATAGATAGATAGATAGATAGATAGATAGATAGATAGATAGATAGATAGATAGATAGATAGATAGATAGATAGATAGATAGATATAGATAGATAGATAGATAGATAGATAGATAGATAGATAGATAGATAGATAGATAGATAGATAGATAGATAGATAGATAGATAGATAGATAGATAGAGATAGATAGATAGATAGATAGATAGATAGATAGATAGATAGATAGATAGATAGATAGATAGATAGATAGATAGATAGATAGATAGATAGATAGATAGATAGATAGATAGATAGATAGATAGATAGATAGATAGATAGATAGATAGATAGATAGATAGATAGATAGATAGATATAGATAGATATAGATAGATAGATAGATAAAAGACAGAAAAATATGAGTTCATCAGTCTTTCTGTTATTAGTCTTATGTGGACAAGACATGTAATTATCTTAATAACAAGTATCAGAAGGGCTTTGGAAGTGCCTGTTGAAGATTTATGCTCCACATGGAGCTGAAAGGTAGAAGAAGACAATTTACTATAAAAATATCACTCATATATAAATATTTAATTTAGCACAAATATTTTAAGTTTTTTGTGTGTGATGCCACAAATTGAACCACCTCCACACAATATCAGGTTTAAGAGTAAGTGAATTGTCATCAACAAGTACCCAGCCTGTTTGTGTAGGTGATCATGTCTCTCCACAACTTTCGATCTAGACAGTTATTTATCATTTCTGTTTTTGACCTACTGCCAAGCCATTATCTTAAGCTGTCTGGTATCTTTTCTCTTTGCTTCCCTCTATCTCTTCGTCCCTCTATTTTCTCAGTTGTCACAATATACTCCAGCTGTTCCCTTCTCAATACATGGCAAAAAATGATGATTGTTTCTTCCCAATTTTGAAATTTAGCTCTCTCTTTGCTTTGGACTCTTTCAGAACATTTTCATTACTCTTCGTTGCAGTCCATGGTACTCTCAACATTCTTCTGTAAAATCACATATCTTCCACCTCCAGTTATTTTCTTGTCTGTTGTCCTATTGTCCATGATTCACATCCACATGTTAAGACTGGTTCTACATAACATTTAACAAGTGTTATATTACACTGCAGTTTAATTTTTAGCTAATTGAAATTTACTGTTAAACATGAGAAACACATATGTAAGCAGGAACAAACATGGCGCAATATGAACAATATAAAATTCACAGAAAATCGGCAATTACAATTTCATGAATTAGGCTAGAATGGAATGTACCAGGTTCATGACATTTTCATCCATAAATGCTGCAAAATTGCCAAGCTGAGAGCTATAACATTGACATTAGACACGAAAACAGAACAGAGAATTGAAGCCTTTGAAATGTGGATTTATAGAAGAATAGGTAGAATTGGATGGAAGGAAAAGAAAACAAACGATGAAGTTTTAAAACAACTAAAAACGAAAAGAGAACTAATAAACATAATGAGAAAAAGACAAATTAATTTTTGGGGGCATGTTAAAAGACACAACAGCCTAATAAAAGTAATGTTGGAAGGGAAAATACAAGGTAAAAGAGGCAGACCAAGACTAACATGGACGAGTAACATCAAAAGATGGACAAGTCAACCTATGACAATCTGCACCATCAAAGCAAGAGACAAAGTGGAATGGCGCTCCATGGTAGCCAACCTTCGATGAGGAGACGGCACTCAATGATGATGATGAGAACTATAATGTCACTTTTATATAAAATCAAACAGCCGTGCTAGATGGATTGTGACTAGTTGGGGGGGGGGGGGAACTGAGAAAGGAAGAACACAGAAAAGTAATATAAGACAGTTTTAGGAGAATGGTTTTGAATGTGGCCAACAACAGAACTGATGAACAACTGTCATAATCATCATCGAGTGCCATCTTCGCAACGAAGGATGCCTACCACAAAGCGTCATTCTGCTCTGTCTCTTGCTTTGATGGTGCAGGTTGTCATAGGCTGATTTGTCCATTTTTTTTATGTTACTCGTCCATGTTAGTCTTGGTCTGCCTCTGCCTCTTTTACCTTGTATTTTCCACTCCCAGATTACTTTTAGTAGGCTGTTGTGTCTTTTAACATGCACCTAAAATTTCATTTGTCTTGTTTGAATTGTGTTTAGTAGTTCTCTTTTCATTTTTGGTTGTTTTAAGACTTCATCGTTTATTTTATTTTTTTTTCCATCCAATTCTACATATTCTTCTATATATCCACATTTCAAAGGCTTACATTTTCTGTTTTCTTGTCTAATGTCCATATTTCTGCACCATATAGGAATGTCGTGAAGACAACATTTTGCTATTCTTAGTTTTAGCCCTGGTGTTATTTATAAGCAACTATAGTGGTAGAATTTATAGAAAGTTCTAGTATAACCTATATAAAATCAACCGGTATCTTCTTTTCTTCCTCATTTGCCTTTCAGCGTCGAGGGGAGATATAATTTGTGGTCTTTTGCTCTTCTGTTCGCCTCTACTACTGTTATATTTCCTAATGTTTCTAATATTCCGTCAATCCATCTTTTTTTTGCCTTGGGGCTGGCGTTCTCGCAACACTTATTGAAGACTCGTGTTTTCTTGTGATCTTTCTGCCTTGTCGCATTGCCAAAAGCCTCATTATCAGTTGTTGCTCCTTGATATATTATATGGCGATGGCGATTCCTAGCTTTTTTTTTCTTTCAGTTCTTCATTTCTGATCTTATCTCTCAGACTGTTTCCTGTCATTCGTCTAAAACATTTAATCTCGGTAGAGGTTATTGTTCTTATTGTTCTTACATCTTCAATCGGGCGGAACCAAAATATAAAAATAAAACATGCCGTGCTCAGGTCTCATGTTGGACCAAAATACGCATTTATTCCTGCCTGTTGTAATTTCAGAAAATGAAAAATATCTTATGCAACAAATCTATGTCAATAAAAATGAGAAAGAGAGTCCATCGGTGCTATATAGAACCAATTTTGACCTATGGAAGCGAATCATGGACAATAGACAAACAAATGAAAATACGATTAGAGGCCACAGAAATGGGATTTCTCAGAAGAATGTTGTAAGTTCTCTGGACCGCTTAAAAGACCAATGAGGAAGTTCTCAAAGAAGCCAACACAAAAAGGGAGCTGTTAAAAACATCAGAAAGAAGCAATCAACATTTTTCAGGCACATCATGAGAAGAGTAAAGTTGGAATACTTGGTTACAGCTGGCAAAATAAAAGGAAAGAGAGATCGCAGACGACAAAGAGAGAAAATACTGGATAGCTTGGTGTCATGGCATGGAAAACAGTCAACAACAGAACTGATACGATGCACTGTAGATAGAAGATTGTGGAGGGACATGATCACCTACGCCAACCGGTATGGCACATGATGATGATGATGTTGTAAATAGCATTTGGGCCGTCTTCTCCGCCATTCTTTCCGCCATTTTCTTTAGCTATGTCGTTGTGTTTTCTGACTTCGACTTTTCTTATTTAAAGTGTATAGTTGTTATACCTGCTGAAGGCTTTTGCCGAAACGTTGTAGTTGGTCGTGTCTTTCCGTTAGTCCAGCTGCTCAATACTATTTTGTGTTTTTGTATATGTATATAGTAACACAAGGCAACTTTAGTCATTGAGCGCTGTTTCAAATTAGAGGCGATATAAAGTAGTAGTCGCTGGGCGATATAAAGTAGTAGTCGCAGGGTGATATAAAGTAGTAGTCGCTGGGCGATATAAAGTAGTAGTCGCTGGGCGATATAAAGTAGTAGTCGCAGGGCGATATAAAGTAGTAGTCGCTGGGCGATATAAAGTAGTAGTCGCTGGGCGATATAAAGTAGTAGTCGCTGGACGATATAAAGTAGTAGTCGCTGGGCGATATAAAGTAGTAGTCGCAGGGCGATATAAAGTAGTAGTCGCTGGGCGATATAAAGTAGTAGTCGCTGGGCGATATAAAGTAGTAGTCGCTGGGCGATATAAAGTAGTAGTCGATGGGCGATATAAAGTAGTAGTCGCTGGGCGATATAAAGTAGTAGTCGCTGGGCGATATAAAGTAGTAGTCGCTGGGCGATATAAAGTAGTAGTCGCAGGGCGATATAAAGTAGTAGTCGCTGGGCGATATAAAGTAGTAGTCGCTGGGCGATATAAAGTAGTAGTCGCTGGGCGATATAAAGTAGTAGTCGCTGGGCGATATAAAGTAGTAGTCGCAGGGTGATATAAAGTAGTAGTCGCTGGGCGATATAAAGTAGTAGTCGCAGGGTGATATAAAGTAGTAGTCGATGGGCGATATAAAGTAGTAGTCGCTGGGCGATATAAAGTAGTAGTCGCTGGGTGATATAAAGTAGTAGTCGCTGGGTGATATAAAGTAGTAGTCGCTGGGTGATATAAAGTAGTAGTCGCTGGGTGATATAAAGTAGTAGTCGTAGGGTGATATAAAGTAGTAGTCGCTGGGTGATATAAAGTAGTAGTCGTAGGGTGATATAAAGTAGTAGTCGCTGGGTGATATAAAGTAGTAGTCTTAGGGTGATATAAAGTAGTAGTCGCTGGGTGATATAAAGTAGTAGTCGCTTGGTGATATAAAGTAGTAGTCGTAGGGCGATATAAAGTAGTAGTCGCAGAGTGATATAAAGTAGTAGTTGCTGGGCGATATAAAGTAGTAGTCGTAGGGCGATATAAAGTAGTAGTCGCAGGGTGATATAAAGTAGTAGTCGCTGGGTGATATAAAGTAGTAGTCGCTGGTTGATATAAAGTAGTAGTCGCTGGGTGATATAAAGTAGTAGTCGCTGGGCGATATAAAATAGTAATCGCAGGGTGATATAAAGTAGTAGTCGCAGTGTGATATAAAGTAGTAGTCGCTGGGTGATATAAAGTAGTAGTCGTAGGGCGATATAAAGTAGTAGTCGCTGGGCGATATAAAGTAGTAGTCGCAGGGTGATATAAAGTAGTAGTCGCAGGGCGATATAAAGTAGTAGTCGCAGGGTGATATAAAGTAGTAGTCGCTGGGCGATATAAAGTAGTAGTCACAGGGTGATATAAAGTAGTAGTCGTAGGATGATATAAAGTAGTAGTCACAGGGCGATATAAAGTAGTAATCACAGGGCGATATAAAGTAGTAGTCGTAGGATGATATAAAGTAGTAGTCACAGGGCGATATAAAGTAGTAGTCACAGGGCGATATAAAGTAGTAGTCGTAGGATGATATAAAGTCGTAGTCGCAGGGCGAACGAACAAGGGTAAAAATAATGAGGAGTAGGAAAATGAGGAGCGGAAGGAGGGGGAAGAGGGAAGATGAATGAGGAGTGGAAGAAGAACTGGAAGATAAGAGAAAGGAGGAGGAGATGGAATTGAAAAAGGGGGGGGGGTGGAAGCTATAAGGAGGACGGAAGAGGATGAAGAAAAGTAAAAGGAGAGGAAAACGTTAGAGGATGAAGAGAAGAACTTGAAAATAACATTTTTGGGGCATTTTAGATGACATGGAGACAAGGTATTGCCACGTCTCACACAGGAGTTCTTGTAGGTCAAGGTTGGAGGCAGGTAATGAAAAGGGGACGCCGGGAGCGCTCAAGCCACAACCAAGGTCTCGTGACTAATGAACAATATAATGAGTTTCGTCTCGCTGAAATTTCTGCATAATTTTTGTTGTTGCTCTTAACGAGAATGTTTTTCTACTTCGGAATTTAAACCAAAAAAATACAGAGGGAATATGTGTAAAACATGAAGATAACATGTGTTGGTTATTGAAGAGATGTAAAACATGAAGACAACATGTGTGGGTTATTGAAGAGATGTAAAACATGAAGATAACATGTGTGGGTTATTGAAGAGATGTAAAACATGAAGATAACATGTGTTGGTTATTGAAGAGATGTAAAACATGAAGATAACATGTGTGGGTTATTGAAGAGATGTAAAACATGAAGATAACATGTGTTGGTTATTGAAGAGATGTAAAACATGAAGATAACATGTGTGGGTTATTGAAGAGATGTAAAACATGAAGATAACATGTGTTGGTTATTGAAGAGATGTAAAACATGAAGATAACATGTGTGGGTTATTGAAGAGATGTGAAACATGAAGATAACATGTGTGGGTTATTGAAGAGATAACATGAAGAAAGCATGTGTGGGTTATTGAAGAGATGTAAAACATGGAGATTACATGTGTGGGTTATTGAAGAGATGTAAAACATGGAGATAACATGTGTGGGTTATTGAAGAGATAACATGAAGATAACATGTGTGGGTTATTGAAGAGATAACATGAAGATAACATGTGTGGGTTATTGAAGAGATGTAAAACATGAAGATAACATGTGTGGGTTATTGAAGAGATGTAAAACATGAAGATAACATGTGTGGGTTATTGAAGAGATGTAAAACATGAAGATAACATATGTGGGTTATTGAAGAGATGTAAAACATGGAGATAACATGTGTGGGTTATTGAAGAGATGTTACTGAATATTCGAAAGTGTTATCTTCAAATATTTGTACACCACGCCATTATGATCATTCGTTCCTGCTGGCGTTGGCGATGTCTCTCCAGAACAACATTTTATGTTCTTCTTCCCCTTCGTCCTCCACTCTTCCTTCTTCTACTTCTTCCTCTACTCCTCCTCTTCCTTCTTCTACTTCTTCCTCTACTCCTCCTATTTCCTTCTTCTACTTCTTCATCTACTCCTCCTCTTCCTTCTTCTACTACTACTACTTCTTCTTCTTCTTCCACTCCTCCTCCTCCGCTACTTCTTCCTCCTTCTCTTCTTCATCTTCTTCTTCTTCCTCCTCCTCTTTTCTACTTCCTCCTCCTCCTCTTCTTCTGTCTCTTCTTCTTCTGTTATTCCTGTTCTAAATCTTCCTCTTTTCTTCTTCCTCCTCCTCCTCTTTTCTACTTCTTCCTCCTCCTCTTCTTCTTCTGCCTCTTCTTCTTCTGTTATTCCTGTTCTAAATCTTCCTCTTTTCTTCTTCCTCCTCCTCCTCTTTTCTACTTCTTCCTCCTCCTCCTCTTCTTCTGCCTCTTCTTCTTCTGTTATTCCTTTTCTATATCTTCCTCTTTTCTTCTTCTTCCTCCTCCTCCTCCTCTTCCTCTTCTTCTTCTGCCTCTTTTTCGTATTTTCTACTTCCTCCTCTTCTTCCTTTTCTTCTTCCTATAACCTGCCATTGACAAACTGCGTCAATTTTCTCTATTTCTCTCTATACTCAGTCATTCTTTGAGATTCTGCGGAGTCGTGGCCGGTCCATTCTTTGATGTTATCTTCCCATCTCTCTCTGCCTACCTCTCCATCTCGCTCCTCTCACATCTCCTAGCAGAAATGGTCTTCGACATACAAACACGCCATGTTGACATCTTATTAATGACATCAACAACAACCTACCGAATAACAACACATTTATTTGGATCCCGATGTGTTATATGTCTGTTGTTATTGTCATGGATCCAGCAGCATGTCAGTTGACGCCCTTCGTGTCAGCGCCATTTTTTGCGTTCGCCAGCTTTCACTTCTTGTGAAGTCCCTATTTACTAGGAACTGAATTATTGCGTGTTAATCCGTTCTTTCCCTGGCAGCCGTGCGCACAGTGGTCCCTCGCCGCACTGGCAGATAACTCCCGTCTTCGGAGGTACTCATATTTTTTCCGTCGATGAGTAATCGTCGTTTCAAACCGGGCCTATCTGCTGAGACCAGGGGTGGTTGCCGATGAGAGAATTCATAAATAAAAATCCCAACTGGTGCAGCCGGGACTTGAACTCACAACATCTCGAAACCAATGTCTAGCCTGGACACCAATCAATCCCCTCGTATAATAATATCCGCATATATTTCTGACTTCCCGTGTAGTTCCGTGGGGAGAGGCGATAGTTCAGTGGTTAGTGAACTAGACTACAAAGGACAAGAGGTAGGGTTCGATCCCAACCGACGGCTTCCAGGTTCACCCAGCCTTAAATGGGCACCTGATTTTTTTCTGGGTTAAGTAAAGCGGTTCGGGCGTAATACCGACCACATTACCACAAAAATCATGTGCCGAAAGTCTGTAAAATTTATGGTCACTAACACCATATTCCCTATACGCCACTTGGCGTGACGGGGGTACTTTTTGTGTGTAGATCCGTATAAGGTGTTCCATTTATCAAGTCTTTGAGGAAGTAGTCTTGCTATGCTACCGGTGAGATTTTGATAATCAAACACGTAATGTTTTACTGTTTCATGTTGGTCTTCACAGAGTGGACATGCGGATGTTTGGTTTCGTTGTATTCTGTTGTTGTGCTTGTTCACTGATACATGACTGTTTCTCTGTCTGAAAACGGTGTTTTGGTCTCTTATTTTTAGGCTGTTAATGTTGTCGTGGGGCTTTCACCTTGGCCTTGACACATATTGTGAAAAAAATAAATCTTTCATAAATAAAAATAGCTGTTCCATTTTTGACAATCATCATCATCATGTGCCATAGCGGTTGGGTTAGGCGATCATGTCCTTCCACGATCTTCTATCTGCAGTGCATCGTACAACAGAAACAAAAAAAAGAGTTCTTAAATGTTATGTACAGCCAGTCTTAGCATATGGATGTGAATCATGGACAATATGACAACAGACAAGAAAATCACTGGAGGCTGTAGAAATGTGGTTTTACAGAAGAATGTTGAGAATACCATAGACAGCTAAGAAGACCACGTTCTGAAAGAGGTCAAAGCAAAAAGAGAGCTAATTTCCAAAATTGGGAAGAAACAATCATCATTTTTTGGCCATGTAATGAGAATGGAACGGCTGGAACATAATCCAGGCAGCTTAGAAAAGATACCAGACAGCTTAAGAGAATGGCTTTGGCAGAAGGTCAACATCGGAAATGATAAATAACTGTCGAGATCGAAAGTTGTGGAGAGACATGATCTCCTACGCCAGCAGGCACGACACTTGATGATGATGATTGACACATCTGATTGACAACATGAACGGTCTTTCTGTTTTTCCCATGGCTCATCCATTCAGCCAACCTTCTCTAATGTTGAAGTTTACGATTAATGTGGCTGTGTTTAATGAGATAGCGGTGTGTACTCGTCTATGTGTTATTGGTTTAGGACTCTACACGTGACTAACGTGTCATCTTCTCGTCTTGTTATTTTTCACTTCCTTCTTTTATCATTCATCCTCATTTCCCCTTTCACTTATCCAGGGAAATGCAGAGTTCTACCCCTTGCTCTATGCTATTCTAAAGTTATGATGTTGTCGCGTTCTCATGTTGTCACGCCATCATGTTCTGGTAATTCTCCGAAATCCGCCAGCCCCAAGGCAAAAAGAATAGGCTGTAGTTACCGGGCGAGATCCCGAGGAAGTAGAAGTGCATGGTTATAGACATATAATAATAAATGAATATTATTATAGAGGGGCAACTTCCGAGGCGATAATCAGCGAATCAATTCAGAGGAAGAGGTATGTTTACAGCACTCGGAATAAATTACAAATAATCAACAACAGAAAAAAAGCAAAGAACAATATATGGACCGAAGCAGGATCGAACCCGTACTCAGTGGCACAGCGCATTGCCACGAAAAGCCAAACGCTAGGGAACACTGCCACTCAGCTAACTCGATCCTGCTTCGGTCCATATATTGTTCTTTTTTTTTTCTGTTGTTGATTATTTGTGATTTTTTTCCTGAGTGCTGTAAACATACCTCTTCCTCTGAATTAGAACTGTTAGGTCTTTGTTAGCTGACGGTGCGACGACCCTGCTATTGTGACCGCAGGTCGCAGTCCCGTATGTTTCTGCTAGGTCTTTGTTAGCTGATGGTGCGACGACCCTGCTATTGTGACCGCAGGTCGCAGTCGCGTATGTTTCTGCTAGGTCTTTGTTAGCTGATGGTGCGACGACCCTGCTATTGTGACCGCAGGTCGCAGTCGCGTGTGTTTCTGCTAGGTCTTTGTTAGCTGATGGTGCGACGACCCTGCTATTGTGACCGCAGGTCGCAGTCGCGTATGTTTCTGCTAGGTCTTTGTTAGCTGATGGTGCGACGACCCTGCTATTGTGACCGCAGGTCGCAGTCGCGTATGTTTCTCCTGGAGTAGAGGGCAGACAATCGATCAACACATTTTAATATTTTTGTTCCTGCTATTTCTCTTCACTAATGTCGACTTGCCAGAGCTTCAAGACCTGGTTGTACCACGATTTTCCTGTTGTATACGATTGGATGATACGAGTTCCGGTATACCTTTTTATTTTTAAGGGAGAAAATACCTGTTCTGGTAAGAGTTTTAAAAGCACCTTTTACAATTATATACACCTGTGTATTAGTCTTTCATTTCTAGGAACCTTTTACAATTATGTATACCTGTGTATTAGTCTTTCATTTCTTGGAACCTTTTACACTTATATTTACCTGTGTATTAGTCTTTCATTTCTTGGAACCTTTTACACTTATATATACCTGTGTTTTAGTCTTTCATTTCTAGGAACCTTTTACAATTATATATACCTGTGTATTAGTCTTTCATTTCTAGGAACCTTTTACAATTATATTTACCTGTGTATTAGTCTTTCATTTCTAGGAACCTTTTACAATTATATATACCTGTGTTTTAGTCTTTTATTTCTAGGAACCTTTTACAATTATATATACCTGTGTTTTAGTCTTTCATTTCTAGGAACCTTTTACAATTATATATACCTGTGTTTTAGTCTTTTATTTCTAGGAACCTTTTACAATTATATATACCTGTGTTTTAGTCTTTCATTTCTAGGAACCTTTTACAATTATATATACCTGTGTTTTAGTCTTTCATTTCTAGGAACTTTTTACAATTATATATACCTGTGTTTTAGTCTTTCATTTCTAGGAACCTTTTACAATTATATTTACCTGTGTTTTAGTCTTTCATTTCTAGGAACCTTTTACAATTATATATACCTGTGTTTTAGTCTTTCATTTCTAGGAACCTTTTACAATTATATATACCTGTGTTTTAGTCTTTCATTTCTTGGAAACTTTTATAATTACAACCTGTATATGATTCTTTTATTTCTAGTAACCTTCTACAATTACAATTCGTTTTTGAGTCTTTCATTTCTAGGAACCTTTTACAATTTCAACCTGTGTTTTAGTTTTTCATTTCTAGGAACCTTTTACAATTTCAACCTGTGTTTTAGTCTTTCATTTCTAGGAACCTTTTACAATTTCAACCTGTGTTTTAGTTTTTCATTTCTAGGAACCTTTTACAATTTAAACCTGTGTTTTAGTCTTTCATTTCTAGGAACCTTTTACAATTTCAACCTGTGTTTTAGATTTTCATTTCTAGGAACCTTTTACAATTTCAACCTGTGTTTTAGTCTTTCATTTCTAGGAACCTTTTACAATTTCAACCTGTGTTTTAGTTTTTCATTTCTAGGAACCTTTTACAATTTCAACCTGTGTTTTAGTCTTTCATTTCTAGGAACCTTTTACAATTTCAACCTGTGTTTTAGTCTATCATTCCTATTAAAAAAAACAAAACAACAAGATCTGCCAACAATATTGCTGTAGTTAATTAGTTAACTTCAGAGGAGCCATGGTTATATCGGCGTGATCAGAACTGATCCTGACCTACCGCTCCATTCGCACGCTGATAACAACTACACAACAACATGTTTATCCCTCACCAGGAGTTCGTCATTTCCCATCCTATTTCTCCTTCAAGCGAGCCAGCTCGCGTTGTCGTGTGTGATCTATGACCTCTCGACCACAACATGCCTCAATCGATCTCGAGAGCTCATTGAAAACATTGCAGGACCAGACAGGTAGCTTTCAGGTAATGGCACTCCAGTCGGTTTCCATCGATCTCCAAGCCTCGGATTGAATCGCTCACCTCCCCTCTCCTTACCCGACCAATCAAGAGGTCGATAAGCTGTAGCAATGATTTTCAAGCTATGTGTGACTTCTTCAAATATTCCTCCGCATTTTCAATTTTTAAAATTATTCTTTATCACCTATATCATCTCGTCCTCCCACTATTCCTTCTCCGTTTTCTTTTTCCTCTTCTCCTCCACCGTTTCTCATTCTCACTCTTCTTCTTCTTCCTCTTTTTCACGTCCTTGACTTTCTCCTCCTTCACATTCTTCTCCTTTACTCTCCCCACCTTCACTTTCCCTTCCTTCACCTTCTCCTCCTTCATCTTCTCCACCTTCATCTTCTCCACCTTCACCTTCTTCTCCTTCATCTTCTCCACCTTCACCTTCTTCTCCTTCATCTTCTCCACCTTCACCTTCTTCTCCTTCATCTTCTCCACCTTCACCTTCTCCTTCATCTTCTCCACCTTCATCTTCTCCATCTTCACCTTCTTCTCCTTCATCTTATCCACCTTCACCTTCTCCATCTTCACCTTCTTCTCCTTCATCTTCTCCACCTTCACCTTCTCCATCTTCACCTTCTTCTCCTTCATCTTCTCCACCTTCATCTTCTCCATCTTCACCTTCTTCTCCTTCATCTTCTCCACCTTCATCTTCTCCACCTTCACCTTCTTCTCCTTCATCTTATCCACCTCCACCTTCTTCTCCTTCATCTTCTCCACCTTCACCTTCTTCTCTTTCATCTTCTCCACCTCCACCTTCTTCTCCTTCATCTTCTCCACCTTCATCTTCTCCACCTTCACCTTCTTCTCCTTCATCTTATCCACCTCCACCTTCTTCTCCTTCATCTTCTCCACCTTCACCTTCTTCTCCTTCATCTTCTCCACCTTCACCTTCTTCTCCTTCATCTTCTCCACCTTCACCTTCTCCATCTTCACCTTCTTCTCCTTCATCTTCTCCACCTTCACCTTCTTCTCCTTCATCTTCTCCACCTTCACCTTCTCCATCTTCACCTTCTTCTCCTTCATCTTCTCCACCTTCACCTTCTTCTCCTTCATCTTCTCCACCTTCACCTTCTTCTCCTTCATCTTCTCCACCTTCACCTTCTTCTCCTTCATCTTCTCCACCTTCACCTTCTTCTCCTTCATCTTCTCCACCTTCACCTTCTTCTCCTTCACCTTCTTCTCCTTCATCTTCTCCACCTTCATCTTCTCCACCTTCACCTTCTTCTCCTTCATCTTATCCACCTCCACCTTCTTCTCCTTCATCTTCTCCACCTTCACCTTCTTCTCCTTCATCTTCTCCACCTTCACCTTCTCCATCTTCACCTTCTCCTCCTTCATCTTCTCCACCTTCATCTTCTCCACCTTCACCTTCTTCTCTTCATCTTATCCACCTCCACCTTCTTCTCCTTCATCTTCTCCACCTTCACCTTCTTCTCCTTCATCTTCTCCACCTTCACCTTCTTCTCCTTCATCTTCTCCACCTTCACCTTCTCCATCTTCACCTTCTTCTCCTTCATCTTCTCCACCTTCACCTTCTCCATCTTCACCTTCTTCTCCTTCATCTTCTCCACCTTCATCTTCTCCATCTTCACCTTCTTCTCCTTCATCTTCTCCACCTTCATCTTCTCCACCTTCACCTTCTTCTCCTTCATCTTATCCACCTCCACCTTCTTCTCCTTCATCTTCTCCACCTTCACCTTCTTCTCCTTCATCTTCTCCACCTCCACCTTCTTCTCCTTCATCTTCTCCACCTTCATCTTCTCCACCTTCACCTTCTTCTCCTTCATCTTATCCACCTCCACCTTCTTCTCCTTCATCTTCTCCACCTTCACCTTCTTCTCCTTCATCTTCTCCACCTTCACCTTCTTCTCCTTCATCTTCTCCACCTTCACCTTCTCCATCTTCACCTTCTTCTCCTTCATCTTCTCCACCTTCACCTTCTCCATCTTCACCTTCTTCTCCTTCATCTTCTCCACCTTCATCTTCTCCATCTTCACCTTCTTCTCCTTCATCTTCTCCACCTTCATCTTCTCCACCTTCATCTTCTCCACCTTCACCTTCTTCTCCTTCATCTTATCCACCTCCACCTTCTTCTCCTTCATCTTCTCCACCTTCACCTTCACCTTCTTCTCTTTCATCTTCTCCACCTCCACCTTTTTCTCCTTCATCTTCTCCACCTTCATCTTCTCCACCTTCACCTTCTTCTCCTTCATCTTATCCACCTCCACCTTCTTCTCCTTCATCTTCTCCACCTTCACCTTCTTCTCCTTCATCTTCTCCACCTTCACCTTCTCCATCTTCACCTTCTCCTCCTTCATCTTCTCCACCTTCATCTTCTCCACCTTCACCTTCTTCTCCTTCATCTTATCCACCTCCACCTTCTTCTCCTTCATCTTCTCCACCTTCACCTTCTTCTCCTTCATCTTCTCCACCTTCACCTTCTTCTCCTTCATCTTCTCCACCTTCACCTTCTCCATCTTCACCTTCTTCTCCTTCATCTTCTCCACCTTCACCTTCTCCATCTTCACCTTCTTCTCCTTCATCTTCTCCATCTTCCCCTTCTTCTCCTTCATCTTATCCACCTCCACCTTCTTCTCCTTCATCTTCTCCACCTTCACCTTCTTCTCCTTCATCTTCTCCACCTTCACCTTCTTCTCCTTCATCTTCTCCACCTTCACCTTCTTCTCCTTCATCTTCTCCACCTTCACCTTCTTCTCCTTCATCTTATCCACCTCCACCTTCTTCTCCTTCATCTTCTCCACCTTCCCCTTCTTCTCCTTCATCTTTTCCACCTCCACCTTCTTCTCCTTCATCTTCTCCACCTTCACCTTCTCCATCTTCACCTTCTTCTCCTTCATCTTCTCCATCTTCATCTTCCCCACCTTCACCTTCTCCACCTTCACCTTCTCCACCTTCATCTTCTCCACCTTCACCTTCACCTACTTCTCCTTCATCTTCTCCCCTTCACATTCTCCACCTTCACCTTCCTCTCCTTCACCTTCCCTACCTTCACCTTCCCCACCTTCACCTTCCCCATCTTCACCTTCTCCACCTTCACCTTCTCCACCTTCACCTACTTCTCCTTCATCTTCTCCCCTTCACATTCTCCACCTTCACCTTCTCCACCTTCACCTTCTCCACATTCACCTTCTCCACCTTCACCTTCTCCACATTCACCTTCTCCACCTCACCTTCTTCACCTTCTTCTTCACCATCTTCACCTTCCCCACCTTCATTTTCTCCATCTTCACCTTCATTATTTTCACCTTCTCCACCTTCACCATCTCCACCTCCACCTTCTCCATCTTCACCTTCTCTATTTTCACCTTCTTCTCTACCTTCACCATCTCCACCTTCATCTTCTCCATCTTCACCATCTTCTCCTTCATCATCTCCATCTTCACTTTCTCTATTTGCACCTTCTTTTCTTTCACCTTCTCCGCCTTCACCATCTCCACCTTCACCTTCACCACATTCAACTTCTCCATCTTCACATTCTCCACCTTCACCTTCTTCACCTTCACCTACTTCTCCTTCATCTTCTCCCCTTCACCTTCTCCACCTTCACAATCACCTTCCTCTCCTTCACCTTCTCCACCTTCACCTTCTCCACATTCACCTTCTCCACCTTCACCTTCTCCATCTTCACCTTCTCCACCTTCACCTTCTCCACCTTCACCTACTTCTCCTTCATCTTCTCCCCTTCACCTTCTCCACCTTCACATTCTCCACCTTCACCTTCCTCTCCTTCACCTTCTCCACCTTCACCTTCTCCACCTTCACCTTTTCCACCTTCACCACCTTCACCTTCTCCACATTCACCTTCTCCACCTTCACCTTCTCCACAATCACCTTCTCCACCTTCTCCACCTTCACCTTCTCCATCTTCACCTTCTCCACCTTCACCTTCTCCACATTCTCCTTCTCCACATTCACCTTCTCCACTTTCACCTTCTCCACCTTCTCCACCTTCTCCACCTTCTCCACATTCACCTTCTCCACAATCACCTTCTCCACCTTCTCCACCTTCACCTTCTTCACCTTCTCCACCTTCTCCACCTTCACCTTCTCCACCTTCTCCACATTCACCTTCTCCACTTTCACCTTCTCCACCTTCTCCACATTCACCTTCTCCACTTTCACCTTCTCCACCTTCTCCACCTTCACCTTCTCCACCTTCTCCACCTTCACCTTCTCCACCTTCTCCACATTCACCTTCTTCACCTTCTCCTTCTCCACATTCCCCACCTTCATCTTCTCCACCTCCATCTTCACCTTCTCTCCTTCACCTTCTACACCTTCACATTCTCCACCTTCACATTCTCCAACTTCACCTTCCTCTCCTTCACATTCTCCACCTTCACCTTCTCCTTCACATTCTCCACCTTCACCTTCTTCTCCTTCACATTCTCCACCTTCTCCACCTTTACTTTCACTTTCTCCACCTTTACTTTCACCTTCTACACCTTCACCTTCTCTACCTTCACCTTCTACACCTTCACCTTCTCCACCTTCACCTTCCCGACCTTCTACACCTTCACCTTCTCCACCTTCACCTTCTACTCCTTCACCTTCTACACCTTCACCTTCTCCAC
This sequence comes from Megaustenia siamemsis, assembly GCA_032433765.1. Classification (NCBI taxonomy): domain Eukaryota; kingdom Metazoa; phylum Mollusca; class Gastropoda; order Stylommatophora; family Ariophantidae; genus Megaustenia; species Megaustenia siamemsis. The sequence continues at coordinate 39,991,265 of JAVIAB010000145.1, read as the reverse complement.
CTTCACCTTCTACTCCTTCACCTTCTACACCTTCACCTTCTCCACCTTCACCTTCTACTCCTTCACCTTCTACACCTTCACCTTCTCCACCTTCACCTTCTACTCCTTCACCTTCTACACCTTCACCTTCTCCACCTTCACCTTCTACTCCTTCACCTTCTACACCTTCACCTTCTCCACCTTCACCTTCTACTCCTTCACCTTCTACACCTTCACCTTCTCCACCTTCACCTTCTACTCCTTCACCTTCTACACCTTCACCTTCTCCACCTTCACCTTCTACTCCTTCACCTTCTACACCTTCACCTTCTCCACCTTCACCTTCTACACCTTCACCTTCTCCACCTTCACCTTCTACACCTTCACCTTCTACACCTTCACCTTCTACTCCTTCACCTTCTACACCTTCACCTTCTACACCTTCACCTTCTCCACCTTCACCTTCTACACCTTCACCTTCTCCACCTTCACCTTCTACTCCTTTACCTTCTCCACCTTCACCTTCTACTCCTTTACCTTCTCCACCTTCACCTTCTTCACCTTCTACACCTTCACCTTCTCCACATTAACCTTCTACACCTTCACCTTCTCCACCTTCACCTTCTACTCCTTTACCTTCTCCACCTTCACCTTCTACTCCTTTACCTTCTCCACCTTCACCTTCTTCACCTTCTACACCTTCACCTTCTACTCCTTCACCTTCTACACCTTCACCTTCTCCACATTAACCTTCTACACCTTCACCTTCTACACCTTCACCTTCTCCACATTAACCTTCTACACCTTCACCTTCTACACCTTCACCTTCTCCATCTTCACCTTCTCCACCTCTCTTTCTTTACCATCTCCACCTTCTTCTACTTCTTCTTCTGCTCCTTAGCCTGCTTTTTTCCCTTTTTCGTTTCACCTTCAGCTGACGTACACTCTTCATCATCACTCATCTTTAGAACAAAGTTACATGAACGAAGATGCGTTGTGATTTACAGAATTCTTTGATAGCGACCTCTCCGGCATATCCGGCACGGCAATTTGAGTCCCGGATTTTTTCCTCTTCGACACTATCTCGCTTTGCCAGACTGACCAGTCTATTTCCAACTCCACCGCGATGAGGTAAAATAAGACTTTAATCAGCTTTGGCTCATTGATTCTGGGCGCAAACAGTCAGCTATATGTCGTTGAACTTTAAGCTTTTCTCGTGAGGATGTTGAGTGTGACCCACACCAAAGGTTCTCATCCTCTACTGTTCATGTACCCCATAAATATCGCCGCGATACCATAGTAGTTAGTGAACCCGACAACTAAGGATAAGTGATTCGCTGATCTATCGCCTCGGAAGTTTCCCTCCACAATAATATTTATTTATTATTATTTGTCTCCAGTTTAAACTCAAGGAAATGGAGGCGAAGGCGCGCCTCGCAGCACCGCAGCTGGAAGTTGTCAGCGACCCACTGCTGATGACTTGCGCCAGGATCGGTGAATTAGAACCATCCAGACCCTGCTTCACCTCTCCGTGGTGCCTCTAGTAACAGAATAACCTGACTAGTCTGGCCAAGCGGATAGGGATCGAAGAGGGAAGACAACCCGGTACTCAAAAATGTCATGCTGAAGTCGGATGTTTTGGGTCGAAAGGCGTAAATATCACAGTTTTACTGTAAACCACAGACAGTGAAATTGACATGAGAGTACAAAAAGCAAATGCTGTCACATACCAGATTTCACCATTGCTAAGACATCCAAACATTTCTATGCCAGCTAAAAAACAAATGATAAATAGCATTTTCATACCAACTTTGTGCTATGAAAGTCAAACATGGACCCTTTCAAAATCTCAATTAAGAAAGATAAATACATGTGAGATGCGATGCTTGAGAAAAGTAACAAACAACACAAAGAGATAGAATATCAAATGAAAATCTTAAGAAAAATTGTAGGAACAAAAACCTGCCAAGAATATATAGAACAAAAAACAACTTAAATGGTTTGGCCACCTGGTCAGAATGAATCCTCACCAATCACCATCAAGGGCGTTCTTCTCGAGAATGCATGGAAAAAGACCAAGAGGAAGATCCAGAAAAAGATGGATAGATGCAATGACAGAGACATGTAACAACAAAGGAAAATCACTAATTCAGACAGTTCGAGCAGCTCAAGAACGACAAATGATATAACCACGACACAATTTAGGTACCAGTGAAAAGAGAAAAGAAGAAAGAAGAAGATGAAGGGGTCCACTCCTTTAGTCATCGGGCGAAAGCAAGCAAACAAGCAAACCCTAGGAAACTACTATTCATGCTGTTTCATCCTATAACTGTCTGTCTGTTATTCTAATAATGATGCATCTATAACAATAGTGGTGTCTATATGGTGTCAAATATGGTGTCTAAATGGTGTCAAATATGGTGTCTATATGGTGTCAAATATGATGTCAGGTCGGGTAATTTTACCTCCTACTGTATGTAGTTCAAGGAGAGTAGACAAACAAATGAAAAGACGATTAGAGGCCACAGAGATGGGATTTCTCAGAAGAATGTTGAAAGTTCCCTGGACAGCTAAAAAGGCCAATGGGGAAGTTCTCAAAGAGGCCAACACAAAAAGGCAGCTCTTAAAAAACATCAGAAAGAAGCAATCAACATTTTTCGGGCACATCATGAGAAGAGGAAAGTTGGAATGCTTGGTTAAAACTGGCAAAATAAAAGGACAGAGAAATCGCGGACGACAAAGAGAGAAAATACTGGATAGCTTGGTGTCATGGCATGGAAAACAGTCAACAACAGAACTGATACGATGCACTGTGGATAGAGGATTGTGGAGGGACATGATCGCCTACGGCAACCGGTATGGCACATGATGATGATGATGACTGTATGTAGTAGACAGTATAACCTGTGGCTGCCCTGCTGTCTTGCAGGTTTGCTCCGGAGAGTAAAAGGCTAAGGGAGGGTACCCTGAAGTAAAACAACCCCACTGCCTTGTGGGTGAGACATTTAGTCAAAAGGCTAGCGGAGCCAACCGTAAACAAATCGACGTAAGGCAACAGAAAAGCACCGTCGTAATTTCTTTGTACAATCATGAATCGTATATTAGGAAGAAGCAATCATCATTTTTTTGGCCATGTAATGAGAAGAGAACAGCTGGAATATATTGTAACAACTGGAGAAATTGAGGGACGAAGAGATAGAGGGAAGCAAAGAGAAAAGATACGAGACTTTTTAAGAGAATGGCTTAACAGAAATTATAAATAACTGTCGAGATCGAAAGTTGTGGATTGGACATGATTTTTGGGGTGAATGGGTCGCTATTACGCCTATGCCGCTCTACTTTCCCAGAAAACAAATCCGGTAACCATTTAAGGCTGGGTGAACCCGGAAGCCGTCGGTTGGGATCGAACCCTACCCCTTGTCCATGGTAGTCCAGTTCACTAACTACTGAGCTATCGCTGCTCCCTTTGTTTTATATGCTTCAGTATTATTCATTATGAGTTAGCTATGTAGGGCTCATTTGTATTTACTTACATATCTGTGTGTCTGTTGTTTGTTGTTGCTGCTGAAGGGCTATTGAGCCGCAACGTCGTTCAAATTTGTGTCGTCAGTTAATTACATAAAGCTTTAACATCATTTTTTTTCTATTTTGTTTATTTCTTCTTTACAATTACCTTTACTGCTAAACTATCGTGTCAAGATACACAAGCTGTTGATAGAAATAAACAGCGCATAATATGATCAGACTGTAATATGGAGGCGAAGGCGCGCCTCACAGCACCAGAGCTGGAAGTTGTCAGCGACCCACAGCTGATGGCTTGCGCCAGGATCGGTGAACCAGAACCATCCAGACCCTGCTCCACCTCTCCGTAGTGCCTCCAGTAACAGACTAACCTGTCTAGTCTGGCCAAGCGAGTAGGGATCGAAGAGGGAAGACATCCCGGTACTCAAAAATGTCATTTTGAAGTCGGATGTGTTGGGCATAAAGACGCAAATATCACAGTTACACTGTAAACCACAACACAACGCAGACACGCCAACTTAACGTCCTTTTAAGGACGAATGACTAAGAAGTGTACTCCTTTAGTCATCGGGCACACGCAAACAAGCAGCAAAGCGCAGTTTTATCTTCGCATGAACTTTTAATTTGGTTTATACTTTTAGTTAGATCTGAATTCAAAGTCACAAAAAACACATTCATTTTTTCTGGGACTGACATTTGAAGGAGACGAACGTTAAACCCTTCTCTGTTCGCCAAGGGCGTTTGTAAGGGCGGATCACGAAGAGGTTCTTCTTCTATCCTTCCTCTGCTGCCGTTGGCGTCGAGGGGAGAAACAATCTCCGATTCTTTGCTCTTCTGTTAGCCTCTTCTGATGTTATTCCTCCTAGTGACTCTAGTATTCCCTTTATCCATCTCTTTCTCGGTGTTCCTTTTAATCTGGCGTTTTCGTAGCGTTTATTTAAGGCTCTTTGAGTCATTGTTAGTTCTTTGAGCAACGAAGAGGTACACTCCTTTATTCATCGGGCGAACGCAAGCAAGCAAACTGTAATTTTACATATGTGCCTGGTTTGTGGCCGTCAGACGGTAAGCTGAGAACCTTCCAGTTATTTTAAAAAAAAATAAATCCTATATATTTTTATTTTGGCTGGGACTTTGTTTGTGTTGATGTGTGTATTTGGAAACCATGTTTGCGATCATTTCCCTTTATCTCACCTCACGTTAGCGTGTAAAGCCGGTCTTTCAGGGATTTATTGGAGCGAATCACGCATCAATTTTCCATGAGACTTAGTGTAAGCCCAGTGATAAACAAAAACAACTCTGGTTTGAATCCCGAATGCAACGATCAGGAATTTTCCGGTGATCTCATAACTCAAGGTCGGTATGTACTCCAACACGCCGACTGAGGTTATTTCCAAAGAAGACGACTAATAATAATAATAATAATAATAATAATAATAATAATAATAATAATAATAATAATGATAATAAGTGAATGTTATTATCTTGAACGGAAAGTTTCAGCGTGACAAGGAAATCAAGGGAATTTTTGGGGGGCGAAGAGGTAAGTTTACAACACTCGGAAAAAACCAAAAAAAATAAACAACAGAAAATACAAAGAGCATTAGAGAGCCCGAAGTAGGATCAAACCCGTGCTCCTGGACACGAGCACCTAGCCGCGAGAGACCTGCATTTCAATACACTGGCAACTTGGCAACCTATAAAAGTATAAAAGTAGCTGTCATCTGCAATGTCTTTCAGAAGTGTTAAAAAAAAAATTAATGACCTTCAGAACATGATTTTTTTTGGGAGGGGGTAGGGGGGGGGGTGGTAATGTGGTCGGTATTCCGCCAGTGCCGCTTTACTTTCCCAGAGAAAAAAAAAATCCGGTACTCATTTAAAGCCGGGTGAACCTGGAAGCCATCGATCAGGATCGAACCAACCTATTGTCCCTAGTAGGCCAGTTCACTAACGACTGAGCTCCCCTTTCCCTAGTGTGCGTGATCTTAATCCACTAAAGTGATTTTTATTTTCATTGCTGGATGGCAGTTGTGGTCTAATATAACCAAGAAGATTTAGTCTTGGGTTGAACGGGTCGTGCCCCGCGAAGAAGTAGACAATACTCCAAGACAAAAACAAACAAATATCTTTCTGGTATGCATGGTCGTGACTATAGCATGTGGCTACCACAACAACTCGGGAATGTGGCTACCGCAACAACTCGGGAATGTGGCTACCACAACAACTCGGGAATGTGGCTACCGCAACAACTCGGGAATGTGGCTACCACAACAACTCGGGAATGTGGCTACCACAACAACTCGGGAATGTGGCTACCGCAACAACTCGGGAATGTGACTACCGCAACAACTCGGGAATGTGGCTACCGCAACAACTCGGGAATGTGGCTACCGCAACAACTCGGGAATGTGGCTACCGCAACAACTCGGGAATGTGGCTACCACAACAACTCGGGAATGTGTCTACCACAACAACTCGGGAATGTGGCTACCGCAACAACTCGGGAATGTGGCTACCGCAACAACTCGGGAATGTGGCTACCGCAACAACTCAGGAATGTGGCTACCGCAACAACTCGGGAATGTGGCTACCACAACAACTCGGGAATGTGGCTACCGCAACAACTCGGGAATGTGGCTACCACAACAACTCGGGAATGTGGCTACCACAACAACTCGGGAATGTGGCTACCGCAACAACTCGGGAATGTGACTACCGCAACAACTCGGGAATGTGGCTACCGCAACAACTCGGGAATGTGGCTACCGCAACAACTCGGGAACGTGGCTACCGCAACAACTCGGGAATGTGGCTACCACAACAACTCGGGAATGTGGCTACCGCAACAACTCGGGAATGTGGCTACCGCAACAACTCGGGAATGTGGCTACCGCAACTCGGTAATGTGGCTACCACAAAAACTCAGGAATAAACTCAATATTATCATGATCATCATGTGCCATGCCGGTTGGCGTATGCGACTATGTCCTTCCACAATATTTTATCCTAGAGGTCGGGTTCGATCCTGACCGACAGCTTCCGGGTTCACCCAGCCTTAAATCGGTGCCGGATTTTTTTCTGGGAAAGTAAAGCGGAATGGGCGTAATACCGACCACATTACCTCAAAAATCGTGTGCCGGAGATCTGTAAAAATTATGGTCACTAACACCATATTCCCTATACGCCACTTGGCGTGACGGGGGCTCTTTAATTTTGACCTCTTTCAGAACGTTTTCAATACTCTTCTTATCTGTCCATGGTATTCTCAACATTCTTATGTAAAATCACAATTAAACAGCCTCCAGTGATTTTATTTTCTGTTGTCCCATTGTCCATGATTCACATCCATATGTTAGGAAATATATTTCTGGATAACATGATCCATGATACACATCCATATGTTAAGAAAGATATTTCTGGATAACATGATAATAAAAAAAAAAACACGTTCTACAGGATTCTCTCTCTCTTCCCCCCGCCTCCCTCCCCCCTTTTCCCCCACCCAGCACGCAGGACTGAGGAGAACAATGTGGTCCACACCCACCTCCCTGGAAGAGAAACTATACGGGGCAACCCACTTAAACAGACATCTGACTTCATAAAGGAGTCCGGAGTCCTAGTCTGAATGAGCCATGATCGCAGAAGCAGAAGAAGAAAGATTTTAACGCAAAATTCAGACCTTCGGGACTTCGCTAGATATATATATAAAGCTAATGAACGCCAAAAAAAAAAAAATGTTTTTCTTTATTCGCTTCACTTCCTATTGTATCTGTTCGTGTGTCGAATCACATAAAAACAGTTCTGGATTTCGCCCTTTTGGCTGTTTCCCTTATATTGTAAATTTAACGTTGCAGCGTTACTTTGATGTTGACTGTTCATCATTCTATGAAACAAACAACTGGCCAGGTTTAAGCGGAAGCTGACAGCTAAATATAAAATTCACGTCAATGTTGATCACATAAAAGAACAGTTAAAACAATTTCAGATTTTTTTTTGAAATTCCAATGTCACAGCCTGGGCAAAAAAAAATGTTTATATATATATATATATATATATATATATATATATTGGGGGGGGGGTGACACCTCTCCTCCTCCCCCACCACATATATATATATATATATATATATATCATCGAGTGCCGTCTCCGCATCGAAGGTTGGCTACCACCATGGATCGTCATTGTACTCTGTTTCTTGCTTTGCTGGTGCAGGTTGTCATAGATTGACTTGTCCATCTTTTGATGTTGCTCGTCCATGTTAGTCTTGGTCTGCCTCTGCCTCTTTTACCTTGTATTTTCCCTTCTAATATTACTTTTAGTAGGCTGTTGTGTCTTTTAATGTACCCCAAAAATTTCATTTGTCTTGTCTTAATTGTATTTAGTAGTTCTATTTTCATTTTTAGTTGTTTTAAAACTTCATCATTTGTTTTCTTTTCTTTCCATTCAATTCTACCTATTCTTCTATAAATCCACATTTCAAAAGCTTAAATTTTCTGTTCTGTTTTCTGGTCCATTGCCCATGTTTCTGCACTATACAGGAATTTTGAGAAGATGTAACATTTTGCTATTCTTAGTTTCAGCCCTGCTGTTATTTGTTTTGATGTTAGTATATTTTTCAATTATATATACATATAAAGGGGTCGTTCCGTGCACGTCCTACTCGAATGCACAGGCGACGATTCTAAACCTCTTAGCCGCCCCTCACGACATGCATGGCAGGTATCAGTGGCTCTATTCTTATTCCCCCCTTACTGTGGGGGCGCCGGTAGCCCCAAAGGCCACTAGAACGGTCACTGACACGATATTTCTCATACACCTGGCAAGGGCTGGAGGGATAATCTGTCTCTCTTTGTGTCTCTGTCTCTCTCTGTCTCTCTCTCTGTCTGTCTTTCAGTGTGTATGTGTGTCTCTTTATCTGTTTTTCTATCTTTCTCTGTCTGTCTCTCTCTGTGTGTCTCTCTCTGTCTCTCTTTGTGTCTCTGTCTCTCTCTGTCTGTCTTTCAGTGTGTGTGTGTGTCTTTATCTGTTTCTCTATCTTTCTCTGTCTGTCTCTCTTTGTCTGTCTCTCTCTGTCTGTCTGTCTCTCTCTGTATGTCTCTCTCTATGTCTGTCTCTGTCTGTCGCTCTGTCTGTCTATGTCTGTCTCTCTCTGTCTGTCTTTCTGTGTCTGTCTTGTCTCTCTGTGTCTCTCTCTGCCTCTCTCTCTGTCTGTCTGTCTTTCTCTGTCTCTCTCTCTCTCTCATTAGAGAATTATAGTCAATGCAGCAGGAGGTCGACGCCTGGGAGTCATGAGCCAGGCGGGGCCACCTCTCCTAGAGTGTCAAGAAGCTAAAGGACCGAAACACTTGCTTGACGGGGGCTCCTTCGGATGTTCAGATTGCCTCCTTCTACGAACCTCTGTAGAATGAGTCTACTATTAACATCTATACACGCACATCCTGTCGTCTTTTGGAAAGGAACGTGCGTGAATGAAAATGGGTTCCAGATTCCCCTGCAATATTGAACAAACAAACAAACAAACAAGCAAACAAGCAAGCAAGCACGCACGCACGCACACACACAGATATATATATATATATATATATATATATATATATATATATATATATATATATATATTGTCCTTTCGAGCCGAAGACGGCACATAGGGCAGAACCACAATCTCAAAAACAGAAACCTTGCGTGCCAGAATGGCACATATTGCAGAGATCACTGCTTCCAAAACTTATGGCACATACATATATACATATAGTAAAAAAAAAAAAAAAGTAACGTACCCCCGTCACGCCAAGTGGCGTATAGGGAATATGGTGTTAGTGACTATAATTTTTTACAGACCTTCGGCACATGATTTTTGGGGTAATGTGGTCGGTATTACACCCGTGCCGCTTTACTTTCCCAGAAAGAAATCCGGTACCCATTAAAGGCTGGGTGTACGGAAGCCGTCGGTTGGGATCGAACCCTACCTCTTGTCCTTTGTAGTCCAGTTCATTAACCACTGAGCTATCGCGGCTTCATATATATATATATATATATATATATATATATATATATATATATATATGACTAATAACTGTACACGATCATGAGCTTAATCAATAGCCAGAATCGGAAATATTATACGGCATTCATCATTCATTAAGATTCAGTTGACCGTAACGGCACCAAGGAAAAAAAAACAGCTCGTAAATTCATGAAAAGGCGCTGTTCAGCGCCAGAGTTAATTGTCAGGAGAGAAGTGGTTACATAAAATATGTTCACAAGTAAGGGATAAACAAAGTAATAAATAAGCGAAATGAAGCGAGAAGTAATTTGAGTTAAGACCTGATTGGTTGACGAGGGTGGGGATAGTGTGGGTCAAGGACGGGTGTGGTGATATGTCGTGGGTGGTGGGAATGGAAGAACAGTGTAGGTGGGTGGTGCTTGGGGTTTGATGTGTGGAATCTGTGTGTTGTAATATTGGGGTTTGATGTGTGCAATCTGTGTGTTGTAATATTAGGGTTTGGTGTGTGGAATCTGTGTGTTGTAATATTGGGGTTTGGTGTGTGGAATCTGTGTGTTGTAATATTGGGGTTTGGTGTGTGGAATCTGTGTGTTGTAATATTGGGGTTTGGTGTGTGGAATCTGTGTGTTGTAATATTGGGGTTTGGTGTGTGGAATCTGTGTGTTGTAATATTGGGGTTTGGTGTGTGGAATCTGTGTGTTGTAATATTGGGGTTTGGTGTGTGGAATCTGTGTGTTGTAATAAGGATATCAAAAGCAAGAGGAGCTTTCGTTGCACTGGGAAACATATGGAAGTCCAAAGAAATTAGGTTAAATACAAAAATAAAAATTGTCAACTCCAATTTTAAGTCAGTCCTATTATATGGCTGTGAAACATGGAGATACAGAATTTCATTAATGGATACTTACGCAGAATAAAAGGATGGAAATGGCAGGACGAAATCACTAACATAGAATTATGGAACTGTACCAGTCAAACACCAGTGGATAAAGAGATACAGCGAATATGAAAGCACTGGTTATGACACACACTACGGAAGCCAACTGAGAGTATTACACAACAGGCCCTTTTGTAGAATCCCCAGGGGAAAAGACAAAGAGGAAGACCAAATAATTCTTGGAGAAGACAGATAGAAGCAGAGATGAAGATGATGGGGAAAACATGGAATGATCTTAAAAGAATGGCAAGAAGCAGAACGACTTGGAAGGTGTTTGTTAAAGGCCTATGCTCCACAGGGAGCTGAAAGGTAGAAGAAGAAGATGTGTGTGTTGTGGAAGGTTTGTTGAGTGATGTGATGATGTTATTGAGTTTTTTTAGGGGAATGGTTGGTCTCGAGGCAAGACGCCAGCTTTCGAGACCGAGAAGTTGTGGGTTCAAATCCCGGCTGCACCAGTTGGGATTGTTATTAATGATTTCTCTCTGCGGCAACCACCCCTGGTCTCAGCAGCGAGGCCCGGCTTGAAATGTCAATTAATCATCGACTGAAAAAAATATGAGTACCTACGAAATCGGAGTTATCTGCCTGTGCGGCGAGGGACCCCTGTGCACACGGCTGCTAGGGATTGGTTATTGGTTATTGGTTATGGAAGGCCTCGGTATCACAGCAAAGGAATTAAAATCCATAATTGCTCAACCGCCCGTGCCAGTGGAATCATCCGAATTACTAACTCATCTCCCAAACAAAGAAAGGTAACTGTAGTCCCCATCGTAGCAGTCTCAGCACACGCCAAAAGACATAAGGCGAAACCGCGCAGAAAGTGAACACAGCCAACTGTTCCCTGTCATACGATATCATCATTCATCGTAAACAAGCGGGATTAGCACTGCTGCTAGGGAGAAACGGATTAGCACGCAAAATTCAGTTCCTAGTCTCTAGGGACTTCGTCAGATGCTCTTCGAAGGAGAATCCGAAAATTAAGTAACAACTGGCGAACGAAAAAATAATTTTATTTTTAATTAGTTTTTTTGTCCATTTGGGGGAACTCGGTAACCTAGTTGAGAAAACCACCCGACTGGGCTACCAACGTTCGGGCAATCCGTGTTCGATTCCTGCTGGAAGCAGTGTGAGTCGTATTTGTGGTTGGAATAAAAAATGCCCCCCGCGGTCGACTCTGCCGCTGGCAGAAATAGGTACCAGGGTAGTACTCTGAGAAGGTGAGGAATGCCGCCTCGCATCGTGAGTTTCAATGCTTGAAGCGACACTATCCAGAAGTCTCCGAACATTTCTGGGTAGGCGGCCGAGCACATATGGGTGAAAACTCTTTTGCTAAGACGCCTATTCAAGTCTCGTACTTTACCTTTACTTTGTGGGTCATCATCATTGCACCTGGAACATATACATGGGTGCTCAGATCCCTTCATCAGCACTTCCTGCAAGGCCCAGCGACTGACAACTCCATTCTGTGCTGGTTGATAAGTCTTCTTATACACCCACGTATCCTCGCGTTTCTAGATGCACCATCTTTATATCATTTCCTTCATCCGAAAAATAAGAGATGTGGACTCGTGATTGTCGAAGTCTGTTCCCTTCCCGTATCTCGGATTGCGTTAATGACGCTTGCTGACTGATTGACTGGCTTGTTGACTGATTGACTGGCTTGTTGACTGACTAACTGACTGACTGGCTTCCTGGCTGATTGACTGAATAGATTACTGACATGCTGGCTGACAAACTGACTGACTGAATGACTGGCTTGCTGACTGACTAGCTGACTTGCTGACTGACTTGCTTCGTGGCTGACTGACTGAATAGATGACTGACAGGCTGGCTGACTGACTGACTGATTGACTGGCTTGCTGACTGACTAACTGATTAGCTGACTTGCTGACTGTCTGGCTTCCTAGCTGACTGACTGAATAGATGACTGACAGGCTGGCTGACTGACTAACTGACTGACTGATTGGCTTGCTGGCGGAATAACTGCCTGACTAACTGAACAACGACTAAGTGACTAACTGACGGACAGATTACCTAACTAAGTAAGTAATTAGCTAACTTGAATAACTAACTGATTAACAAACAGACTCACTGACTAAAAAACTAACTGGCGTGACTAACTAAATGACAAACAAATTAACTAACTGATATGACTAACTAACTGACTAACAAACAGCCTGCCTAACTAACTGACTACCTAGCTAACTGACTGACTAACTTACTGACTGACTAGCTGACTAATTTACTGAATATATAACTGACTGACTGTCTAATTGAAACAGCTGGCCTGACTGACATATTATCTGACTGATTGACTTACTAATTAACTGATTGACATATTATCTGACTGAATAACTGATTAACGGACTGACTACTTAGCTAACTGGCTAACTATTTAAATGACTAACTGACACGTCATCTAACGGACTGACTACTTAGCTGACTGGCTAACTATTTAAATGACTAACTGACACGTTATCTAACGGACTGACTACTTAGCTGACTGGCTAACTATTTAAATGACTAACTGACACGTTATCTAACGGACTGACTACTTAGCTGAATGGCTAACTATTTAAATGACTAACTGACACGTTATCTAACGGACTGACTACTTAGCTGAATGGCTAACTATTTAAATGACTAACTGACACGTTATCTAACGGACTGACTACTTAGCTGAATGGCTAACTATTTAAATGACTAACTGACACGTTATCTAACGGACTGACTACTTAGCTGACTGGCTAACTATTTAAATGACTGACTGACACGTTATCTAACGGACTGACTACTTAGCTGACTGGCTAACTATTTAAATGACTAACTGACACGTTATCTAACGGACTGACTACTTAGCTGACTGGCTAACTATTTAAATGACTGACTGACACGTTATCTAACGGACTGACTACTTAGCTAACTGGCTAACTATTTAAATGACTAACTGACACGTTATCTAACGGACTGACTAACATATTAACTGACTCATTAACTATAAAAACATTAAAGCAGATGGGAATTAGTTATAGATGGGAATTGGAAATTATGGTTATAGTTATGGAAGGCCCTGGTATCACCGTAAATGAATTAAAATCCATAATTGCTCAACCGCCCGTGCCAGTGAAATCATCCGAATTAATATCTCTTCTTTCAAACAAATAAAGGTAGCTGTAGTCCCCATCGCAGCAGTCTCAGCACACGCCAAAAGACATAAGGCAAAACCGCACAGAAAGTGAACACATCCATCTGTTCCCCGTCATACGATATCATCATTCATCGTAAGCAATCGGAATATATAAACACAATCAAAACGGATAAAACACACAGCTCACGGTGAGCACAGCGCACGTAACTCAGTAGCTCCTGCATCAAGCCGGACTTGGAATAAGAGAAAACTGCAACTAGAAACAACTTGCAGACACAACCTTTAACAGTCCCTGCCGCCTGTCCGCCTTATTGATAGACGGGAATATAATCCATCACTATAAAGACACACTATTAGTTGAATTGTCAAAGTCTACAGGGCTCATGCTGGAAACCGCTTGATAGAGAAATTGTGGTTCTGAATGTTGAATAAGAGTCCGGGTTGAGGTTTAAGGAGTTCTACAACCCAGACGTCAAGAGGTTGAAGAAGTCATGAGAGAAATACATCACTTTTATGAGTGAATGCAGAGTAGGACTTTTTTCTTCTTTCTTTCTTTTTCATTCATTCATTCATTCTTTCTTTCTTTCTTTCTTTCTTTCTTTCTTTCAGGCGTTGACCCTATGACTAATAAAAGATCGAATAGTCAGTTTCATCATTATCATCATCATCATGTGCCATACCGGTTGGCAAAGGCGATCATGTCTTTACACAATTTTCTATCTACAGTGCATCGTATCAGTTCTGTTGTTTGCAGGTTTTCATGCCATGACACCCAAGCGATCTAGTATCTTCTCACTTTGTCATCCGCGATCTTTCTTTCCCTGTATTTTGCCGCTTGTAACCTTCTCATGATGTGCCCGAAAAATGTTGATTGTTTATTTCTGATGTTTTTTAGGAGCTCTTTTTCTGTGTTGGTCTTTTGGATAATGTTCTCGTTGGTCTTTCTAGCTGTCCAGGGAACTTTTAAAACAATTATTTTGAGAAATCCCATCTCTGTGGCTTCTGATCGTCTTTTTATTTGTTTGTATGTCTTTGTATTTGTTTTATGATTTTCTTCCATAGGTAAGAATTGGCTCTATATAGCACCAATGAATTCTCTTCTCATTATCCATACTTAAAAGGACGTTAAGTTGCCGCAGGTGCGTTCTGTTGTGGTTTGCAACAAGGCTGTGGTATTTGCGCTGTTTGGCCCGACACATCCGACTTCAGCACGGCATGTTAGAGTATCATGTTGCCTTCCCTCTTCGATGAAACTCTCACTTGGCCAGAGTGGATAGTTTGTTTCCAAGAGGACGGCGGAGAGGTGGAGCAGTTTGGTTGTTGGCCGATACTGACGCCTGCAGTCAGCTGCGGGTTGTTGATCCTGACGCATGCAGTCAGCTGTTGGTTGTTGATCCTGACACATACAGTCAGCTGTTGGTTGTTGATCCTGACACGTACAGTCAGCTGTTGGTTGTTGATCCTGACACGTACAGTCAGCTGTTGGTTGTTGATCCTGACACATACAGTCAGCTGTTGGTTGTTGATCCTGACACGTACAGTCAGCTGTGGGTTGTTGATCCTGACACGTACTGTCAGCTGTGGGTTGTTGATCCTGACACGTACAGTCAGCTGTTGGTTGTTGATCCTAACGCATGCAGTCACTTTGGGTTGTTGATCCTGACGCATACAGTCAGCTGTTGGTTGTTGATCCTGACACGAACAGTCAGCTGTTGGTTGTTGATCCTGACACGTACAGTCAGCTGTTGGTTGTTGATCCTGACACGTACAGTCAGCTGTTGGTTGTTGATCCTGACACGTACAGTCAGCTGTTGGTTGTTGATCCTGACACGTACAGTCAGCTGTTGGTTGTTGATCCTGACACGTACAGTCAGCTGTTGGTTGTTGATCCTGACACGTACAGTCAGCTGTTGGTTGTTGATCCTGACACGTACAGTCAGCTGTTGGTTGTTGATCCTGACACGTACAGTCAGCTGTTGGTTGTTGATCCTGACACGTACAGTCAGCTGTTGGTTGTTGATCCTGACACGTACTGTCAGCTGTGGGTTGTTGATCCTGACACGTACAGTCAGCTGTTGGTTGTTGATCCTGACACATACAGTCAGCTGTTGGTTGTTGATCCTGACACATACAGTCAGCTGTTGGTTGTTGATCCTGACACGTACAGTCAGCTGTTGGTTGTTGATCCTGATGCATGCAGTCAGCTGTTGGTTGTTGATCCTGACACGTACAGTCAGCTGTTGGTTGTTGATCCTGACACATACAGTCAGTTGTTGGTTGTTGATCCTGACACATACAGTCAGCTGTTGGTTGTTGATCCTGACACATACAGTCAGCTGTTGGTTGTTGATCCTGAAACATACAGTCAGCTGTTGGTTGTTGATCCTGACGCATACAGTCAGCTGTTGGTTGTTGATCCTGACGCATACAGTCAGCTGTTGGTTGTTGATCCTGACGCATGCAGTCACTTTGGGTTGTTGATCCTGACGCATACAGTCAGCTGTTGGTTGTTGATCCTGACGCATACAGTCAGCTGTTGGTTGTTGATCCTGACGCATGCAGTCAGCTGTTGGTTGTTGATCCTGACTCATACAGTCAGCTGTTGGTTGTTGATCCTGACACATACAGTCAGCTGTTGGTTGTTGATCCTGACGCATGCATATATATATATATATATATATATATATATATTAACCTGTGATGGTACAATAGATATACAACAGAGGTGAGATGCAGAATGGCTCAGGCAAAAGCAGCTTTTCAAAAATGAGGAAGATAATGCGCAATCCATTTTTGTTAATAGAAACAAGAAAAAGGGTTCTTAAATGTTACGTAGAGCAGGTCTTAACATATGGTTGTGAATCATGGACAATAGGACAACATACAAGAAAATAACTGGAGGATGTAGTAATGTGGTTTTACAGCAGAATGTTGAGAATACCATAACTAGTAAATTAATGAAAACGTAATGAAAGAGGTCAAGGCAAAAAGAGATCTAATTTCCAATATTAGGAACAAATAACAATCATTTTTCGGACAAGTAATGCGAAGGGAACAGCTGGAATATAATGTATCAACGGGAAAATTTGAGGGACAAAAAGATACCAGACAGTTTAAAAGAATGGCTTAGCAGATCAACAACAGAACTAATAAATAACTATTGAGATCAAAAAGTTGTGGAGAGACATGATCACCTACTCCAACAGCAAGAGACACCTGAATAGTTTGCAATGTCGGCATACAAAACAGAGTCAACTGTATCTGACCTGTTGCTCTCTATGACGTTAAATGAGGTAAGAGAGATATTTGTTGATGTCAGCCCTGTCTATGAGAAGTGTGTTACGTGTGTCAACTATTTCAAGCTTAGCTTACATCATTCGTGTAGCTTGTAAGATTTAACTGACAACTGCTGTCTCGTGACGTGTCTAGCGCTTCATCAATTTCAAGCGGTCCAGAGATTTTGTTGGCTTGTAATTTTACCTACTGTATCGCCTGAAATACCTTTCTTCTTTTTTTTCATTGATGCGAAGAAGGAAAAATATAATAGTACAAGAAAACAACACGAATGGTCTCAGTCGGAATAGTAAGAAAACAGAAGTAATGGTCATATTGAAGAAACAATCATCACCATCATGCAGCATAAAAATAAACAGAATAAATCTGAAACAAGTGCAACGCGTCAAATACATGGACACAATAATAACATCAGATGGGAGATGCACCACAGAAATGAAAAGCAGAATAGCTCAGGCCAAAATAGCATTTCAGAAAATGAAAAACGTCTTATGCAATAAGTCTATGTCAATAGAAATGAGAAAGAGAGTTCATCGGTGCTATATAGAACCAATTCTGACCTATGAAAGCGAATCATGGACAATAAACAAACAAATGAAAAGACGATTAGAAGCCACAGAGATGGGATTTCTCAGAAGAATGTTGAAATGTCTGGACAGCTAAAAAGATAATGAGGAAATTCTCAAAGAGGCCAACACAAAAAAGGGAGCTCTTAAAAAACATCAGAAAGAAACAATCAACATTTTTCGGGCACATCATGAGAAGAGGAAAGTTGGAATACTTGGTTACAACTGGCAAAATAAAAGGAAAGAGATACTTCGGACGATAAAGAGAGAAGATACTAGATAGCTTGATGTCATAGCATGGAAAACAGTCAACAACAGAACTGATACGATGTACCGTGGAGAAAAGATTGTGGAAGGACATGATCGCCTACGCCAGCCGGTATGCACAAGAAGATGATAAAGAAGGAAATGAAAGCAAATCATGGATAGTAGACAAACAAATGGAAGGACACTTAGAGGTACAGGTTTGGGCTTTCTCAGAAGAATGTTGAGAGTTCCATAAACAACCACACAGACCAAAGGAGACATTCTCAAAGAGCTGAACACAAAAAGAGTGCGGGGGCCTCAGTAGTTTGGTTGGGAAAGCCACGCCACTAGTTACTGATGTTCACAATAGCAGGGTCGGCGCACCATCAGCTGACCATGACCTATAATTCTACCTCCTTGTGGTCTCCCCTGGTAACAATCTGCGTCAAAACAGACTGGCTAACAGAAGCTAGGATTGCCGTGTTCCTTGTAGTGGTGGCTGTTACTGATTGAAGACATATTATTAAAGTACCTCTGGGCTGGACTAGTAGTTTCCCAGCATAGCCTGGGACAGACAAACTCCAACTTCTCCAGTAAGAACCGGGAATGTCAAGATAGCCATTATGACCCGCCACATCAATGAGTAAAGGGGCACCCTGCCCGCATAAACTCGTGGCATTACGTCAACTCAACAACGTTCGGACAAAATGTGTTCGATTCCCGCTGGAAGCTGTGTGAATTGTACTTGTGGTTGGAAAAAAATACTCCGTGTTAGACCCAGCCGCTGGTAGAAATGGGTACCAGGGTTCATACTTTGAGAAGGTTAAGATTGGTGCCTCGCTGGTGAGTTACGATGCATTAGGCGACACTAGACAGAAGTCTCCGAACACTTCTGAATAGGCGGCCGAGCATCATATATAGGTAAAAACCCGCGTGATAAGACGCCGATTCATGTCTCGTACTTTACTCTTTTAACAAATAGAGAGTTTAAAACGAACGATCAGAAATACGCGATCACAATTTATTGGGCAAATCGCGTAGACAAAAATGGGGGCGGTCGTCAGAAGAAATGTTTTAAGAAGTGTCATAAACACGCCCTCAATACATCCCTAATTTGTCTAAAATCATCGTCGATGTTTCACGGTTCAAATATTGATAATCACAGGAAATAACTAGAGGCAAAGCGGGCACTCTACACTGAAATATTCACCACAACGTTGTGCTACCAATGACAGGAAACAGTCTGAGAGATAAGGTCAGAAATGAAGAACTCGAAAAAAGCTAGGAATAGCCCCCCCCCCCCCCCCCCACCCCAATAGAATATATAAGGAAACAACAGATAAAATAGTTTGGACACGTGACAAGGCAGAAAGATCAAAACACAACACACCGAGCCTTCAATACACGTTGCGAGAACACCAGGCCCAAAGGCCGACTACGACAACAACGGATTGATGGAATATTAGAAACATTAGGAAACATAGCAGCAGGGTTGAACAGAAGACCAGTGGATGCATTGATGGAATATTAGAAACACTAGGCAATGTAACAGCAGTATATGGAAACATAAAATCAAAAGATGCATTGATGGAATATTAGAAACAATATGAGACTTAACATGTGGAGAAGCCAACAGAAGAGCAAAAGATGAATTGATGGAATATTAAAAACACTGGGAAACATAACAGACAGACAGGCCAACAGAAGAGCAAAAGACCTCACATGATATCTCTACTCGACTCTGAAAAGAAAATGAAGAATGAAAGAAGAAGATTGTTTCTTCAGTTGAGTTCCTCCTTTCTTTGTGCTCACAGTAACTCTGTTGTTTCTCTCCATATTTTTTCCACCCGTCTTTTATCAAAGACTTTTCTTGTTGTCTTTTCTCTTCTTCTTCTTCTTTTCTCTTTTCACTGATACCTAAAAGGTGTCGTGGTTTATATCATTTGTCGTTCTTGTGCTGCTCGAACTGTCTGAATTAGTGATTTTCCTTTGTTGTTACATGTCTCTGACACTGCATCTATCCATCTTCTTCTGGGTCTTCCTCTTGGTCTTTTCCCATGCATTCTCGAGAAGAACGCCCTTGATGGTGATTGGTAAGGATTCATTCTGACCAGGTGGCCAAACCATTTAAATTGTTGTTGTTCTATATATTCTTGGCAGGGTTTTGTTTCTACTATTTTTCTTATGGTTTCATTTGGTATTCTATCTCTTCTTGTGTTGTTTGTTACTTTTCTCAAGCATCGCATCTCACATGTATTCACACAAATAATCAACATACATCTCACTGTGAAACAATCACATACATTTTGGCAGGTATGGCTAGGGAAAATCCCTATTGGCTCCTTTGTCCGAACCTCATTCCCTACCTACCTATCGCAGGTTTGAAAAAAGAAACCCGCAAAAACACTATCAAGAGCCGCTATCAACTAATCTCTCAAGTACCCTCCAACCCGTCTCGACAAGGACGTTTCTCGTGTAGTGATATATGGGCCTGTCTACTTGGTCTGAGTCATTGAAGTAGGAACAAAGGGGGTTGGTTGTCAGAATAGTTGTTTTCAAATAATTTTAAGCTGTCACCCCTCTGATATAATAAACTCGCCCTCGTCACAACAGGACTTTCTAAAATCATCAACGGCTTTTCATGGTTCAATTAAAGTATCTCCCGGGACCCTTAGGTAACTCCTCTTCTGCTCTCCCTGAATCTAACATATCTTCTACTCTCCCTGAATCTACCATATCTTCCACTCTTCCTGAATCTACCATATATTCTGCTCTCCCTGAATCTAACATATCTTCTACTCTCCCTGAATCTACCATATATTCTGCTCTCCCTGAATCTACCATATCTTCTACTCTCCCTGAATCTACCATATCTTCCACTCTTCCTGAATCTACCATATATTCTGCTCTCCCTGAATCTACCATATCTTCTACTCTCCCTGAATCTACCATATCTTCTACTCTCCCTGAATCTACCATATCTTCTACTCTCCCTGAATCTACCATACCATATCTTATACTCACCCTGAATCTACCATATCTTTTACTCTCCCTGAATCTACCATATCTTCTATTCAACCTGAATCTACCATATCTTCTACTCTCCCTGAATCTACCATACCATATCTTCTACTCTCCCTGAATCTACCATATCTTCTATTCTCCCTGAATCTACCATATCTTCTACTCTCCCTGAATCTATCATACCATATCTTCTACTCTCCCTGAATCTACCATATCTTCTACTCTACCTGAATCTACCATATCTTCTACTCTCCCTGAATCTACCATATCTTCTACTCTCCCTGAATCTACCATATCTTCTACTCTCCCTGAATTTACCATATCTTCTACTCTCCCTGAATCTACCATATCTTTTACTCTCCCTGAATTTACCATATCTTCTACTCTCCCTGAATCTACCATATCTTCTACTCTCCCTGAATCTACCATACCATATCTTCTACTCACCCTGAATCTACCATATCTTCTACTCTCCATGAATCTACCATATCTTCTACTCTCTCTGAATCTACCATATCTTCTACTCTCCCTGAATCTACCATATCTTCTATTCTCCCTGAATTTACCATATCTTCTATTCTCCCTGAATCTACCATATCTTCTACTCTCCATGAATCTACCATATCTTCTACTCTCCCTGAATCTACCATATCTTCTACTCTCCCTGAATCTACCATATCTTCTACTCTCCCTGTACCTACCACTCTCCTATTCTCATTTAAATTACCTCCTCTTCTGCTCTCTTTGAACACACATCCTCTTCTACTTTCCCTGAACTCACTCCCTTTCTATTCTCGCTGAACCACCCTCTCTCCTACTCTCCCTGAACCCACCCTCTCTCCAACTCTCACTGAGCTCATCCTCTCTCCAACTCTTACTGAACTCACCCTCTCTCCAACTCTCACTGAACTCACCCTCTCTCCAACTCTCACCGAACTCATCCTCTCTCCAACTCTCCTGAACTCACCCTCTCTCCAACTCTCACTGAACTCACCCTCTCACCGAACTCACCCTCTCTCCAACTCTCACCGAACTCACCCTCTCTCCAACTCTCCTGAACTCACCCTCTCTCCAACTCTCCTGAACTCACCCTCTCTCCAACTCTCCTGAACTCACCCTCTCTCCAACTCTTACTGAACTAATCCTCTCTCCAACTCTCACCGAACTCACCCTCACTCCAACTCTCCTGAACTCACCCTCTCTCCAACTCTCACTGAACTCACCCTCACTCCAACTCTCCTGAACTCACCCTCTCTCCAACTCTCGTGATCTCACCCTCTCTCCAACTCTTACTGAACTCACCCTCTCTCCAACTCTCCTGAACTCACCCTCTCTCCAACTCTCCTGAACTCACCCTCTCTTCAATTCTCCTGAACTCACCCTCTCTTCAACTCTTACTGAACTCACCCTCTCTCCAACTCTTACTGAACTCACCCTCTCTCCAACTCTCACTGATCCCATCCTCTCTCCTACTCTCCCTGAACCCACCTTCTCTCCAACTCTTACTGAACCCACCTCCTCTCCAACTCTCACTGAACCCACCCTTTCTCATACTCTCCCTGAACCCACCCTCTCTCCTACTCTCACTGAACCCACCCTCTCTCATACTATCACTGAACCCACCCTCTCTCCTACTCTCACTGAACCTACCCTCTCTCCTACTCTCACTGAACCCACCCTCTCTCATACTATCACTGAACCCACCTTCTCTCCTACTCTCACTGAACCCATTCTCTCTCCAACTCTTACTGAACTCACCCTCTCTCCAACTTCCTGAACCTACCCTCTCTCCAACTCTTACTGAACCTACCTACTCTTCTACTCTCACTGAACCCACCTTCTCTCCAACTCTCCATGAACGCACCCTCTCTCATACTCTCCCCTAACCTACACCCTCTCCTACTCTCCCTTAACCTATACCCTCTCATACTCTCCCAAAAACTAACCCTCTCCTTCTCTCCCTTAACCTACTCCCTCACCTATTCTCCCTTAACCTACACCCTCTCTCCTACTCTCCCTTAACCTACTCCCTCTTCTACTCTCACTTAACCTACTCCCTCACCTATTCTCCCTTAACATACACCCTCTCTCCTACTCTCCTTTAACCTACTCCCTCTTCTGCTCTCCCTTAATCTACTCCCTCATATTCTCCCTTAACATACTCCTTCTTCTACTCTCCCTTAACCTACACCCTCTCTTACTCTCTCTTAACCTACTCCCTCTTCTACTCTCCCTTAACCTACTCCCTCTTCTACTCTCCCTTAATCTACTCCCTCTCCTAATCTACCATAATCTACACCCTCTCCTACACTCTCTTGACCTACTCTATCTCCTACTCTCCCTTAACCTATTCTCCCTTAACCTACTCACCCTTAACATACTCCCTCTCCTGCCCCTTAACTTATCCACTCTCCTACTCTCCTTAATCTACTTCCCCCGAACCTACTTCTTCTATTACTCTCCCCTAATATATTCCCTCTCCTCCTTTCCATGAATCTACTCCATACCCTGCTCTCCCCTCTCCTACTCCCTTTCATTCTCTCTCTGATCCTACATACAAACCAAGAGTAATCCCAGAACACGTATATATAAATCTATAGAAGCATACGAGCAAACCACAGCCCTCTATGGACTTACACGTGAATCTATATTGCTAGGAGCAAACCACATCCCTCTATGGACTTACACATGAATCTATATTGCTAGGAGCAAACCACATCCCTCTATGGACTCACACGTGAATCTATATTGCTAGGAGCAAACCACAGCCCTCTATGGACTTACACGTGAATCTATATTGCTAGGAGCAAACCACAGCCCTCTATGGACTCACACGTGAATCTATATTGCTAGGAGCAAACCACAGCCCTCTATGGACTTACACGTGAATCTATATTGCTAGGAGCAAACCACAGCCCTCTATGGACTCACACGTGAATCTATATTGCTAGGAGCAAACCACAGCCCTCTATGGACTTACACGTGAATCTATATTGCTAGGAGCAAACCACAGCCCTCTATGGACTTACACGTGAATCTATATTGCTAGGAGCAAACCACGGCCCTCTTTGGACTTACACATAAATCGACATTGCTAGGAGCAAATCATAGCCCTCTATGGACTTACATATGAATCTACATTGCTAGGAGCAAACCATAGCCCTCTATCGACTGACACATGAATCGACATTGCTAGGAGCAAACCATAGCTCTCTATGCACTTACACATGAATCTACATTGCTAGGAGCAAACCATAGTCCTCTATGGACTTACACATAAATCTACATTGCTAGGAGCAAATCATAGCCCTCTATGGACTTACATATGAATCTACATTGCTAGGAGCAAACCACAGCCCTCTATGGAGCAAACCCAGACATCTAAATAGATTTAGAAGATCACCTGTCATGAAACATTGTAAATGAAAAACAAAAACGTGATCTCCTAAACTGCCTGTCTACCCATAATCTCTCAGATTGCCTATCTACACATAATCTCTCAGATTGCCTATCTACACATAATCTCTCAGATTGCCTATCTACACATAATCTATCAGATTGCCTATCTACATATGATCTCTCAGATTGCCTATCTACACATAATCTCTCAGATTGCCTATCTACACATAATCTCTCAGATTGCCTATCTACACATAATCTCTCAGATTGCCTATCTACACATAATCTCTCAGATTGCCTATCTACACATAATCTCTCAGATTGCCTATCTACACATGATCTCTCAGATTGCCTATCTACACATAATCTCTCAGATTGCCTATCTACACATAATCTCTCAGATTGCCTATCTACACATAATCTCTCAGATTGCCTATCTACATATGATCTCCGTGCCGACCTATCTACACAATAAGACAGTCTTAATAACGTTTTTAAACTACCTTTCCTTCAAGCGTAAACTAGAGGTTAATTACGTTAATGCAACCTTGGGCGGAATAATTTACTTCACGTGTTAACTGTTACCTGTATGTAATTCTACGCTCTTATTGCTAAGACCCCAACAATCATGTCGATGCTCAGAAGTCGAAGACTAAGATGGCTGGGGCATGTCCAGCGAATGGAAGAATACCACATACCCAGGCAAGTACTATATGGTGAACTAACACACGGAAAAAGACAAATCGGCAGAACTAAACTACGATATAGAGGTATCTGTAAATCATCTCTGAATGACTTCTCCATCTGTGAAATTGACTGGGGACATCTGGCAAGTGATCGCACATCATAGAGAGCATGCATAAGGAATGTTATAACATCATTTGAGACTGTGCTAAGGCAAAACATAGCAGAGAAAAGACTCATGAAAAAGGACGGAAAACCCCGTGGACCAGTGGGCCAGACTTGTTCATTTTGTGACCGTGTGTGTTTGTCAAACATTGGTAGAATTAACCACAAGAGAAGCTGTTCGAAAAAAAAAAACCTCACCAAAAAAATAGACAATAGCCTCCACTAGACCGCCTGATAAGACTAAAAAAGCCAATGGAATTTTACGCTCTTATTTAAACACTTTCGAAAACAATTTAGCTGCGATCATAAAAGTCAAGTACCGGGCCTATTGGCAAGTGTGCTCATGACTGTACACACCTTTCTATCTCTACAGAAGTTTATTATTTGTGTTGTTGACTTTTCTTCTACTAAACGCTCTCTATTAAACTGTCTTGTATATTTACTCTTTGTTTTCCTCTACTTCCCTAAATTGTTCCTGTTGTCACAATATATTTCAGTTTCATAACATGACCGAACATGATGGCCGCTTCCTCTCGTGTTCTGTCTCTTTACTGAAACATATAAAAGTAGTGCCGAAGGGGAGGAGAATTTATGACATTATTCCTGTAAGAATCACTGCTTTTAAAAAAAAAAAAAAAAAAAAAAAAAAAAAAAAAAAAAAAGCTGTACGAAAATTTAATTGACAGCAAAATCTTGTTTTTTTTTTTTTTTCGATACCTTATAATGCAAATTATGTCAGGTCGGGTAATTTTACCTGCTGCTGCTGTATGCAGTAAACAGTACAACCTGCGGCTGCCCTGCTGCCTTGCAGGTATGCTCAGAAGAATTAAAGGTTAAGGGAGGGTAGCCTGAACAAAACCAAATGCCTTATGAGTGAGACTTTTTAGCTAAAGGCTAGCGGAGCCAACCGTAAACAAACCGACGGAAGGCAACAGAAAACCACCGTCGTAACTTCTTTGTACAATCATGAATCGTCACAATAGAATACCATGGACAGCTAAGAAGAGTAATGCAAACGTTCTGAAAGAGGTCAAAGCAAAAAGAGAGCTAATTTCCAATATTATGAAGAGACAATCATCATTTTTTTGGCCATGTCATGAGAAGAGAACAACTGGAATATATTGTAACAACTGGGAAAATTGAGGAACGAAGAGATAGAGGGAAGCAAAGAGAAAAAATAACAGACAGCTTAAGAGAATGGAGCCAGTAGTGGGGTGTTTTAAACACTCCAAGGTATGGTGACAGCTATGTATGGTTACAAGGAAGGAACACAACATAATACTGACGTTTCGGTCTGTGGCCTTCTTCACAATACAGGGACATCGACAACAAACGGTGAAGCACAAATATCTATAACTACATGTCGGATGATCAAGTATAGGAAGAGGTGGACGGAGAGAGGAGAAGTAGGGTGGTGAGATAAAGAAAGAGAGATGTGTTACATGAGGGGAGGTAGGATGACGAGTGTGGAGATATAAACAATTGTAAGATTAGAAAATGTAGAGGAGCTCGAAACTAAAGAGTGAAACGTCAGTATTAAAAAGTAAATAATGTATCTATAAAAGTGTATAAACATGACTTAGCGGAAAACACCAAATTAGTATTTTCTCTTTGTTGTCCGTGACCTCTCTTTCCTTGTATTTTGCCAGTTATAACAAAGCATTCCAAATTTCATCTTTTCACGATGTGCCCAAAAAGAATGTTGATTGTTTCTTTCTGATGTTTCTTATGAGCTGCCTTTTTGTGTTGGCCTCTTTGAGAATTTCATTGTTGGTCTTCTTAGCTCTCTCATCATCATCATCATCATCATCATCATCATGTACCATATCAGTTGACGTAGGCAATCATGTCCTTCCAGAATCTTTTATCTACAGTGCATAGCATCAGTTCTGTTGTTGACTGTTTTCTTTACCATGACACCAAGCTATTCAGTATTTTCTCTCAATTTTCGTCCGTGATCTCTCTTTCCTTTTATTTTGCCAGTTGTAACGAAGTATTCCAACTTTCTTCTTCTTATGATGTGCGCGAAAAATGTTGATAGTTTCTTTCTAAATGTTTTTTAGGAGCTCCCTTTTGTGCTGGCCTCTTTGAGAATTTCTTCATTGGTTTTTTTAGCTGTACATGGAATTTTCAACATTTTTCTGAGAAATTCCATCTCTGTGGCCTCTGTGTTTTCGTTTATTTGTCTACTCTCCATGATTCGCTACCATGGATCAGAATTTATGAATAAGATGGAATTATGAAATATTACAAACTCTAGGAAATATAAAAGCAGAAGAAACTAGTAAAAGTAAAAAAAAAGGTAGAGCTCCAGTCACGCCAAGTGGCGTATAGGGAATATGGTGTTAGTGACCATAAATTTTACAGACTTTCAGCACATGATTTTTGGGGTAATGTGATCGGCGTTACGCCCGTGCCGCTTTACTTTCCCAGAAAAAAAATCCGGTACCCATTAAAGGCTTGGTGAACCCGTAAGCCGTCGGTTTGGGGAAAGAAGCCAACAGAAGAACAAAAGACAGTGAACTATATCTCTCCCCGACGTCGACATGCAAATGAGGAAGGAAAGAAGTTATTTTGTAACTGACGTAGTGAAGGGGCGCATTATCAACTCAAGGTCTGAACTACGTATAGTTCTCTCAATTAATTTCCAACATTTAATTTAAATAATGGGACGGCTAACCTCTTTTTGGCATAGGGGTGGCAGGTATCTAACTACCGTTCTAAGTATTCCCAAAGGTGAAGTTACCAACAAATCTGCAAGCAATTTGCATACATATTCATGTTACCCTCCAAGGTTATACAAATGCTTATTAATCGATTTAACTCCTTATCCAATCCTTCCCTACTTACCAGATACGATTAATGGACGCCCCCTCTTTTAAAGTAGTCCCAAGAAATAAACACTTTATAATTATAATAAATTATTACGCGCTGTAACTACATGTAACTTAACTATATAGTAGGCTACTTTTGGCTTAAAGGAAACTAGTTCTTTTCGTGTTCCAACTTATTGAACAAGGGTTGCTGTCCGTATTATATCATAACGAGGGTTGCTGTCCGTATTCTATCATAATGAGGGTTGTTGTCTGTATCCTATCATACCGAGAGTTGTTGTCTGTATTGTATCATACCGAGAGTTGTTGTCTGTATTGTATCATACCGAGAGTTGTTGTCTGTATCCTATCATACCGAGAGTTGTTGTCTGTATTGTATCATACCGAGAGTTGTTGTCTGTATCCTATCATACCGAGAGTTGTTGTCTGTATCCTATCATACCGAGAGTTGTTGTCTGTATTGTATCATACCGAGAGTTGTTGTCTGTATCCTATCATACCGAGAGTTGTTGTCTGTATTGTATCATACCGAGAGTTGTTGTCTGTATTGTATCATACCGAGAGTTGTTGTCTGTATTGTATCATACCGAGAGTTGTTGTCTGTATTGTATCATACCGAGAGTTGTTGTCTGTATTGTATCATACCGAGAGGTGTTGTCTGTATTGTATCATACCGAGAGTTGTTGTCTGTATTGTAACATACCGAGAGTTGTTGTCTGTATTGTATTTTACCGATAGTTGTTGTCTGTATTGTATCATACCCGAGAGTTGTTGTCTGTATTGTAACATACCGAGAGTTGTTGTCTGTATTGTATTTTACCGATAGTTGTTGTCTGTATTGTATCATACCCGAGAGTTGTTGTCTGTATTGTATCATACCCGAGAGTTGCTGTCTGTATTGTATCATACCGAGAGTTGTCTGTATTGTATCACACCGAGAGTTGTTATCTCTTTTGTATCATACCGAGAGTTGTTGTCTGTATAGAGGTGTTGTCTGTATTGTATCATACCCGAGAGTTGCTGTCTGTATTGTATCATACCGAGAGTTGTTGTCTGTATTGTATCACACCGAGAGTTGTTATCTCTTTTGTATCATACCGAGAGATGTTGTCTGTATAGAGTTGTTGTCTGTATTGTATCATACCGAGAGTTTATGTCAGTATTGTATCATGCCGAGAGTTGTTGTCTTATTGTATCATAACAATGGCGACTGTCTGAATTGTATCATAACAATGGCTACTGTCTGTTTTTGTATTATAACAATGGCTACTGTCTGTATTGTATCATAACAAGGGCTACTGTCTGTATTGTATCATAACAATGGCTACTGTCTGTATTGTATCATTACAAGGGCTACCGTCTGTATTGTATCATAACAAGGTCTACTGTCTGTATTATATCATTACAACGTATCCTACCGAAGGTTACAGTCTGACTTTTCTCATTACCTCTATATTAGTTTGGGTAAACGTCTTTGGTGTGTTGTGCTTGGTTGCCAAATTGACGTTTATGTGCCAAATTATTATTATTATTATTATTTAATCCGGCTTCTTTTCTGGCTAGTAGAGTAAAAACGAAGAAAGAACAATTAAATATTTTTGGTACACAATAATTAGAGTTGTATAGCAGGTAATGAGACGGAGGAACTGCTAAACGCCATCATGGGTAGGGGAAATACACGTAAAACAGAACTAGGACAAACAAAGACTAAAGTGGAACTGATTGCATCAGGAAATGGACCGAAGAAACTATGAGAGTGTGTCAAAACAATGGAGAGAGAGAGAGAGAGAGAGAGAGAGAGAGAGAGAGAGAGAAATCCCCTTTGAAAGCCATGATTCTATGCTGAGAAAGCACACGATGATGATAACATATCAAAAGGAGAACACCCCCCCCCCCCAAAAAAAAAAAAAAAAAAAAAAAAACAATTGAAAGAAACAGCCAACATTTTTCGGGCACATCATGAACAGAGAAAAAAGTTCGAATTCTTGGTTATAACTAGCAAAATATAGGGAAAAAGATATCACGGACGACAAAGAGTTAAAATATCTTTGTGTTGTGGTACGGTAAACAGTCAACAACAGAATTGAGACGATGCACCGAGGTCAGATAGTTGTGCAAGGACATGATCGCCTACGCCAACCGGCATGGCACATGAGGATGGCAACCCTGCCGGTATATTGTCTTTAGTATAGTGTATAGTTATCTTTGTCTTCTTAAACTATTTTTTCCCTGTTTGTCTCCCTATGTTCCTGGAATACCCCAACCCTTTGTTTTTAACAACTAACCGACTAATTACCACGAACACAGCTAACTACTCTCCTTATGTTAATGAGATTTGACACCAGAGCCCTCTGGTGGAGTGCTTTAAGTGACAGAAAAAAGTTTAACTAAGTCAGATCTGTCCTGTCTCCGTACGTGTCTTAATTCTGTAAATGATCTCATCTCGTAAGCATTCGGGGGCATTAAAAGTACCGACTGGGTGGGCTGGGTTTAGTTAAAGATGACCTAAACAAAAGGGTCCTACAATGAGTCACGTTAATTTTTTTAGGTAGACGGTACATAAAGGTCTCGTTTAGATGTCTTATAAAGGCAGACAATACATCGAGTCACGTTTATATGTCTTATAAAGGCAGACAATACATCGAGTAACGTTGAGATGTCTTATAGATGCAGACAATACATCGAGTCACGTTTAGATGTCTTATAGATGCAGACAATACATCGAGTCACGTTTAGATGTCTTATAGATGCAGACAATACATCGAGTCGCGTTTAGATGTCTTATAGATGCAGACAATACATCGAGTCGCGTTTAGATGTCTTATAAAGGCAGACAATACATCGAGTCACGTTTATATGTCTTATACAGGCAGACAATACATCGTGTCACGGTCACATAAAAGCAGACAATACATCGTGTCACGGTCACATGACTTATAAAGGCAGACAATACATTGAGTAACATTTAGATGTCTTATACAGGCAGACAATACATCGTGTCACGGTCACATGACTTATAAAGGCAGACAATACATTGAGTAACATTTAGATGTCTTATACAGGCAGACAATACATCGTGTCACGGTCACATGACTTATAAAGGCAGACAATACATCGTGTCACGGTCACATGACTTATAAAGGCAGACAATACATTGAGTAACATTTAGATGTCTTATACAGGCAGACAATACATTGAGTAACATTTAGATGTCTTATTCAGGCAGACAATACATTGAGTAACATTTAACTGTCTATAAAGGCAGACAATACATTGAGTAACATTTAGCTGTCTATAAAGGCAGACAATACATCAAGTAACGTTTAGCTGTCTTATGCAGGCAGACAGTGACAGTTTTCAGTGTCTCTCTAGATCTTCCTCTTTTTCTGTATCATGGAAAGGTGAAAACCGGCGAAGGGAAAAAAAAACGCACGCACACAAATGTAACAATGTAAGTTATAGCATCTCTTATGATTATCATTTAAAATATCCTATAGTAGATTCTAAAAGCAGAGACAGAGAATGAACTACAATAAATGATAGACATAATAGTAAAAGAAAGCAACAAGAAAGGTCTCAGTCTGAATAGTAAAAAAACAGAAATAATGGTCATATCGAAGAAACAATCATCACCATAATGCAGCATAAAAATAAACAGGACAAACCTGAAACAAGTGCAACGCGTCAAATATTGGGCGCAATAATAACATCAGATGGAAGATGCACCACAGAAATAAAAAGCAGAATAGCTCAGGCCAAAATAGCATTTCAGGAAATGAAATATATTTTATGCAACAAATCTATGTCAATAGAAATGAGAAAGACAGTTCATCGGTGCTATATAGAACCAATTCTGACTCATGGAAGCTAATCATGGACAATAGACAAACAAACGAAAAGACGATTAGAGGCCATAGAGATGGGATTTCACAGAAGAATGTTGAAAGTTCCATGGACAGTTAAAAAAAACCATTGAGGAATTTCTCAGAGAGGCTACTACAAAAAGGGAGCTCCTAAAAAACATCAGAAAGAAACAATCAACATTTTTCGGGCACATCATAAGAAGAGAAAAGTTGGAATACTTGGTTACGACTGGCAAAATAAAAGGAAAGAGATCGCGGACGACAAAGAGAGAAAATAATGGATAGCTTGGTGTCATGGCATGGAAAATAGTCAACAACAGAACTGATACGATGCACTGTGGATAGAAGATTGTGGAAGGACATGATCGCCTACGCCAACAGGTATGGCACATGATGATAGCAGAACTATACTCAAGTCATGTGTGATAACTAAGAGAATTTTCAGTGACTACTCAAATATCATCATCATCAACAAACAGGAGTGTATATCAATATCATCATCAAGCACCGGGACTACTGGCTTAAGTGATCATGTCTCTCCACAACTTTCGATCTCGGCAGCTATTTATCATTTCTGTTGTTGACCTTCTGCCAAGCTATTCTCTTAAACTGTCTGGTATTTTTTCTCTTTGCTTCCCTCTATCGTTCCGTCCCTCAATTTTCCCAGTTGTTACAATATATTCCAGTTGTTCTCTTCTCATTACATGGCCAAAAAATGATGATTGTTTCTTCCTAATATTGAAAATTAGCTCTCTTTTTGCTTTGACCTCTCTCAGATTGTCCATTACTCTTCTTAACTGTCCATGTTATTCTCAACATTTTTCTGTAAAACCACATTTCTACAGACTCCAGTGATTTTCTTCTCTGTTGTCCTATTGTCCATGATTCGCATCCATATGTTAAGACTGGCTCTACATAACATTTAAGAGCTCTTTTTCTTGTTTCTATTGTTAAAAATGTATTACATAGTATCTTCCTCATTTTCTAGAAAGCTGCTTTTGCCTGAGCCATTCTGCATCTCATCTCTTTTGTACATCTTCCGTCTGAGGTTAACAAAGCTCTCAACTATTTAAATTCATTGACCTGTTTTAATATTGTTCCACTTGTTTCCACTCAATATATATCAATATAGCCACAGTGGAATCCGTATATCTTTAGGGTAGTTAGCGCGCTAGATACTGGAGATATCGGGTTCAATTCCTGGACATGGCGAATATTTTTTTCCGACTGGTACGGCTTCGGTGGTTTACCCAGCCTCTAGTAGACGTTTCTATGCAGAAAAAATGCTGACCACATCACACAGTTAAAGAAATGCCTTCCTTCCTTCCTTCCTTCCTTCCTTCCTTCCTTCCTTCCTTCCTTCCTTCCTTCCTTCCTTCCTTCCTTCCTTCCTTCCTTCCTTCCTTCCTTCCTTCCTTCCTTCCTTCCTTCCTTCCTTCCTTCCTTCCTTCCTTCCTTCCTTCCTTCCTTCCTCCCTCCCTCCCTCCCTCCCTCCCTCCCTCCCTCCCTCCCTCCCTCCCTCCCTCCCTCCCTCCCTCCCTTCCTTCCTTCCTTCCTTCCTTCCTTCCTTCCTTCCTCCCTCCCTTCCTCCCTTCTTCCATTCCTCCCTTACTACCTACCTCCCCCCTCCCTCTCTCCCTCCCCCTCCCTCCCTTCCTTCCTTGACTCCATCCGGATTCCATAGACCTAAGGATAATTTGGCAACTTCTGACAGACTTCATCAACAGTTCCCATTCATCTCTATCTACCGCCATTTTTTTTGGGGAGATGCGAATTCAACGCCTGTTCTCCGATTACTTGCTACATTCTCCTGTTTCAATTGTAATAAAAAGGGAGATGCGAATTCAACGCCTGTTCTCCGATTACTTGCTACATTCTCCAGTTTCAATTGTAATAAAAAAAAACGGGGTAATAGAAACCCAAATCTTTACGATAACACTTCTTCTACAAAGCATGTATTTTTATTTTCAAGGTCGTCGGTAATCACCTTCATCATAATCATGTGCCGTACCGGTTGTCGCAGGCGATCACAGTGCATCGTATCAATTATGTTGTTGACTGTTTTCCATGCCATGACACCAAGATTTCTAGTTTCTTCTCTCTTTGTCGTCCGCGGTATCTCCTTCCCTTTAATTTGCCAGTTATAATTAAGCATTCCAACTTTCCTCTTCTCATGATGTGCCCGAAAAATATCGATTAAAAAAAATAAATTTAGGAGCTCCTTTTTTTTTTGTGGGCCTCATTGAGAATGTCCTCATTGGTCTTTTAAGTTGTCCAGGGAACTGTCAACATTCTTCTGAGAAATCCCATCTTTCTGGCCTCTAATCGTGTTTTCATTTGTTTGTCTACTCTCCATGATTCGCTTCCATGGGCCAGGATGGAATCACTATAGCACTGATGAACTCTCTTTCTCACTTTTATTGACATAGCCTTGTTAGTTAAGACGGTTTTTATTTTCTGAAATGCCATTTTGGCCTGAACTATTCTGCCTTTTATTTCTATGGTGCATCTTCCATCTAATGTTATTATTGTGCCCAGGTGTGTTGCCGGCTATCACCATACTATAACTAAAACACCACTTTAAGTTTAAACATACAACCGTGAGTCATACCCCCGTTAGCTTGCAAGGCTGAAAGACCGTTAATCTAGCCATGTCTTAAGATATGGCTCTCTTGGCCGACCTAAGACAAGGGGAGATTATTTCATCAAATGGCTAGAGGGCGTTGGTGTCTACAGTAGGGGGTAATATATAGCCAGGATAAATAGATACGGAGGAGGAGGTGTGGTCGGCGGGTAAGATAAGGTATGGGCATATTTTACTGTTTATTTTTTTTTAAATATTTACGTCAGCGAGAGAGAGAGACCTGGAGAGAGAAAAGAAGAGAATATATAACACGTAGACGGTTGGACGTGTATACATGGCAGATATAGCGACAGACGTAGAGTGAGATTGATGTTCATTAAAGTATGCATACATATAAAATATATACACAAGACATACATACAGCACACATACGACACAGTGAGAAAGAGCTGGGAATGGGAGGGAGTGGAAAAGGGGTGGGGGGGGGTCATAAGGTGATACAAGATACTTAAATCACAACATATATCTCCTACTCTGATTATCACATTTGGGCGAAATGCCTCACCATACACAACTTAACAACCACTTAACAGTCATTCAAGGAACAACGAAACAGTCCACTCAACAACCACTAAACTGTCGTCACTCAACAGCCACTCTACAGTGACTCAACGACTAAGGGTCACTCAACAATCAATAAACAGTCACTCAACAGTCACTAAACAGTCACTAAACAGTCACTCAACAATCACTAAACAGTCACTCAACAATCAATTACTCAACAACCACTAAACTTTTACTCCAGAACCACTAAAATATTACTCAACGACTAAACTATTACTCAACAACCACTAAACTATTACTCAACAATGACTAAACTATTACTCAACAACCACTCAACAACGACTAAATAGTCAATTCAACAATCACTCAACAGTCACTCAACAGCCACGAAACAATCACCTAACAGTTATTCTACAGTCACCCAATGGTCTCTCAACAACCAGTAAACAGTTACTCAACAGTTGCTCAAAAGCCACACAGCAGTCACTCAACAGTCACATGAACTGTTGATGCTTCATCATTCTCGAACAATGTCTATTAATTGTCCTAACTTTGGTGTCTCATATTGTTGTATTGCTGAATCATGTTGACTATTTGTTACGTTTCGACTTCTTCCTGTTGTATTGCTGAATCATGTTGACTATTTGTTACGTTTCGACTTCTTCCTGTCGTATTGCTGACTCAGGTTGACTATCTGTTACGTTTCGACTTCTTCCTGTTGTATTGCTGAATCATGTTGACTATTTATTACGTTTCGACTTTTTCCTGTTGTATTGCTGAATCATGTTGACTATTTGTTACGTTTCGACTTCTTCCTGTTATATTGCTGAATCATGTTGACTATTTATTACGTTTCGACTTCTTCCTGTTATATTGCTGAATCATGTTGACTATTTATTACGTTTCGACTTCTTCCTGTTATATTGCTGAATCGTATTGACTATTTTTTACGTTTCGACTTCTTCCTGTTATATTGCTGAATCATGTTGACTATTTATTACGTTTCGACTTCTTCCTGTTATATTGCTGAATCATATTGACTATTTGTTACGTTTCGACTTCTTCCTGTTATATTGCTGAATCATGTTGACTATTTATTACGTTTCGACTTCTTCCTGTTATATTGCTGAATCATGTTGACTATTTATTACGTTTCGACTTCTTCCTGTCGTATTGCTGACTCATGTTGACTATCTGTTACGTTTCGACTTCTTCCTGTTGTATTGCTGAATCATGTTGACTATTTGTTACGTTTCGACTTCTTCCTGTTATATTGCTGAATCATGTTGACTATTTGTTACGTTTCGACTTCTTCCTGTTATATTGCTGAATCATGTTGACTATTTATTACGTTTCGACTTCTTCCTGTTGTATTGCTGAATCATGTTGACTATTTGTTACGTTTTGACTTCTTCCTGTTATATTGCTGGATCATGTTGACTTTGTTACGTTTCGACTTCTTCCTGTTGTATTGCTGAATCATGTTGACTATTTATTACGTTTCGACTTCTTCCTGTTATATTGCTGGATCATGTTGACTATTTGTTACGTTTCGACTTCTTCCTGTTGTATTGCTGAATCATGTTGACTATTTATTACGTTTCGACTTCTTCCTGTCGTATAGCTGACTCAGGTTGACTATCTGTTACGTTTCGACTTCTTCCTGTTGTATTGCTGAATCATGTTGACTATTTATTACGTTTCGACTTCTTCCTGTTGTATTGCTGAATCATGTTGACTATTTGTTACGTTTCGACTTCTTCCTGTTGTATTGCTGACTCAGGTTGACTATCTGTTACGTTTCGACTTCTTCCTGTTGTATTGCTGAATCATGTTGACTATTTGTTACGTTTCGACTTCTTCCTGTTGTATTGCTGAATCATGTTGACTATTTGTTACGTTTCGACTTCTTCCTGTTGTATTGCTGAATCATGTTGACTATTGTTGTTAAGAAAATGTCTTCCGTTACACTCATGAACAATGTCTATCTATTAAAGTTATTTATTTATTTATTTTTTTCGTTCACCATCTTTTACCTCTGACGAAGTCCCAAAGACTAGGAACTGAATTTTGCGTGTTAATCCATTTTTTTCCTGACAGCCGTGTGCACAGGGGTCCCTCGCCGCACAGGCAGATGACTCTGTCTTCGGACGTACTCATTTTTTTCCGTCGATGAGTAATTGACGTTTCAAGCCGGGCCTCTCTCGATGTTCAGACCAGGGGTGGTTGCCACAGAGAGAAATCATAAATAAAAATTCCAACCGGTGTAGCCGGGATTTGAACCCACAATCTCTCTTTCTCAAGGCCGGCGTCTTTCCTCGAGACCAAACAGTCCCCCTATTAATGATATGAAATTCCTGATTATATAATATGTAAAATAAATGATTATTCCTGAACAGTGTCTGTCTATTAATGTTATGAAAATGTCTTCTACCATTGCATTCCTGAACAATGTCTGTCTATTAATGTTATGAAGATGTCTTCTACCATTACATTCCTGAACAATGTCTGTCTATTAATGCTATGAAGATGTCTTCTACCATTACATTCCTGAATAATGTCTGTCTATTAATTTTATGAAGATGTCTTCTACCATTACATTCCTGAACAATGTCTGTCTATTAATGTTATGAAGATGTCTTCTACCATTACATTCCTGAACAATGTCTGTCTATTAATGTTATGAAGATGTCTTCTACCATTACATTCCTGAATAATGTCTGTCTATTAATGTTATGAAAATGTCTTGTACCGTTGCATTCATCAAGAGTGTCTGTCTATTAATGTTATGAAAATGTCTT
The DNA here is from genome assembly GCA_032433765.1 of Megaustenia siamemsis. Taxonomy (NCBI): domain Eukaryota; kingdom Metazoa; phylum Mollusca; class Gastropoda; order Stylommatophora; family Ariophantidae; genus Megaustenia; species Megaustenia siamemsis. Next base: position 39,953,654 of record JAVIAB010000145.1, on the reverse strand, counting down.
CTACCATTACATTCCTGAACCATGTCTGTCTATTAATGTTATGAAAATGTCTTCTACCATTACATTCCTCAACAATGTCTGTCTATTAATGTTATGAAAATGTATCCTACCATTACACTCCTGAACCATGTCTGTTTATTAATGTTATGAAAATGTCTAGTACCATTCATTACATTCCTGAACAATGTCTGTCTATTAATGTTATGAAAATGTCTTGTACCGTTGCATTCATCAACAGTGTCTGTCTATTAATGTTATGAAGATGTCTTCTACCATTACATTCCTGAATAATGTCTGTCTATTAATGTTATGAAAATGTCTTGTACCGTTGCATTCATCAAGAGTGTCTGTCTATTAATGTTATGAAGATGTCTTCTACCATTACACTCCTGAACCATGTCTGTTTATTAATGTTATGAAAATGTCTAGTACCATTCATTACATTCCTGAACAATGTCTGTCTATTAATGTTATGAAAATGTCTTGTACCGTTGCATTCATCAAGAGTGTCTGTCCATAGACGCAACGTATTGAAGGTCTTGTCTGAATCTATATCTGACAGATCACCACCACAAAGCGACAAGAACCTAAACCATCACCATCACACACTGACAATACCACCAGGACAAGATGCGGTACCAGCTATCTGTTGTCTTCTGCTTGCTGGCTTTATGTAAGTTCTTGAATTTAGTAATGACGTCATTGTTAGACTCGCTAATTGAAGTACACTTTTCCCTCCCTCCAAACCTCCCCCCCCCCAATTTTTTCCCCTCAGCTTCTTCATTACTTTCTGAGAGAGAAACAAGGTTCTAGTTTCAGCCATTCTGGCAGCCTTGCCGTTACCATTGCCAGTTTTTGTTTATAGTTGTAGTTCTAGTTAAATTATAAACAACATTTTCATACCAACTTTGTGCTATGAAAGCCAAACATGGGCCCTTTCTAAATCACAATTAAGAAAGATCAATACATGTGAGATGCGATGCTTGAGAAAAGTAACAAACACCACGAGAAGAGATAGAATACCAAATGAAACCATAAGAAAAATAGTAGAAATAAAACCCTGCCAAGAATATATAGAACAATACTAACCAGGTTTGGCCACCTGGTCAGAATGAATCCGCACCAATCACCATCAAGGGCGTTCTTCTCGAGAATGCATGGAAAAAGACCAAGAGGAAGACCCAGAAAAAGATGGATATATGCAGTGGCAGAGACATGTAACAACAAAGAAAAATCACTAATTCAGACAGTGCGAGCAGCTCAAGAACGACAAATGATATAAACAAGACACCTTTTAGGTATCAGTGAAAAGAGAAAAGAAGAAAGAAGAAAGTTCTAGTTATTCCGAGGCCACGGGATCACTACAAACGATTTAAAATCCATAATTGCTCAACCGCCCGTGCCAGTGAAATCATCCGAATTAAAACTCATCTCACTGAAGGATCCAAACAAAGGCAGCTGCAGTCCCCATGATAGCAAGCACAGTACAAGTCAAAACACATAGGGCGTATCAGCACCGAAAGTTAACGTAGCTGAACTGTCCTGCGTCATTCGATATCATCATTCACCGTAAGCAATCTGAATATAGAAACACCATCCGGATGAAAAGCACAGCTCACGGTGTATACAGAGGACTAAACTCAGTAACTGCGGCAGCAAGCCGGACTTGGAATATGAAGAAACTGCAACAAGGAACACTTTTCAGACACATTCTCAAGGATTCCTGTCGCCTATCCGCCATATTGACCGGAAGTCATTGTCAATTGAATTTGGATACCACCAACTATCAAGGAGGGATCAAGTTATCATACTTCGCCTACGCACTGGTCACAATAGAATAAGAAACTATATTTTCACTAAATTCAAAATAGGTACAACCAGCCTATACCACTGTACACTGGACAACATGACAACAAAACATGTTCTACAGGATTGCCCCCAGTACACAGACCTGAGAAGAGCAATGTGGTCCACACCCACCTCCCTGGAAGAGACACTCGAAGAGGCAATCGAATCACTTAAACAGACAGCTGACTTCATAAGAAAGTCTGGAATCCTACTCTGATTGAGACTTGATCGCGCAGAGAGAGAGAGAGAGAGAGGGAGAAATGAGTTTGTTGTAACGTTTCTTGAATGTTGTCAGTCCATCTTACTCCGGGTCTATCACTGGTCCTTCTTCCATCTACTTTTTTAATATATACTTTTTTATGGTGTAGAATATCATCATTATCATCTACACCATTATCATCAAGTACCGGGCCTGCTGGCATAGGTGATCATGTCTCACCACAACTTACGATCTCGACAGTTATGTTTCATTTCTGTTGTTGGTTATTTTGTTATTTGGTTATGGAAGGCTCCGGTATCACTACAAACAAATTAAAATCCATAATTGCTCAACCGCCCGTGCAAGCGTTATCATCCGAATTAATATCTCATCTCCCAAACAAAGAAAGGTAACTGTAGTCCTCATCGTAGCAGTCTCAGCACACGCCAAAAGACACAAGGAGAAACCGCGCAGAAAGTGAACACAGCCAACTGTTCCCTGTCATACGATATCATCATTCATCGTAAACAATTGGAATATCGAAACATGATTAAAACTAGAAGGTGAAAGACAAAAAAGGATACAGAACGAAAAAAAAAGAAATTTATTTAAAACAGACGATAAAACAGTGAAATAGTAAAGTCAAGAGCCCTGTCACACCAAGTGGTGTACACGGAATACGGTGTTCATCATCATTAAGTGCCGTCTCCACATCGAAGGTTGGCTACCATAGAACACCATTCCGCTCTGTCTCTTGCTTTGATGGTGCAGATTGTCATAGGTTGACTTGTCCATCTATTGATGTTACTCGTCCATGTTGGTCTTGTTCTGCCTCTGCCTCTTTTACCTTGTATTTTCTCTTTCAATATTACTTTTATTAGGATGTTGTGTCTTTTAACATGCCCTAAAAATCTTATTTTTCTTGTTCTAATTGTGTTTAGTAGTTCTCTTTCCATTTTTAGTTGTTTTAAAACTTCATCGTTTGCTTTCTTTTCTTTCCATCCAATTCTACATCTTCTTCTACTAACTTTTTAGCTCCCAGTGGAGCATAGGTCTTCAACAAACACTTTCCAATTCTACATATTCTTCTATAAATCCAGCGAGCCGCGATAGCTCAGTGGTTAGTGCACTGGACTACAAAGGACAAGGGGTAGGGTTCGATCACAACCGACGGCTGCCGTGTTCACCCAGCCTTAAATGTTACCGGATTTTTTCTGGGAAAATAAAGCGGCACGGGCGTAATACCGACCACATTACCCCAAAAATCATGTGCCGAAGGTCTATAAAATGCATGGTCACTAACACCATATTCTCTATACGCCACTTGGCGTGACGGGGCATTTTACTTCTTTACATACAACAACCGTTGCAATTTCTTTTACAATTATATAATTCATGACAACAACGTTAAATGGAGACCCTCGTTCGGTAGGGGACATCATGTGCTACTGGTGATACCCCATCAAGCTACTTACTGTAAGAAAGAGAGGAGACAAATAATAATAGATGAATATTATTATATAGGGAAACTTCCGAGGCGATCATCAGCGAATCATTTCAGAGGAAGAGGTATGTTTACAGCACTCGGAAAAAATGACAAATAATCAACAACAGAAAACAAAACAAAGAACAATATATGGTCTGAAGCAGGATCGAACCCGTACTCACCCAAAGTATAACGAGAGGGATGGATACCTCTAACTATCAAGAAGGGATCAAGTCATCATACTTCGCTTACGCACTGGCACAACAGAATGAGAAACCACATGTTCACCAAATTCAGAATAGAAACTACCAGCCTATGCCACTGTACCCTGGACAACATGACAACAAAACATGTTCTACAGGATTGCCCCCAGTACACATACCTGTGAAGAGCAATGTGGTCAACGCCCACTTCACTGGAAGAGAAACTATACGGGGTAACTAAATCACTTAAACAGACAACTGACTTCATAAGAGAGTCAGGAATCCTAGTCTGAATGAGCCATGATCGCAGAAGCAGAAGAAGAACCCGTACTTAGTGGCACAGCGCCTTGCCACAAGAAGCCAAACGCTAGAGAACACTGGCAAACTGTAAGAAAGACACTTTTTTTCAGATTTTAAATACTGATATAATTTTAACAACACTTATATCGTTTTAGAACAATAATCAACTTAAGAATTACATAATTCTTTTTTTTTCACTGATAAATATTGCTCTGTTCCAGGTTTGAGAATTGCATCACCGCAAACATCCAGCAACGATGCCAGTACATCTTCTAGCATTGATACTAGTACTGGCTCAAGTGTGAGTGCCGAAACTAGTACCGGCTCAAGTGTGAGTGCCGAAACTAGTACCGGCTCAAGTGTGAGTGCCGAAACTAGTACCGCCTCAAATGTGAGTACTGAAACAAGTACCGCTTCAAATGTGAGTGCTGAAACAAGTACTGCCTCAAATGTGAGTGCTGAAACAAGTACCGCCTCAAATGTGAGTGCTGAAACAAGTACCACTTCAAATGTGACTGCTGGAACAAGTACCGCTTCAAATGTGAGTGTCGAAACAAGTACCTCCTCAAGTGTAAGTGCAGAAACAAGTACCGCCTCAAATGTGAGTGCCGAAACAAGTACCGCCTCAAATGTAAGTGCTGAAACAAGTACCGCCTCAAATGTGAGTGCCGAAACAAGTACCGCCTCAAATGTAAGTGCTGAAACAAGTACCGCCTCAAATGTGAGTGCCGAAACAAGCACCGCCTCAAATGTGAGTGCCGAAACAAGTACCGCCTCAAATATGAGTGCCGAAACAAGTACCGCCTCAAATGTGAGTGCCGAAACAAGTACCGCCTCAAATGTAAGTGCCGAAACAAGTACCGCTTCAAATGTGAGTGCCGAAACAAGTACCGCCTCAAATATGAGTGCCGAAACAAGTACCGCCTCAAATGTGAGTGCCGAAACAAGTACCGCCTCAAATGTGAGTGCCGAAACAAGTACCGCCTCAAATATGAGTGCCGAAACAAGTACCGCCTCAAATGTGAGTGCCGAAACAAGTACCGCCTCAAATGTGAGTGCCGAAACAAGTACCGGCCCAAGTTCACAGACAGAAAGCACAATTTCAAGCAACGTTACAGGAAACTCGACAACCAACACCTCCTCACCAGTCACCACTACCGCAACGATGACAACCATCATCACAACACCGGTACCTCGGTCTGATGTTGAACACAACAAAGGTGAGTTGGTTCTATCAGCTTTTCTATCACCCTTTTAGTGGAGACACCCTTTTAGTGGAGACCACTGAGTCTATTCTTTATATCTAACATTATAACTCAGTTATCTTCAAAATCTATACAATTTAGTCTCTACTCACCAATCTATACCGTTATAATTTTATTCTGATCACTTTCTATACAGTTTATTCTGTCCAGTATAAATATATATATCCATGGCAAAAGCAGCTTTCCAAAAATGAGGAATACACTGCACAATCCATTTTTGACAATAGAAAAAAGAAAAAGAGTTCGTCAATGTTATGTAGAGCCAGTCTTAACATATGGATGTGAATCATGGACAATAGGACAACAGACACGAAAATCACTTGAGACTGTAGAAATGTAGTTTTACAGAAGAATTTTGTGATTGGACAGCTGAAAAGAGTAATGAAAATGTTCTGAAAGAGGTCAAAGCAAGGAAAGAGAGCTAATTTCCAATATTAGGAAGAAACAATCGTCATGTTTTGGCCATGTAATGAGAAGGGAATAGCTGGAATATATTGTGATTGATAAATAGGAAAGTTGAGGAACGAAGAGATAGAGGGAAGCAAAGAGAAAAGACACCAGACAGCTTAAGAGAATTGCTTGGCAGAAGGTCAACAACAGAAATGATAAATAACTGTCGAGATCGAAAGTTGTGGAGAGACATGATTACCTACGCCAGCAGGCATGGTACCTGATGATGATGATGATAATATATATATATATATATATATATAAATTTCAATCTGACTAATATGTTCACACTCTATGCCTCTATTAGTCTATTATTTTCATAATCAATAACTCTCTCAGTCTATTCTATTACCTCTGTCAGTCTATTCTATTACCTCTGTCAGTCTATTCTATTATCTCTGTCAGTGTGTTTGGTTCTAAATCAATACCTCCTTTATTATTATATCTTGTTCATCAAATTATACTTTAGTCAACATATTGTGATCACAATCTCTATTTCTGCCAGTCTATTCAGGTCGTAATCATTATTTATGGACCACATGCCGCGTGTTACGGAGCTCGTGCATGCGGGTCAGGGTTCTCCCCGGAAGTTCTATGTTTTTTCGAGGAGAAAATCGAAGCATCCAAGGATGTGTTTAGAGTATAGTGATGATGATCCTAAAATATCATTACATGTAACAATGTTCTGTTTGTTTAATCAGTCCCACTGCCTTGTGGGTGAGACTTTTTAGTCAAAGGCTAGCGGAGCCAACCGTAAACAAACCAACGGAAGGCAACAGAAAACCACCGTCGTAATTTCTTTGTACAATTAATGAATCGAAACAATAATACAGCTACGAAGAGTAATGAAAACGTTCTGAAAGAGACCGAAGCAAAAAGAGAGTTAATTTCCAATATTAGGGAGAAACAATCATCATTTTTTTGCCATGTAATGAGAAGGGAACAGCTGGCATATATTGTAACAACTGGGACAATTGAGGGACGAAGCGATAGAGGGAAGCAAAAAGAAAAAAACACACCAGACCGCTTAAGAGAATGGCTTGGCAGAAAGTCAACAACAGAAATGGTAAATAACTGTCGAGATCGAAAGTTGTGGATAGACATGATCACCTATGCCAGCAGGCGATGATGAATCAGTCTATACATATACCACTTTATTATATTCATATTCTATCAGTTTATTATGTCATAATAATATCTTCTGGAGGTCCTCACTCACACATGCCTCCCGAACATCTACACGCTGCTCAAACAAAATCTTGGTTACGCTGGCTTGGCCACTAACGCAGAATGAAAGATGACCGCATACCAAAAGATATAATTTATGGACAACTAGCAGCTGGCAAACGAAGTGTGGGACGCCCAAAACTCTAATTTATCATCATCATGTGCCATACCGGTTGGCGTAGGCGATCATGTCCCTCCACAATCTTCTAGCTACAGTGCATCGTATCAGTTCTGTTGTTGACTGTTTTTCATGCCATGACACCAAGCTATCCTGTATTTTCTCTCTTTGTCGTCCGCGATCTCTCTTTCCTTTTATTTTGCCAGTTGTAACCAAGTATTCCAACTTTCCTCTTCTCATGATATGCCCGAAAATGTTGATTGCTTCTTTCTGATGTTTTTTTAAGAGCTCCCTTTTTGCGTTGGCCTCTTTGAGAACTTCCTCATTTGTCTTTTTAGCTGTCCAGGGAACTTTCAACATTCTTCTGAGAAATCCCATCTCTGTGGCCTCTAATCTTTGTCTGTGGCCTCTAGTCTTTTCACTTATTTGTCTACTGTCCATGATTCGCTTCCATAGGTCAGAATTGGTTCTATATAGCACCGATGAACTCTCTTTCTCATTTTAATTGACATAGGTTTGTTGCATGAGATATTTTTCATTTTCTGAAATGCTATTTTGGCCTGAGCTATTCTGCTTTTTATTTCTGTGGTGCATCTCCCATCTGATGTTATTATTACGTCCAAGTATTTGAAACGTTGCACTAATTTATAGACGTGTGTGTAAACGTGACATGAAGACTCTGAACATAAGCCCTACAGCCTGGAAAGAAATAGCTGCAGACTTCAATCTTTGGAAACACACTCTAAAGCTCCAACTCAAGCTAGAAGAAGACAGATTCATAGAAAAAGAGAATACATGGCGAAAGATAAAAAAAAATCCCCCACATTCTAGGTGTGCTGCAGAATCTATAGTCAACTATACTAACGGAGGCTACTACTATTACTATCATAATACCGTCATCTTCTTCCTCCTCTCAACTCCCTGTGAGGTATAGGTCCTCAAACACTTTCCAAGGTGTCCATTTTCTGACGATTGCTCCACGTCTTCTCCATCCTCTTCATCTTTACTTCCACCTGCCTCTCCAAGAATATTTTAGTTTTTCCTCTTTGTCTCTTCCCCTGGGGATTCCAAAAAAGGGTCTATCGTGTAATACTCATAGTTGCTTCTTAAATGTGTGTCCCATCCAGCGCTAACTAACAGCAAGTCGTAGTGCAGGGACCATACTACGACATCGTCCCAAAAATATAAAAAAAAAACAACTTATTTTGCCACTTTTCTAGATAAGACAAGAATAAACAAACAAATCTAGATAGGAAATAAAGGACACGCTGAATGTGGATCAATGCTGACAAAACCACATTGCTGACAAACAAGACCCAAGGCATTGAAACAACAATCACAATAAATACAGAGACATACTCAGCCACTTCAAATATCAGGATTCCATTGCGACTGACGAAGATTCAACACGAAGAATTAACTAGAATTGTACCGGCTTTAGCGGGCCTGACAAGACTAAACCATTCATGGACAAGCAAAGGAATGTCCCAAATAACAAAGATAAGATTATTATGAACATGAAGTTGAATTAGTCTATAAGTCTATGAAATGCAGACCCCCAACAGTTGATCATGAATGAACAATTATAGGCTCTGGAAGTGAGATCAAATGGTACAGAAATATTTTGCAGGCATTTTATAAAGGTGATATTAGCAAAAATGAATTCTTAAATGTTATGTAGAGCCAGTCTTAACATATGGATGCGAATCATGGACAATAAGACAACAGACATGAAATTCACTGGACGCTGTAGAAATGTGGTTTTACAGAAGAATGTTGAGAATATCATGGACAGCTAAGTAGAGTAATGCAAACGTTCTGAAAGAGGCCAAAGCAAGGAGAAAGAGCTAATTTCCAATATTAGGAAGAAACAATCGTCATGTTTTGGCCATGTAATGAGAAGGGAATAGCTGGAATATATTGTGATTGATAAATAGGAAAGTTGAGGAACGAAGAGATAGAGGGAAGCAAAGAGAAAAGACACCAGACAGCTTAAGAGAATTGCTTGGCAGAAGGTCAACAACAGAAATGATAAATAACTGTCGAGATCGAAAGTTGTGGAGAGACATGATTACCTACGCCAGCAAGCATGGTACTTGATGATGATGATGATGATGATATCAGCAAGGGAGAAATGAGAAACAAAAATGGTATGGTTAAACCTTTACGTAATTAATGGACCACATACATTTGAATGACGTTTCGGCTCAATATGCCTTCAACAGGAACAATAAACAACACACACACACAGATATGTAAGTAAATAAAATTAGCCCTAAATAGCTAACTATAAAATTAGCCCTAAATAGCCAACTATAAAATTAGCCATAAATAGCCAACTATAAAATTAGCCCTAAATAGCTAACTATAAAATTAGCCCTAAATAGCTAACTATAAAATTAGCCATAAATAGCCAACTATAAAATTAGCCCTAAATAGCTAACTATAAAATTAGCCATAAATAGCCAACTATAAAATTAGCCCTAAATAGCTAACTATAAAATTAGCCATAAATAGCTAACTATAAAATTAGCCATAAATAGCTAATTAATAATGAAGTATCTAAAACAAAATAATTTCGAACTAGAAAAAAAATACAAAATAAAAATATCTCCCCTGCGTATCTGTGGCCAGACGGAACATGAACGAGGGCTAGTCTGCGCAGGATAACCAGTGTACTAAACTAGACCCTACTCCACTTCTTCGAGGTGCCTCCAGAAACAGACTAACTAGTCTAGTCTGGCCAAACGAATAGGGATCGAAGAGGAAAGCCAACCCGGTACTCAAAAACGGCGTGCTGAAGTCGGATTAATTGGGCCGAAAGGCGCAAATATCACAGGTCAACTGCAAACCACAACACAACGCGGCTACGTGCACTGAATGTTATTGAAGAGGCGAGAAAGGAGAGTTGGCCATGGGACTGGCTATCCCCTACTGTAAAAAAATATGCTGGAAAAACTTCACAAACATGGACAAGTGGCAGGACAAAATCACTAACATAGAATTATGGAAATGTACCAGTCAGATACCAGGGAATTAAGAGATACAGCGAAAACGATGGCGCTGGATAGGACACACACTGCGGAAGCCAAATGAGAGTATTACACAATATGCCCTTTTTTGGAATCTCCAGGGGAAAAGACAAAGAGGAAGACCGCGGAATTCTTGGAGAAGACAAATAGAAGCCGAGATGAAGATGATGGAGAAGACATGTAATGATCTTAAATGAAACAGAACGACTTGGAAAGTGTTTGTTGAAGACCTATGCTCCACAGGGAGCTGAAAGGAAGAAGAAGAAGAAGAGGAACGTTATTTTAAGGACGGATGACGAAAGCGACTAGGAATTCCTTTCGTACACATCGGGGGAACTCCAGAAAGAGAAAGAAAATCCAATAAAAAGGGTGAAATAAAAGTCTCAGAAATTATCTACACAAAAAGGTTGCTATATGACCTCTCGAGGGACCGGTTGGTCTCGAGGAAAGACGCCGGTCTTGAGACAGAGAGGTTGTGGGTTCAAATACCGGCTGCACCGGTTGGGATTTTTATGTATAATTTCTCTCTGTGGCAACCACCACGGATCTCAACATCGAGGCCCGGCTTGAAACGTCAATTAATCATGGACGAAAAAAATATGAGTACCTTCGAAGTCTAAGTTATCTGCCTGTGTGGCGATGGACCCCATGTGCACTGCCTGGTAAAAGCGGATTAACACGCAAAATTCAGTTCCTAGTCTCTAGGGACGTCGTCAGAGGTAAAAGCTGGCGAACGGAAAAAAAAAAATGACTTCATATTACTCCACTTATGTCCACTTCTCCCCTCCATTATCTCATACGTTGACTTTCAATTCTCCTCAAATACCCACTCTCTACACATACCCATATCGCTGAACTGATTCTCTAACCTCCGCTCACGCCCACTCCTCACTATCACCCACTCTTCTTCCTCTGGGGACTTCGGTAGCCTAGTTGGGAAAACCACCCTACTGGACTACCGACGTTCGGACAACCCGTGCGCGATTCACGCTGGGAGCAGTGTGAATTGTACTCATAGTTGGAAAAAAAAAAAAAAAGATACCCCCACGGTCGACCCAGCCGTTTTTCAGAAATGAGTACCAGGGTATTACCCTGGGAAGGTGAGGAATGTTGCCTCGTATCTGAGTTTCGATGCTTGAGACGACACTATACAGAAATCTCCGAATATTTTTGGATAGGCGGCTGAGCACTTATGGGTGTAAACTCGCGTGCTAAGACGCCGGTTCAAGTCTCGTAATTTACCTTTACCTTTTCCTAACCCACTCTTCCACTCAAAATTCTCTCCATGCGTTCATTTCTCCACAGCTGCGGCTGTCTTCGTTCTGTATCTCGGAGTCCGGGCAGACAACAGTTCGGACATTCAGTACTTTTCTACCAACACAACCGGACAAGACCTTCTTAATGCGGTAAGTTACAACTGGTCAAACCCAGATACTTGTTTATGTTGTTGTTTGTTTGTTAGTTTATCTGTTTGTTTGCGAGCGCCAGCTTTATATATCTATCGAAGCCCCTCCTATATAAAGAAACAACAGATAAAATGGTTTGGCCACGTCATAAGCCAGAAAGATCAAAACACAACACAACGAGCATTCAACAAACATTGCGAGAACACCAGACCGAAGGGTTGATCACAAAAAACATAGATTGACGGAATATTAGAAACACGTGATCTACACCTTAATTTCCGACAAGGATGAAACACGACTAAGCAAACAAACGTTACGACTCAGGGACATTAAACTTGGGACAAATACAAACATAACGTGACATATACGTGACAACTGTCCCCTTTTCGTTACTCATTTTGATCGAGCAATGAGCATCAAGGGAGCCGCGATAGCTCAGTGGTTAGTGAGCTGGACTACCACGGACAAGGGGTAGGGTTCGATCCCAACCGACGGCTTCCGGGTTCACCCAGCCTTAAATGGGTACCGGATTTTTTTCTGGGAAAGTAAATCAGCACGGGCGTAATACTGACCACATTACCCCAAAAATCATGTGCTGAAGGTCTGTAAAATATAGGGTCACTAACACCATATTTCCCTATACGCCACTTGGCGTGACGGGGGTTAAAAAAAAAAAAAAAAAAAAAAAAAAAAAAAAAAAAAAAATGAGCATCAGCTCGCAGACTGCTAGGTCCGTCATTACAACTACTACTTGTACTACTAATCATTTCCCTAATCCCCTTTTCCACATACCGTGAGTTTGTGTTTGTTCTTAAAGTCGAAACATCGGTTTGTTTAGTTTTTACTTATCCACAAAGACGAGACATTCTTTCTTATCCACAAAGACGAGACATTATTTCTTATCCACAAAGACAAGACATCCTTTCTTATCCACAAAGACAAGACATTTTTTCTTATCCACAAAGACAAGACATCTTTTCTTATCCACAAAGACGAGACGTTCTTTCTTATCCACAAAGACAAGACATCCTTTCTTATCCACAAAGACAAGACATTTTTTCTTATCCACAAAGACGAGACGTTCTTTCTTATCCACAAAGACGAGACGTTATTTCTTATCCACAAAGATGAGACGTTCTTTCTTATCTACAAAAACGAGACGTTATTTCTTATCCACAAAGACGAGACGTTATTTCCTATCCATAAAGACGAGACATTCTTTCTTATCCACAAAGACGAGACATTCTTTCTTATCCACAAAGACGAGACATTCTTTCTTATCCACAAAGACGAGACATTCTTTCTTATCCACAAAGACAAGACATCCTTTCTTATCCACAAAGACAAGACATTTTTTCTTATCCACAAAGACAAGACATTTTTTCTTATCCACAAAGACGAGACATTCTTTCTTATCCACAAAGACGAGACATTCTTTCTTATCCACAAAGACAAGACATTTTTTCTTATCCACAAAGACGAGACGTTCTTTCTTATCCACAAAGATGAGACATTCTTTCTTATCCACAAAGACAAGACATTTTTTCTTATCCACAAAGACAAGACATTTTTTCTTATCCACAAAGACGAGACATTCTTTCTTATCCACAAAGATGAGACGTTCTTTCTTATCCACAAAGACGAGACGTTCTTTCTTATCCACAAAGACGAGACATTCTTTCTTATCCACAAAGACAAGACATTTTTTCTTATCCACAAAGACAAGACATTTTTTCTTATCCACAAAGACGAGACATTCTTTCTTATCCACAAAGATGAGACGTTCTTTCTTATCCACAAAGACGAGACGTTCTTTCTTATCCACAAAGACGAGATGTTCTTTCTTATCCACAAAGACGAGACGTTATTTCTTATCCACAAAGACGAGACATTCTTTCTTATCCACAAAGACGAGACATTCTTTCTTATCCACAAAGACGAGACGTTATTTCTTATCCACAAAGACGAGGCATTCTTTCTTATCCACAAAGACGAGACGTTATTTCTTATCCACAAAGATGAGACGTTCTTTCTTATCCACAAAGACGAGACGTTATTTCTTATCCACAAAGACGAGACGTTATTTCTTATCCACAAAGACGAGACATTCTTTCTTATCCACAAAGACGAGGCATTCTTTCTTATCCACAAAGACGAGACGTTCTTTCTTATCCACAAAGACGAGACGTTCTTTCTTATCCACAAAGACGAGACATTCTTTCTTATCCACAAAGACGAGACGTTCTTTCTTATCTACAAAGACGAGACGTTCTTTCTTATCTACAAAGACGAGACGTTCTTTCTTATCCACAAAGACGAGGCGTTCTTTCTTATCCACAAAGACGAGACATTCTTTCTTATCCACAAAGACGAGACGTTCTTTCTTATCTACAAAGACGAGACGTTCTTTCTTATCTACAAAGACGAGACGTTCTTTCTTATCTACAAAGACGAGACGTTCTTTCTTATCTACAAAGACGAGACGTTCTTTCTTATCTACAAAGACGAGACGTTCTTTCTTATCCACAAAGACGAGACATTATTTCTTATCTACAAAGACGAGACATTCTTTCTTATCTACAAAGACGAGACATTCTTTCTTATCCACAAAGACGAGACATTATTTCTTATCTACAAAGACGAGACATTCTTTCTTATCCACAAAGACGAGACATTCTTTCTTATCCACAAAGACGAGACGTTCTTTCTTATCTACAAAGAAGAGACGTTCTTTCTTATCCACAAAGACGAGACATTATTTCTTATCCACAAAGACGAGACGTTCTTTCTTATCTACAAAGACGAGACATTATTTCTTATCTACAAAGACGAGACATTCTTTCTTATCCACAAAGACGAGACGTTCTTTCTTATCCACAAAGACGAGACACTCTTTTTTTATTCACAGAAATGAGATATCCCTTTTTTTTTTTAAATATTTGTTTCTGTACAAACTTTGTCACGGCTCTGCTCAGTTATCGCTATACGATTGTCCTCTCAATGTCTGCACAAATCTGACTGGTAGACCTACGGAAGTCATATCTGCCTTATGGGGACTGGTTGGTGTCGAGGCAAGACACCGGCCTGGAGACAGAGAGGTTGTGGGCTCAAATCCTGGCTGCACCAGTTGGGATTTTTATTTATGAAGTTTTCTCTCTGCCGGCAACCACCCCTGGTCTCAGCAGCGAGGCCCGGCTTGAAACGTCAATTACTCAATGACGGAAACAAATATGAGTACTTCCGAAAACGGAGTTATCTTCCTGTGCGGCGAGGGAACCCTTTGCATACGACTGCCAGGGAAAAAAATGGATTAACACGCACAATTCAGTAGTTCCTAGTCTCTAGGGACTTCGTCAGAGGTAAAAGCTGGCGAACAAAAAAAAAATTATATATATATTTACCTTACGTAAAGGTTTTCCTCTGTGGACTGGGTGGTCTAGATGTAAGACACTGAACTCTGGTTGGGAAGGTCGCGTGTTCGAAACGGACGTTGGGAATATTTATTTTCCGCATAAGTGGAATCCCTTTCCCCGATCTCTTGGTAGTGAGATCCGATGTCTATCTATCACTCTCGAAAACCGCGAAAAACAGGGAAGGTGCACATTCGAGCGTGTTAAAGACCCTTGGGTTAAAGGTTGGAAGAGTAGGCACAAATATGGTCGCTGTCCTGGCAGCAGGTGTTAACTAAGTGAATCAATTCGGAGGAAGAGGTATGTTTACAGCACTCGGAAAAATTGACAAATAATCAACAACAGAAAAAAATATGGATCAAAGCAGGATCGATCCCGCACTCAGTGGCTCAGCGCCTTGCCACGAAAAGCCAAACGCTAGGGAACACTGGCACTCAGTTAACTAAAAAATTAGCTTCGTAGGCAATGTCTTTCGCGCAGGTGTTCTCATAACTATAGCATAAGGCTGCGATCACAGCTCGGAAATACATAGTGTATCTGTATTTTTTCCTGTTAAGACACGTATCTCCCGGATAGGGTAGGTTTGAATACTTGCGTTGCAGACAAACATTTAGGACGAAACAGCACGAATAGTAGTTTCCAGTGGTTTAGGCTAGAGACAAATAATAATAAATGAATATTATTATAGAGGGAAACTTCCGAGGCAATAATCAGCGAATCAATTCAGAGGAATGTCTACAGCACTCGGAAAAATTGACAAATAATCAACAACAGAAAAAAATATGGACCAATGCAGGATCGAACCCGTACTCAGTGGCTCAGCGCCTTGCCACGAAAAGCCAAACGCTAGGGAACACTGGCACTCAGTTAACTAAAAAATTAGCTTCGTAGGCAATGTCTTTCGCGCAGGTGTTCTCATGACTATAGCATAAGGCTGCGATCACAGCTCGGAAATACGTAGTGTATTTGTATTTTTTCCTGTTAAGACAAGTATCTCCCGGATAGGGTAAGGCTGAATACTTGCGTTGTAGACAAACATAAGTGTTAATTAACCAAGTCTCCAAGTAGAGTTGAATACTTGCGTTGCAGACAAACATAAGTGTTAATTAACTAAGTCTCCAAGTAGAGCTGAATACTTGTGTTGCAGACAAACATAAGTGTTAATTAACTAAGTCTCCAAGTAGAGCTGAATACTTGTGTTGCAGACAAACATAAGTGTTAATTAACTAAGTCTCCAAGTAGAGTTGAATACTTGCGTTGCAGACAAACATAAGTGTTAATTAACTAAGTCTCCAAGTAGAGTTGAATACTTGCGTTGCAGACAAACATAAGTGTTAATTAACCAAGTCTCCAAGCTGAAGACGAATGTGTTGGACATAAAAGTACAGAGATCGGAGCTTTGTCGCTAGTTAACGACACAACATATCCACGCCCACTTAACATGTGAACGCTAAGAGAAGGATTAGTGTTTCCTTTAACTTATAATGGGTTTTCCTCCAAAAAACTGACGTGCAATCCTTACTAGCAATGTATAAGGATAACTTACCTTTTGTTCCTGCGGTATTTTCTTATTAAAATAAACACATCACGTATTTTTACAAAAAAATGAAATGTATGGGAGAATGCTAGAATGCTCTGATTTATTATAACAATTTATATGTGATAAACAAGAAATGTTAGACACTATAGTCAAGGAAAGTAAAAATAAAGGACTCAGCCTTAATAGCAAAAAGATAGAAGTAATGGTAGCAACAAAGAAAAAGACTTGACCGCAATGCACAATAAAGACAAGTGGAACAATATTAAAACAGGTAAATGGATTTAAATATCTGGGAACAGTGTTAACCTCAGATAGTAGATGTACAACAGAGGTGAGATGCAGAATAGCTCAGGCAAAAGCAGCTTTTACAAAAAAATGAGGAAGATACTATACAATCCATTTTTGACAACAGAAACAAGAAAAAGAGTTCTTAAATGTTATGTAGAGCCATATTCTTGCCGATATTTCAGGTTTCGAGCCTTCATCGCTGGAAATTGATCCAAAGAGATCGTTGGTGACATCTGCATTATTATACGCCCGCGAAACATGGACACTCATTTATGATGTTTCTGGGACTTGGTGGTCTAGAGATAAGACGCTGAGGTTCCAGGTTCGATTCTCACCACATGAGATGACAAGACGTTGAGGTTCCAGGTTCGATTCTCACCACATGAGATGACAAGACGTTGAGGTTCCAGGTTCGATTCTCACCACATGAGATGACAAGACGTTGAGGTTCCAGGTTCGATTCTCACCACATGAGATGACAAGACGTTGAGGTTCCAGGTTCGATTCTCACCACATGAGATGACAAGACGTTGAGGTTCCAGGTTCGATTCTCACCACATGAGATGACAAGTTAATTAAATTCGTGATTTCTTTATGACATTATCCTCTCCTGGTCTCTGGGTTGTGAGATCTGATATCTAGCACTCTCGAAAAACGGCGGAAAAAAAATATACACAAGGTCCCGCGTGCATTCTGCGGACGTTAAAGAATACTTTGCATTTGGGGGACTGGTTGGTCTCGAGGCAAAACGCCGGCCTCGTGACAGAGAGGTTGTGGGTTCAAATCACGGCTGCACATGTTGGGATTTTTATTTATGATTTCACTCTGCCGTAAACACCACTGGTCTCAGCAGCCAGGCCCGGCTTGAAACGTCAATTACTCATCGGTGGAAAAAAATATGAATATCCGAAGACGGAGTTATCTGCCTGTGCGGCGAAGGACACCTGTGCACATGACTGCCAGGGATAAATTGATTTACACGCAAAATTCAGTTCCTACTCTCTAGGGACTTCGTCAGAGGCAAAAAGCTGGCGAACGTTAAAAAAAAAAACAAAAAACTTTGCATTTGGAAATCGAAAAGAGTATAACAAAAATGGTCGTTGTCTTGGCAAGGCAAATCTAATGGGGGGAAAAAATGTACACAAAATTGTTAAACTATGGACGATACAAATATGAGAGTGCCTCTGAAGTTGGAGAATATCTGCCTGTGTGGCGGGGGCCACTTGGCTGCCGGTGTGCAAAAATAAGAAAAAGTTATATTCACCCACAATTCAGTCTCTCGGGACTTCGATGGGGATATAGAGCTGGCAAACGCCAACAGAACCAAACTCCTGGTGTTGTAAGAAAAACAAGACTCTGGAGATCAGATGGTACAGCGGGGGTTGGTCTCCAGATAAGACACCGGACTCGAGACAGAGAGGTTGTGAGTTCAAACCCCGGTTGACCAGTTGGGGTTTTTATTTGTGATTTCTCAATGCAGCAACCACCCCTGGTCTCAGCAGCGAGGCCCGGCTTGAAACGTCAATTACTCATCGACGGGAAAAAATGTTAGTACCTCCGAAGACGGAGTTATCTGCCTGTTCGGCGAGGAACCCCTGTGCACACGGTGCCAGGAAAAAAAAACAAATTAGCGCAAAAAAATGTAGTTCCTAGTCTGTATGGACTCTGCCAGACGTGAAAGCTGCTGAACGCAAAAAAAAAAAAAAAGATGGTACAGAAAGACCGTAAGCATATCTTAATTAGATACCATCACACATGATAGGAAGAAACAATCATAAATTTGGCCAAGTAATGAGAAGGGAACAGCTGGAATATATTGTAAAATTGATGGACGATGAAAAAGAGGGAAGGAAAGAGAAAAGATACCAGACAACTTAAGAGAATGGCTTGGCGGAAGGTCAACAACAGAAATGATAAATAACTGTCGTGATCGAAAGTTGTGGAGAGACATGATCACCTACGCCAGCAGGCACGGTACTTGATGATAATGATCACCAATAAGAAAGTGCGCAATAAAAGCCAGCGATCCATTGCCCCAATTGAAGATTTGTTATCTTCAGCGATCCATTGCCCCAATTGAAGATTTGTTATCTTCAGCGATCCATTGCCCCAATTGAAGATTTGTTATCTTCAGCGATCCATTGCCCCAATTGAAGATTTGTTATCTTCAGCGATCCATTGCCCCAATTGAAGATTTGTTATCTGTGGTATAAAAATAAACGAAACCCGAGATGGTGAGGGTGTGCTACAAGCTCTATTAGGCCTAGCCCTTGGTAAGTTCATTTTGCAGAATGTCCTTACAAGGGAAAAGAAGGCAAGGCAGACAGAGGAAGCGGTGGGAAAACAATATCAGAAATCGGACAGGAGTAAACTACGTCACATCTCAGAAGGCAACTCTTAATCGTGAAGGCTGTGGGGAAGGTTAGGGGTTTGTGAAGACGTCATTAAGTGTCCCGATGGCAGTGTGGGTTACCGGTTTTATGATGGCAGTTGTAGACATCACTGTGCTACTACATAATATTAAAGGGTAAATGTGTTTTATCATTCATTGTCGCATGAGTTATCGTTCATTTCTTGTTATATCATTCAGTGTCGCATGAGTTATCGTTCATTTCTTGTTATATCATTCAGTGTCGCATGAGTTATCGTTCATTTCTTGTTCTATCATTCAGTGTCGCATGAGTTATCGTTCATTTCTTGTTCTATCATTCAGTGTCGCATGAGTTATCGTTCATTTCTTGTTCTATCATTCAGTGTCGCATGAGTTATCGTTCATTTCTTGTTATATCATTCAGTGTCGCATGAGTTATCGTTCATTTCTTGTTATATCATTCAGTGTCGCATGAGTTATCGTTCATTTCTTGTTATATCATTCAGTGTCGCATGAGTTATCGTTCATTTCTTGTTATATCATTCAGTGTCGCATGAGTTATCGTTCATTTCTTGTTATATCATTCAGTGTCGCATGAGTTATCGTTCATTTCTGACACCGTTGCGCAATGAGTAAACCAAACAGGCATTCGGACCCTGTCTGCAAGTGTTTGCTTACGTCAGGTTTATTTTTAGTGAGACCCCAAATATCAGTCATTTCAAACGTAAAGCTGTGTGCTCAGGTGTCCCTCGCATATAGGCAGATATTCTCCAACTTCATAGCTTCTCGCATTTTCTTTCTTTTTTTTTTAACATTGTGATTTTGTGACGTCTTTTGATACATTTTTTCGCGCTATTTTGTCCAGCGGCTATTTTTGACATGCTTTTTTTCGATTACCATCTGCCAGGGATTCATTAACGTGCGAAGAATGTACTCGCGTTCTCCTGTTTGTTGCCGTTATCTGAGATGGCTAAACATCGGATCTCACTTCCCAGAGACCAGGGGGTGGGTGAAGGTCACGAGAAAGCCACGCATTAGATGTGAACATTTCTCACCGCCTCTGACAGGATTCAAATCTGGGACTTCTTTATTCAGTACCCCACGTCTTACATCTCGACCACCCAGACACCGCCTCCCCCATCCTCTCACCCCTTTCTGAAAATTAACGACGTGTATTCCAATTAATGGCTTTCTTTGGAGTGTTACGTTATGAGGCTCCAATCTCTTTCACGGTGGTCTGCCATATTCGTCTTTCGTGTTCTGAATATGCATCATGTGTACCACACACTTTGCTGTTTTCGCTTTCTGGGCCGTTGATCTTGACTAACATGGACGAGTAACATCAAAAGATGGACAAGTCAATCTATGACAGTCTGCACCATCAAAGCAAGAAACAGAGTAGAATGGCGATCCATGGTAGCCAACCTTCGTTGCGGAGAAAGCACTCGATGATGATGATTCCCACTAATGACCTACCTCTTGACCTTGATTTTGATCATTCCAGCGCCGCTGACATCGATCTTTATCCTTTCAACGCCATTGAGCTTGATCTTGACCCTTCCAGCGTCACTGACCTTGATCTTGACCCTTCCTGCGGCGCTGACCTTGATCTTGACCCTTCCAGCGTCATTGACCTTGGTCGTGACCCTTCCATCACCGCTAGACGTCGCATGGGACGCGTTCGTTTCTCGCCGTCCATCTCTATTCTTAGCGAAATGTTCGATCGTATCAATGCCTGCCATCTTTGCTTCTCTTATAAGTGTTCTTTTCAATGTCTTTCTTGGTCTTCCTCTTTTTCTACATCCTGATGTTTCCCACAGAAGAGCCTGTTTTGGAATTCTCTTGTCTCTTCTCAGCACATGTCAGACATATATCCACCTAATGATGACTACTAACTTACAAGTTGTTAATTACTAAAGAGTACACACATTTTACAACAGACAAGAAACTATATGGTGGCTGTAGACATGTGGTTTTACAGAAGAATGTTGAGAATACCATGGACAGCTATGAAGAGTAATGAAAACGTTCTGAAAGAGGGCAAAGCAAAAAGAGAGCTAATTTTCAATATTAGGAAGAAACAATCATCATTTTGTGGCCATGTAATGAGAAGAGAACAGCTGGAATATATTGTAACAACTGAGAAAATTGAGGGACGAAGAGATAGAGGGAAGCAAAGAGAAAAGATACCAGGCAGCTTAAAAGAATGGCTTGGCAGAAGGTCAACAACAGAAATGATAAATAACTATCATGATAAAGTTGTGGAAAGATTTAGATCACCCACGCCAGCAGGCATGATACTTGATGATGATGCGCGCATCATTTAACGAAATTTTTCATAATAAATACTTTAAAACTGGCTTTCTGCACAGAGCCACTCATGCGGAACAGCCAAAAAAAAAAAAAAAAAAAAAAAAAAAAACCGGATACACAATATTCTTAAAACCAGTCTACCACATATAGAGTCATTCATGCAGTGAAAATCTGAGACGGGCATTCTTTTACAACTGGTTACTGGCTGCACGTATGCAGCAAGAATAAATGCAAATTTAACAATCTTTTTACAACCGGTTCACTGCACATTTCTATAATAAAAAAAAAAAATTATCATAAAAGCAAAGATGTCTATTCCACTAAAAAAATATAAAGTTATAAAGAATAATTTGTATGTGCCTCTTTGAATTGAGAAAGTCTACGTGTGCTCCTTTTTTAACGTGTTTAAAATGTAACACCCAAGGCTTTTGTTGTTTGTAGTCGGAATGTGTTGTCGGTGGCCAGATTTCTCCAAGACCATCTGCAAATTCGTGAATGATTTAGTCAGCCCATGTCAGATCTATATACTTCAAATGACACGAACTTCTTGGACATACTATAACCAGTGATGGAAAATGTACAACTGAAATAAACAAAAAAATAGGAATGGCAAAAATTAATTTTAATGTCAGGAAGAACATACTAACATCAAAACAAATAACACCAGGGCAAAAACTAAAAATAGTAAAACGTGATGTCTTTTCAACATTCCTATATGGTGCAGAAACATGGACATTAGACAATAAAACAGAACAGAGAAATGAAATCTTTGAAATGTGGATATATAGAAGAATAGGTAGAATTGGACGAAATGAAAAGAAAACAAACGATGAAGTCTTAAAAAACTAAAAATGAAAATAGAACTACTAAACACAATTCAAACAAGAAAAATGCGATTTTTGAGCCATATTAAAAGACACAACAGCCGACTAAAAGTAATACTGGAGGGGGAAATACAAGGTAAAAGAGTCAGAGGCAGACCAAGACTAACATGGACGAGTAACATCAAAAGATGGACAAACCATCCTATGACAACCTGCACCATCAAAGCAAGAGACAGAACAGAATGGCGCTCCATGGTAGCCAACCTTCGTTGCGGAGATAGATAGCACTTGATGATGATGATGAAAGTACGAGACTTGAATCGGCGTCTAGGCACGCGAGTTTCTACCCATATGTTATCGGCAGTCTATCCAGAAGTGTTCAGAGACTTCTAGTGAGTGTCGCTTCAAGTATCGAAACTCACGAGGCCGCATTCCTCACCTTCCCAAAGTACTACTCAGGTACCCATTTCTACCAGCGGCTAGGTCGACCGCGGGGGTATTTTTTTTTCCAACCACGAATACAATTCACACTGCTTCCAACGGGAACTGAACACGGGTTGTTCGAACGTCGGCAGCCCAGTCGGGTGGTTACCCCAACTAGGCTACCGACGCCCCCGAGAAGTGGGTATAGAAACGAGAGGGGAAGATCACCACAAAAGAATGAACATGCCTCGATTATGCAGTCTCAAAGAATTGAAGATAGACATTAAGAGCGTTGATTGAGACTATCAGTTGTGCCCCAACGACCGCCCTGGGTTATTGGACTCAAAGAATTGAAGATAGACATTAAGAGCGTTGATTGAGAGTATCAGTTGTGCCCCAACGACCGCCCTGGGTTATTGGATGAAAAAGAGGGGAAAGAAATACGCCGATGTTCACCTCATGCTGTTTCACTTTTAACAAACAAAAAAAAAAACTGTTAAACGTTTTATTTCGAGATCAAGTTACGTAATTGTGAACGTGATAGCTTTAGATACTTGACAGTCTCAAATCAGATAATTCATGAAAAATAAAAAAAAACGTTAATTAATTCTGTAATCAGGGAGTTTGTACTTCACACACCGACGTCATTATGTGTCACGTGACATTCATCACATTTACCTTACACGGCTGATCGTTTTAAACTAAAAGTAGCATTTTAGTGGACGTGGCAGCAGTGTACGTGGGTTAGCGAAGTTCTGCCCTATCAAAGGAGTAAGACGTCTCCTTTTCTCCGCTAGTCTTCGGGGCACCCTTGGGCATGATGTTGTTCCCGTGTAGCACTCCTGGGTTACGTGAAACTGTTGAAGCCGGTGGTGGATGGTGATGTGGGGACAGCCGGCAAGTAGTGTCTGTTATAGTCCCCACACCGTGATGGCAGGCAGAGGATCTCATTTATAGAGACAATGGCTGCGATCTCCGACTAGTACAGTCACTGCCAAGAAGGAAATGTACAGCAAACTACCATCGTATATTGCCTAGTTAAATTATGTCCAAATACAACTTAATATCTACAGATAACGACGGTAATGGGGACTCCACAACCACCGCTTCCGGTAAGGAGCGTCATGTGCTTAAAAGGCGCTCCTAAGATACAACAGGAAGAAACAATCTACATTTTTGGACACATCATGAGATGAGGAAAGTTGGAATACTTGGTTACAACTGGTAAATTACAGGGAAAGAGAGATTGCGGATAACATAGAGAGAAGATACTAAACAGTTTGGTGTCATGGCACGGAAAACAATCAACAACAGAATTTATAGGATGCAAGGTGGATCGAGAATTATGGAAAAAACACATCGCCTACGCCAACCGGTATGGCACATGATGATGATGGCAGTGCACGGTTGAAGATGACGTAAATCACCGCATTTCTCAAGGGGGCTGGGCGGTGTAGAGATAGGACTTCGGCCTCCTGTCAAGAAATTTCCGGGTTCGAATTACGTCACAAGTGGTTGCTAGGAAATGTTCGCTACTAATCCGTGGTTCCTTTGCGGCTTAACCCTACCCCTGGCTCCTCAAGGTAGTACATTCTGATGATCAACTCTTTTGGATAACGGAGAGAAAAAAATCAGGAGGTCCCGTGTGCGTTCTGCGCACGTTAAAGATCTCTTGGCAGTTGGAAATAGAAAATCGAAAAGAGTAGGGTAAAAATGGCCTTGTAGGAAAAAATTAAAAAAAAAAAAAAAAGTAAAGTACCCCCGTCACGCCAAGTGGCGTATAGGGAATATGGTGTTAGCGACCATAACTTTTACAGACCTTCGGCACATGATTTTTGGGGTAGTGTGGTCGGTATTACGCCCGTGCCGCTTTACATTCCCAGAAAAAAAATCCGGTACCCATTAACGGCTGGGTGAACCCGGAAGCCGTCGGTTGGGATCGAACCCTACCTCTTGTAGTAGGAAAAATTGACACGGAAAACATTATACTAAAAAAAAAAAACTCTCGACGATAAATAATGAGAGTACTTCTGAAGTCGAAGAATATCTGCCTGTATGGCGGGGGACACATGAGCACACGACTGTCGGTGTGAAATATAGGAAAAAAATGATCATCATCATGTGCCATACCAGTTGGCGTAGGCGATCGTGTCTTTCCACAAAACTCTGTCTACGGTACATCGTATCAGTTCTGTTGTTGACTGTTTTCAATGCCGTGACACCAAGCTATCCAGTATTTTCTCTCTTTGTCGTCTGGGTTTTACCAAAACCAATAAGGTTTGTTATGGTTTCCATTTTTAGATGCTGGGGGAACCCCCATCTCCTTGCCGCCCCTACCTCTCCCCTCAATCGGAATATTGAAACACGAGCAAAACGGATGGAACGCACAGCTCACAATGTACACACCGTGTTATTTTCATGTTTTTTCTTAAGATAACGCTTCTTCTAATCAATTTAAATGTATAATAGAGGAAATTTGTGCATTTTATTTTCATGGAAAGACACAAATGAGCAAACCAAGGTCTTGTTCTTCTACCTTTCAGCTCCCTGTGGAGCATAGGTCTTCAACAAACACTTTCCAAGTCGTTCTGTTTTTTGCCATTCAATTAAGTTTATTCCATGTCTTCCCCATCATCTTCATCTCTGCTTCTAGCTGTCTTCTCCAAGAATTCTTTGGTTTTCCTGTTTGTCTTTTCTCCACAAAGGACAAGGGGTAGGGTTCGATCCCAACCGACGGCTTCCAGGTACACCCAGCCTTAAAATGGGGACCGGATTTTTTTCTGGGAAAGTAGAGCAGCACAGGCGTAATACCGACCACATTACCCCAAAAATCATGTGCTGAAGGTCTGTAAAATATAGGGTCACAAACACCATATTTCCCTATACGCCACTTGGCGTGACGGGGGTACTTTACTACTTTTTTTTTATTTCAAAAAAGGGCCTTTTGCGTAATACTCTCAGTTGGCTTCCGCTGTGTGTGTTCTATCCAGCGCCATCGTCTTCCCAAACCAACTAAGGTGTCAGCGACAAACAACTGTGATTATGATGATTTTTTTTCTTTCATGATCCGAGATGGTATTTCGCGTAAATGTTTCTTTGAATAAAAACAAAGACGTTGTACATAACAATATTCTCTTTTCTATTCTCATGGAACCTGTTTCATTGCACTCAGGAATTGCCCCATATCCGCTCCAACACTTGTCACAGCATTCCCCCCAAAATCATCATTGAGTGCCGTCTCCGCAACGAAGGTTGGCTACCATGGAGCGCAATTCTGCTCTGTCTCTTGCTTTGATGGTGCAGATTGTCATAGGCTGATTTGTCCATCTTTTGATGTTACTCGTCCATGTTAGTCTTGGTCTGCCTCTTTCTCTTTTACCTTGTATTTTCCCCTCCAGGATTACTTTTAGTAGGCTATTGTGTCTTTTAACATGGCCCCAAAATCAAATTTTTCTTGTTTCAATTGTGCTTAGTAGTTGTCTTTTAATTTTTAGTTGTTTTAAGACTTCATCGTTTGTTTTCTTTTCCTTCCATCCAATTCTACCTATTCTTCTATATATCCACATTTCAAAGGCTTTAATTTTCTGTTCTGTTTTCTTGTCTAATGTCCATGTTTCTGCACCATATAGGAATATTGAGAAGACATAACATTTTCCTATTCTTAGTTTTAGCCCTGGTGTTATTTATTTTGATGTTAGTATGTTCTTCATGACATTAAAATTAATTTTTGCCATTCCTATTGTTTTGCTTATTTCAGTTGTACATTTTCCATTACTGGTTATACAGGGTGTTTATAAAGTCTCACTACACTTGGTATCTAGGTCAATTT
This sequence comes from Megaustenia siamemsis, assembly GCA_032433765.1. Taxonomy (NCBI): domain Eukaryota; kingdom Metazoa; phylum Mollusca; class Gastropoda; order Stylommatophora; family Ariophantidae; genus Megaustenia; species Megaustenia siamemsis. The sequence goes on along the minus strand of JAVIAB010000145.1, from coordinate 39,927,122 downwards.
GAAAAAAAAAATGTTTATGACGTCATCACAATATGTGCTCCCACTGTCAATGAAATTTGTTGAATAAGTTTATTGCTACTGGAAATGTGGAAGATGCTCCACGATCTGGTAGGCCTGCTGTGAATGATGAAATATGTTTAGATATCCAAGACAGAATCCTTAAAAGTCCAGACAAGTCATTAAGAAAACTGTCGCAACAAGTGAACTTACCATTGAGCACATATTGTGATGACGTCATAAACATTTTTTTCAAATTGACCTAGATACCAAGTGCAGTGAGACTTTATAAACACCCTATAGTATGTCCAAGGTAGTTCCCCCAAAAATGCATCGGTAAATTATGTTAACAATGTCGCTATTTTTCTTACTCGACGGCACAGACGATGATTTCAGACCTCCTTAGTCGCCTCTTACGAAATGTGTAACAGTTAACAGTTTTCTCCCCTCGCCGTAAGGGTCCCGTACACATCAATAACCAAACAACAAGATAAACAGAGAACTAGACAAACAGCGAGATGTGACCTTCGTTTGACTTCCTGGTGGCAAGGTGAAGGTCTAAGTGGTCACAATAACCTTTGCAATTTTCAAGATAGCTTTTTTACGCTCCAAAAACATATCTCCGCGAACATTTAAACATAACTAGTCATTTCTTTCTTGAATAAAGGTGGAGGGGGGTGGTAAAGACACAATGGATTTAAAGAAATACATTATGGCACATGACTTCACCGCGTGTAACATAAACGGATTTAACACACTTGGGATATAATACAGGCTGTCTGGTAATTGTTATATTACAGATAAAACTGGGAAATGGAGATAGCTTGGAGTTTTTACATTATAGAAACAGTTGATAAAACTGGGAAATGGAGATAGATTGGAGTTTTTACATCACAGAAACAGTTGATAAAACTGGGAAATGGAGATAGATTGGAGTTTTTACATTACAGAAACAGTTGATAAAACTGGGAAATGGAGATAGATTGGAGTTTTTACATCACAGAAACAGTTGATAAAACTGGGAAATGGAGATAGATTGGAGTTTTTGCATTATAGAAACAGTTGATAAAACTGGGAAATGGAGATAGATTGGAGTTTTTACATTATAGAAACAGTTGATAAAACTGGGAAATGGAGATAGATTGGAGTTTTTACATTACAGAGACAGTTGATAAAACTGGGAAATGGAGATAGATTGGAGTTTTTACATTACAGAGACAGTTGATAAAACTGGGAAATGGAGATAGATTGGAGTTTTTGCATTACAGAAACAGTTGATAAAACTGGGAAATGGAGATAGATTGGAGTTTTTACATTACAGAAACAGTTGGCAAAACGGGGAAATGGAGATAGATTGGAGTTGTTACATTACAGAAACAGTTGGCAAAACGGGGAAATGGAGATGGTTAGGAGTCTTTACATCACAGAAACGGTTGACAAAACTGGGAAATGGAGATGGTTAGGAGTCTTTACATCACAGAAACGGTTGACAAAACTGGGAAATGGAGATGGTTAGGAGTCTTTTATCACAGAAACGGTTGACAAAACTGGGAAATGGAGATGGTTAGGAGTCTTTTATCACAGAAACGGTTGACAAAACTGGGAAATGGAGATGGTTAGGAGTCTTTACATCACAGAAACACGAACAAAGACACCCAGTATTAGAATTATTTCAGAGGAGGAGGTATGTTTATAGCACTCTGAAAAAAATCACAAATAATGAACAGGAAAAAAAACAAAACTCAGTTGGACGTGTGTTCTAGCGTTTGGTTTCTCGTGGCAAGGCGCTGTGCCAAAGAGTACGGGTTCGTTCCTGCTCCGGACCATATATTGTCTTCTTTTTTCTGTTGTTGGATATTTTACAATTTTTTTTTTCGAGTCCTGTAAACATACCTCTCCCCTTGATATGATTCACTGATCTATCGCCCCAGAAGTTTCCCTCTATAACAATATTCATTTATTATTATTTTGTCTACACTCTGTCATCATCATCATCAAGTACCGGGCCTGCTGGCGTAGGTGATCATGTCTCTCCACAACTTTCGATCATGACAGTTATTTATCATTTCTGTTGTTGACCTTCTGCCAAGCCATTCTCTTAAGCTGTCTGGTATCTTTTCTCTTTGCTTCCCTCTATATCTTCGTCCCTCAATTTTCCCAGTTGTTACAATATATTCCAGTTGTTCTCTTCTCATTACATGGAAAAAAATGATGATTGTTTCTTCCTAATATTGGAAATTAGCTATCTTTTTGCTTTGGCTTCTTTCAGAACGTTTTCATTACTCTTCTTAGCTGTCCATCGTATTCTCAACATTCTTCTGTAAAACCACATTTCTACAGACTCTAGTGATTTTCTTGTCTGTTGTCCTATTGTCCATGATTCACATCCATATGTTAAGACTGGCTCTATATAACATTTAAGAACTCTTTCTCTTGTTTCTATTGTCAAAAAATTCCAACAGACGACAAGATATACATGGAAAACAAACCAGTGGAAGAGATCGATCACTTTATCTATCTTGGAAGTCACATTGATCGAGAAGGGGATACAAGTAAAGAAATTAGAATCAGAATAGCTAAAGCAGCAATGTCTTTCAGAAGCCTTGAAAAGTTGTGGAAATCAAAACTCATCAGCACAAACAGAAAACTTAGACTATTCAAATCAAATGTACTATCAACCCTTACATATGCGTGTGAAAGCTGGAAAACAACAAGAGATATAGAAACAAAGTTGAACACATTCGAAAATAAATGTCTAAGGAAAATACTTGGTATAGCATGGAATGAATTCAAAACAAATGAGGAAATTAGAGAAATCGCCAATCAACCACTAATATCTTCAGTAAAAAAGAAAAGACGATGGTCATATGTTGGGCATGTGATGAGAAGAGATAATAACCGAAAAGCAAAGCAAGCCCTCATGTGGGAAACAACAGGTAAGAGGAAAAGAGGAAGACCCAGAGACACACTGAGAAGAACATTGATGAGAGAGGCAAGAGCAGCAGGAATCGGCTCCCTCAATGAGATAGAGCTGCTTGCACAGAACAGAGACAAATGGCGAGATTTGATAAAATATCTTTAAAAGAATTGAAAACTGCTAGAACAAAAATTCAGATGGAGTATCTTGGTCTACGCCCTATGGGCCGGCTACGGCTCGAAAGATCAAACTATAGATTGTCAAAAATGGATTGCACAGTATCTTCCTCATTTTTTGGAAAGCTGCTTTTGCCTGAGCCATTCTGCATCTCACCTCTTTTGTACATCTACCATCTGAGGTTAACAAAGTTCCCAAATATTTAAATTCATTTACCTATTTTAATATTGTTCCACTTGTCTTTATTGTGCACAACGGCGAAATATTTTTGTTGTTGTTGCTACCATTACTTCAACCAAACAGTCAACAACAGAACTGATACGATGCACTGTAGATAGAAGATTGTGGAAGGACATGATCGCCTACGCCAACCGGCATGGTACATGATGATGATGATGACCATTACTTCTGTCTTTTTACTATTAAGGCTGCGTCCTTTATTTGTAGTAGGTTAATAGATAGAAGACTATATTTAAATCACGGTCTAAGAGACTTGGCAGTACTTTAGGGTCAATTATATCATACAATCATTGAATTATTAAAGTAAAACTAATTTTGGAAACACATGGACAAAAGTGGACACCTGATAGCAATTGGAAGTCTATTTTAATAATAAAAAACATGGGAAAAACTGAAACCCTTTTAGAATCTTCACGTTTGTATTATATGATAGAAACATGGACAAAAGTGGACACCTGATAGCAATTGGAAGTCTATTTTAAATAATAAAAAACATGGGAAAAACTGAAACCCTTTTAGAATCTTCACGTTTGTATTATATGATAGAAACATGGACAAACTGAGAAATATGACAGTAGCTTAGAGTCCATTCTTCATCATCATGTGCCATACCGGTTGGCGTTGGCGATCATGTCCTTCCACAATTGTCTATCTACAGTGCATTGTATCAGTTCTGTTGTTGACTGTTTTCCATGCCATGACACCAAGCTATCCAGTATTTTCTCTCTTTGTCGTCCGCGATCTCTCTTTCCTTTTATTTTGCCAGTTGTAACCAAGTATTCCAACTTTCCTCTTCTTATGTGTCCGAAAAATGTTGATTGCCTCTTTCTGAAGTTTATTAATGAGCTCCCTTTTTGTGTTGGCCTCTTTGAGAATTTCCTCATTCGTCTTTTTAGCTGTCCAGGGAACTTTCAACATTCTTCTGAGAAATCCCATCTCTGTGGCCTCTAATCGTCTTTTCATTTGTTTGTCTATTGTCCATGATTCCCTTCCATAGGTCAGAATTAGCTCTATATAGCATCAATGAACTCTCTTTCTCATTTCTATTGTCATAGATTTGTTCCATAAGATATTTTTCATTTTCTGAAATGCTATTTTGGCCTGAGCTATTCTGCTTTTCATTTCTGTGGTGCATCTCCCATCTGATGTTATTGTGTCCAAGTATTTGACGCGTTGTACTTGTTTCAGATTTGTCCTGTTTATTTTTATGCTGCATGATGGTGATAATTGTTTCTTCGATATGACCATTACTTCTGGTTTCTTACTATTCAGACTTTAACCTTTATTGTTGTTTTCTTTTATTATTATGTGTAATAATATATTATGCCCATCTACAGAGTCCATTAAATAATTTAAAACAGGATAAACGGAAAACGCGCTGAAGTCTCCTGTGGGGGAGAGCGCGTTTAGTGGTAGATACACTATTAAATGTTGATCAAATCAAAATAGAATGTTGGAAGTTCCCTGGACAGCTAAAAATAGACCAATGAAGAAATTCTCAAAGAGGCCAACATAAAAAGGGAACTCCTAAAAAACATCAGAAAGAAACAATCACCATTTTTTGGGCACATCATGAGAAGAGGAAAGTTGGAATACTTGGTTACAACTGGCAAAATAAAAGAAAAGAGAGATCGCGGAAGACAAAGAGAGAAAATACTGGATAACTTGGTGTCATGGCATGGAAAACAGTCAACAACAGAATTGATACGATGCACTGTAAATAAAAGATTGTGGAAGGGCATGATCGCCTACGCCAACCGGTATGGCACATGATGATGATGAAAATATTAAAGAAATCCTGGGTACTGTAGCGTGTGAGACACCCGGTAATAGAAGAGTGATACTGTTTCAAACATGAACTCCACAATAAATATTTGTTATGTATCTTTTGTTTCAGATTCGTCCATACTTCCAGTCTGTCAGCTCAAACATTGATCTCGTGTAAGTACCTGGCTTAAGTGTGTGGTAGATGAGAAAGACGAGAGATAAGTAGTTCATCAAAAGTGGTAAATTTTAGGTGTAGAAGATGTGAGATAAGTAGGTCATCAAAAGTGGTAAATTTTAGGGGTGGAAGATGTGAGATAAGTAGTTCATCAAAAGTGGTAAATTTTATGTGTAGAAGATGTGAGATAAGTAGTTCATCAAAAGTGGTAAATTTTAGGTGTAGAAGATGTGAGATAAGTAGGTCATCAAAAGTGGTAAATTTTAGGTGTAGAAGATGTGAGATAAGTAGGTCATCAAAAGTGGTAAATTTTAGGGGTGGAAGATGTGAGATAAGTAGGTCATCAAAAGTGGTAAATTTTAGGGGTGGAAGATGTGAGATAAGTAGGTCATCAAAAGTGGTAAATTTTAGGGGTGGAAGATGTGAGATAAGTAGGTCATCAAAAGTGGTAAATTTTAGGGGTGGAAGATGTGAGATAAGTAGGTCATCAAAAGTGGTAAATTTTAGGGGTGGAAGATGTGAGATAAGTAGGTCATCAAAAGTGGTAAATTTAGGGGTGGAAGATGTGAGATAAGTAGGTCATCAAAAGTGGTAAATTTTAGGGGTGGAAGATGAGAGATAAGTAGGTCATCAAAAGTGGTAAATTTTAGGGATGGAAGATGAGAGATAAGTAGGTCATCAAAAGTGGTAAATTTTAGGGGTGGAAGATGAGAGATAAGTAGGTCATCAAAAGTGGTAAATTTTAGGGGTGGAAGATGTGAGATAAGTAGGTCGTTAAAATGATAGATTTTTAGAGAAGGGGGTATAATGCATATTTAAAAAGAAAGCTGATACATCAAAGAGTTTACAGAATTATCGTTGCAGAAAGTTTTTGTGATAATTCTAGCTAGTGGTTGTGATATAAGCAGTATATATTTTATTGTTACAATGGTTGTGATATAAGCAACATATAATATATAGATGTCTTATACAACTATCATTATTATTTGTATACATTATACAGGCAAACACATATGTGGTGTACGCGCACAAACACACACATTTTTTTGCAGACTAAAGAAATCATGACTGCTAAACAGAAATGGTTCATTGAAAACAAAATGTTACAGAATAATTTAAGATACCTTGGATAATAAAAAACCATGAAGACACATTAAAAGATTGAAACATTAAAAAAAAAACTGGGTTATAAACACCATTCTACAGAGAGATTTAAAATACAAAGGCCACATCAAAAGACATAGTGGGCTAGAAAGAACAATAAAGGAAGGCATGGTTCCAAGAAAACGAGGTAGGAGCAGACCAAGAAGAAGGTGGTTTCAGGATATCAAAGAGACCTTGAACATGATCACAGAAGAAGTGGGAGATCTGGCTAGAGACAGAGATTCTTTTAGACGGGCTGTGGTGAATGCAATGTTCTGTGGGAGATCTGGCTAGAGACAGATTCTTTTAGACGGGCTGTGGTGAATGCAATGTTCTGTGGGAGATCTGGCTAGAGACAGATTCTTTTAGACGGGCTGTGGTGAATGCAACGTTCTGTGGGAGATCTGGATAGAGACAGAGATTCTTTTAGACGGGCTGTGGTGAATGCAACGTTCTGTGGGAGATCTGGCTAGAGACATAGATTCTTTTAGACGGGCTATGGTGAATGCAACGTTCTGTGGGAGATCTGGGTAGAGACAGAGATTGTTTTAGATGGGCTGTGTTGAATGCAACGTTCTGTGGGAGATCTGGCTAGAGACAGAGATTCTTTTAGATGGGCTGTGGTGAATGCAACGTTCTGTGGGAGATCTGGTTAGAGACAGAGATTCTTTTAGATGGGCTGTGGTGAATGCAACGTTCTGTGGAAAATCTGGTTAGAGACAGATTCTTTCAGACAGGTTGTTTTGAATGCAACATTCTACAAAGGACACGCAACTTGATAATGATCTCTCACTCGCTCTCTTTCACTCTCTCTCACTCTCTCTCTCACATGCACAAATAATAAATTGTGATATTGCAATATACAGTCGACTATTATTATAAATTATATAGTGAGTGTCAGGCATCATCATCATCAAGTGCTATCTCCGCAACGAAGGTTGGCTACCATGGAGCGCCATTCTGCTCTGTCTCTTGCTTTGATGGTGCAGGTTGTCATAGGCTGATTTGTCCATCTTTTGATGTTACTCGTCCATGTTAGTATTGGTCTGCCTCTGCCTCTTTTACCTTGTATTTTCCCCTCCAAGATTACTTTTAGTAGGCTGTTGTGTCTTTTAACATGGCCCAAAAATCACATTTGTCTTGTTTGAATTGTGTTGAGTAGTTCTCTTTTAATTTTTAGTTGTTTTAAGACTTCATCATTGTTTTCTTTTCCTTCCATCCAATTCTGTAAGGTATAGAATATACAATAGAAGAATTATTTATTTAATTGACTGTCAGTTTGACTGTGTATATCTTCTATCTATCTATTGACCTTTCGAGCCGTAGCCGGCCCATAGGGCGTAGACCAAGATACACCTTCTCCTATCTGAATTTTTGTTCTAGCAGTTTTCTTTTAAAGATATTTTATCAAATCTCGCCATCTGTCTCTGTTCTGTGCAAGCAGCTCTATCTCATTGAGGGAGCCGAATCCTGCTGCTCTTGCCTCTCTCATCAATGTTCTTCTCAGTGTCTCCCTGGGTCTTCCTCTTTTTCTCTTACCTGTTGTTTCCCATATGACGGCTTGCTTTGTTATTCGCAAGTATGTGTATGTCTTGGAGCACACTTATTTATTTGGCAGCCCTTTCCCTAACCATATGCTAATCCATCATTAATCCATCATTAATCCATCATTAATCCATCATTAATCCATCATTAATCCATGGATTAATCCATCATCACCAGGAATGATCCTAACTCCACAAGCACAACCATGTACATACTGAAGATCACATTCCTCTACCAGCAACTCAAGCTCAACAATTACACTATTACGGAAGTCTTCAACGCACTTGACAATATGCCTACGTTGGGGGGAACCTTTGCGTTGCCAAGGAGAAACGTGACTGATGATATCATCAAAGAATGTGAGTACTTTTAACTTTTATCTTATTTTTATCAGTCATCAGAAGAAGTAATCAATCAATCAATCAATCAATCAATCAAAGTTTATCAATCTCCTTTTGGGGGAAAATAAGCTACAAACTACAGAAAAAAATATGACTAATATATTTAGGAGCATTGTTGTAAAAATAAACCAAAAAAAATCACTAATAAATCTAGGAGCATTGTTGTAAAAATAAAAAAAAATCACTAGTAAATCTAAGGGCATTATTGTGAAAATAAAAAATATGACTAATATATCTAGGAGCATTGTTGTAAAAAAAAAAAAAAATGGCTAATAAATCTAGAGACATTGTAAAAATAAAAAAAAAAAATAATAAATCTAGGGGCATTGTAAAAAAATAAAAAAAATAATAAATCTAGGGGCATTGTAAGAATATATAAAAAAAAATTACTAATAAATCTAGGGGCATTGTAAAAATATTTTTAAAAATTACTAATAAATCTAGGGGCATTGTAAAAATATAAAAAAATGACTAATAAATCTAGGGGCATTGTAAAAATAAAAAAAAAAAATATTAATAAATCTAGGGGCATTGTAAAAATATATTAAAAAATTACTAATAAATCTAGGGGCATTGTAAAAATAAAAAAAAAAATTACTAATAAATCTAGGGGCATTGTAAAAATATAGTTAAAAATACTAATAAATCTAGGGGCTATGTAAAAAAATAAAAATATAATAAATCTAGGGGCATTGTAAAAATATTTTTTAAAAATTACTAATAAACCTAGGGGCATTGTTGTAAAAATAAAAAAAAAACGAGCAAGAACTAAAAAACAGTTGGAAAAATTAAATGCATAGGGTCAATTGCCGAAACCTGAAATAACGACTAGAATAACGCAAACGGTGACAGTACTTTCTAGGCTAAAACCTATTTGGAATGTTAAAAACATCACTCTTGACTGTAAAATCAGGCTGATGTGCATGCTTGCTATATCAATTTTTCTATATGCTTGCGAAACATAGACATTTACAGCAGAGCTACAGACGAAATTACAAGCTATGGAAAATTAAGTATTATAAAGGTTTTAGGCATCTCTTACGTAGATTGTATCACAAATGAAAAAGTTTGTAAAAGGATACAAAAAGCAGTTGGGAGTACATGATGTGCTTTTTGACTATTGTGAAGAAATGCAAAAATGAAATGACCTGACAACATATCTCGATATTCTGACCTAGTAAATACCATTCTGCGGGGAACTGAAAGATTGAAGCAGGACAGGGCTTCAAAAAAGAGAGAGGGAGATGAAGATTGAAGAAGGACAGGGCTTAAAAAAAAGAGTGAGGGAGATGAAGATTGAAGAAGGACAGGGATTCAGAAAGAGAGAGGGAGATGAAGATTGAAGGAGGACAGGGATTCAGAAAGAGAGAGGGAGATGAAGATTGAAGGAGGACAGGGATTCAGAAAGAGAGAGGGAGATGAAGATTGAAGAAGGACAGGGATTCAGAAAGAGGGAGGGAGATGAAGATTGAAGAAGGACAGGGATTCAGAAAGAGGGAGGGAGATGAAGATTGAAGAAGGACAGGGATTCAGAAAGAGAGAGGGAGATGAAGATTGAAGGAGGACAGGGATTCAGAAAGAGAGAGGGAGATGAAGATTGAAGAAGGACAGGGATTCAGAAAGAGAGAGGGAGATGAAGATTGAAGAAGGACAGGGATTCAGAAAGAGAGAGGGAGAAGAAGATTGAAGAAGGACAGGGATTCAGAAAGAGAGAGGGAGATGAAGATTGAAGGAGGACAGGGATTCAGAAAGAGAGAGGGAGATGAAGATTGAAGAAGGACAGGGATTCAGAAAGAGAGAGGGAGATGAAGATTGAAGGAGGACAGGGATTCAGAAAGAGAGAGGGAGATGAAGATTGAAGGAGGACAGGGATTCAGAAAGAGAGAGGGAGATGAAGATTGAAGGAGGACAGGGATTCAGAAAGAGAGAGGGAGATGAAGATTGAAGAAGGACAGGGATTCAGAAAGAGGGAGGGAGATGAAGATTGAAGAAGGACAGGGATTCAGAAAGAGGGAGGGAGATGAAGATTGAAGGACAGGGATTCAGAAAGAGAGAGGGAGATGAAGATTGAAGAAGGACAGGGATTCAGAAAGAGAGAGGGAGATGAAGATTGAAGAAGGACAGGGATTCAGAAAGAGAGAGGGAGATGAAGATTGAAGAAGGACAGGGATTCAGAAAGAGGGAGGGAGATGAAGATTGAAGGAGGACAGGGATTCAGAAAGAGAGAGGGAGATGAAGATTGAAGAAGGACAGGGATTCAGAAAGAGAGAGGGAGATGAAGATTGAAGGAGGACAGGGATTCAGAAAGAGAGAGGGAGATGAAGATTGAAGGAGGACAGGGATTCAGAAAGAGAGAGGGAGATGAAGATTGAAGAAGGACAGGGATTCAGAAAGAGAGAGGGAGATGAAGATTGAAGAAGGACAGGGATTCAGAAAGAGAGAGGGAGATAACAATTAATCATTTGACAGGTCTTGATTTCGCAGAGCACCAAAAAATGTAGATAAGCACACCTATAAAATATAGGAAATATTAAATGATATGTCGGGCCACTAGAAGAGCTGCAGAGAACTTGTCAAATAAACCTAAAATTATACCTGATGAATGCTTTTTGTTAAAACGTCGTTGTTTGTCTCATCTCTATAAAAGGGGACTGGTTGGTCTCGAGGCAAGACGCCGGCCTCGAGACAGAGAGGTTGTGGGTTCAAATCCTGGCTGCACCAGTTGGGATTTTTATTTATGATTTCTCTCTGCGGCAACCACCCCTGGTCTCAGCAGTGAGGCCTGGCTTGAAACGTCAATTAATCATCGACGGAAAAAAATATGAATACCTCAGAAAATGGAGTTATCTGCCTGTATGGCAATGGGGACCCCTGTGCACACAGCCACCAGGGAAAAATGGATTAACACGCAAAATTAAGTTTCTAGTCTCTAGGGACCTCATCAGAGGTAAAAGCTGGCGAACGAAAAAAAAAATCTCTATAAAAGTTTAGTTACTAGATACAATTTTATTTTTATTAAAAAAAAAAAAATGACTGATGATAGGGAGAAATGGAGAATATTGATGAAATCTGTCTCTGGTGCCACAATGACCTACAGGATTATAGGAAGAGGAAGAAGAAAAGATAGAAGAAGAAGCAGTAGAAGAGGCAGAAGATGAAGGAGAAAGATTAGGAGAAGGAAACTATGGACAAGGTTCTACATTCCCATATTTTCTCCTGGACTTTATATATGCTTTATTGTTTTCACAGTTTATCTCCTCTGTGCTTTTCAGGGCATTTACTGTTTTGATTTGTTCCTGTGGGTTCCATGACAAAGCTTGTCATGCTATGCTTGCATCAGATTTTCATAGCAAAAGGTTTTCTGGTATGCAGTTGAGATATCCCTTCTACAGCATCAATTTGGCTGAAGTCGGATGTGTTGGGCTGAAAGGTGCAAATATATGAAAGTTCTACTGCAAATGAAATCTAGGTTTATTAGGAAATGTAAGGAACAGAACTCAGTCATGGTCAATGTGGAGATCAACGGTCTCATCTGGGATAACACCGATGAGAAAGATGCAGTCATCTATACAGACGGATCTAACATCAAAGGAGTGCATGGGCATTTACTGCACGCTCAGCAGGCAGAATAGTCAAGGAAGTCTCAATAACTCAATAACTCTACTGCAAACCACAACACAACGTATCTATGCTCACTCAACGCCCTTTTAAGGATGGATGACGAAGTGATCAATCAATTCTTTTAGTAGTCATCGAGTGAACGGCAGAAAGAGAGAAAGAAAGAATTTGGCATAAACACATAGCTTCATACTCTCTATTTTCAAAATCCTTCCCTTTTCCAAGAATAGATTATTTGGTTTCATAGTCTGTGTTATTTTTTCAATATATGAAACTGTAAAACGATATCGCATATCCCCCAATCTGCTGAGTCTCCCAAATACGGCATGCATATGAAGTAACAGTGACTCTTTTCTGCTCTCCCCTGACCAAGGTAATGGCACTGGTAGCCTGACAGACAAGCACTGTTGTTATCTTTGTACAACATGTGACATAGCCAAATAATTTTCTTATATTTCCAAATGATCCAAGTCATAACATCAAACATTAATTACTTACTATGTCCAGAAAACCCCAATCATAATATCAACATATGTGTTACCTGATATTTCCAAATGACTCCAGTCATTATATAACACACATAATACCTAATATATCCATATGCCCCCAGTCATAATATCACCCATTCATTATCTGATATATCCAAATGATCTCAACCATAACATCAGACACCAATTACCTGATATCCCCAAATAAACTCAACCATAACATCACACACCCATTACCTGATATCCCCAAATAAACTCAACCATAATATCACACACCCATTCCTGATATCCCCAAATAAACTCAACCATAACATCACACACCCATTACCTGATATCCCCAAATAAACTCAGCCATAACATCACACATCCATTACCTGATATCCCCAAATAATCTGAGCCATGACATCACACATCCATTATCTGATATCCCTAAATAATCTCAGCCATAACATTACACACCCATTACCTGATATCCTCAAATGATCTCACCCATAACATCGCACATCCATTGCCTGATATCCCTAAATAATCTCAGCCATAACATCACACGCCCATTATTTGATATCTCCAAAAGATTCCATCCATATAGTCACCTTTCATTACCTGACATCTCAAAACTACACTGCCTAACATATCACACATTCAGTACTTGATATTATCCTCCTCAGTTTTCCGCATGGCACAGAACATCTGTAATGCGGAGAATGCCTGCAATGTCGGCTTCACATGCAACTCCCAGGGATGTCTTCATATGTGCAATTCCTCACCCAACTTCTGCAATAACAATGGAGACTGCTATGTCACAATCTCTGCTAAGAATGAAGCCAAACTCTTGTGCACGTAATGTCATTTCTGTTATCAGTCACTGTCTCTATCAAATTAATAATATATTATTATCCTCAGCAAATATTGTATCAACTAATGTCTTATCTAAAATAATATGCAAGAAAGCCAAACTTTAAATATTCAACTTAAACTTATTATCAACACTTGACAATGCATGTGAAAGCTGGAAAAATTCTAAAGAGATTGAGGAAAAAAACTAAACACTTTTGAAGACACATGCCTAAGAAAAATACTCTGTGCGCAATGGAATGAATTCAAGGCTAATATTGAAGTAAAAGAAATGGCCATTCAACCAAAGATTTTATCTGCATTTACAGAAGAAAAATGGGCAAATGTCAGACATGTGCTGAGAAGAGACAACAAGAAAATTCCAAAACAGGCTCTTCTATGGGAAACATCAGGGTACAGAAAAAGAGGAAGACCCCAAGAGACACTTAAAAGAACACTTATAAGAAAAGCAAAGTTGGCAGGCATAGACTCATTAGATAAGATTGAACATCTAGCCCTGAATAGAGATGGGTGGCGAAAAAACACTACAAGTGGATACTGGTGCCTACGTCATCCAGGGGGACATTCTCACATATTGTCACACTCGACAGGAAATATAGGGGACAGAACTCAGTCGTGGTCAATGCGGAGGTCAACGGTCTCATCTGGGATAACACCAATGAGAAAGATGCAGTCATCTATACAGACGGATCTGTAATACGATAACAACTGAGTGCATAAGCATTTACAGCATGCTCTGCAGGCAAAATAGTCAAGGAAGACAGTGGTGTATACGTTATGACCACAAGTAGCATGGCAATGGAGGTGATGGCAGTGACCAAGGCATTCATGTGGTTAGAGTCACAAGACTACACACCCATGCCTGCATACTGAGTGATTCAATGAGCATGATAAGTAAAGTGGAGATGGGCTCTGTACTGTATGGTCTGTATGCATGCAATGGGTAGAGGCATTGCAGAAGTAAAAAATATGTACGGTCACCTTTGTCTACGTCCAATGACATACAGTAGTACAGGAAAATGAATGAGTGGACAGGCTGGCTAGTTGCGCTATTTTTGAGGATGGTCAACAAAAGGATCAGGCGGACATCATCAATACCCTCCGAGATGTGGGAAGGGCACAGGACTTTGACAACCATGACATCACTCCTTCAGATGAAAGAGATTGGAATTAAGATGGACAAAGCCAGAAATGAGAAACTTAGTGGACGTGTAAGAAGACTTGTCACCCAACACAGAACTGGAGTCATCAGTCACTGGACACTGCGGGACTTGCTGAGGAGGGGATCTGAGCATGATGACCCGTAAATAACTCAATAACTCACTACAAGCTATATACAGTATCTGATGGCACTGGAAGGATCAAGAATCAGGAATGTCTCATCTCCAACTAATATATTATCTCCATCAACTAATATCTTATCATCTCCATCAGTTAATGTCTCATCTCCATCAACTAAATTCTTTTATCTCCATGAACTAATGTCTCATTTTCCTTCAACTGTCTTGTTTTCATGACCTAATGTCTTATCTCAATCTACTAATGTCTCATATTCATCTACTAATGTCTTATCTCCATCAACTAATCATCTCCATCAACTAATATCTTCATCTACTAATGTCTCATCTCCATCAGCTAATCATCTCCATCAACTAATATCTTCATCTACTAATGTCTCATATTCATGTACTAATATCTTATCTCCATCAACTAATCATCTCCATGAACTAATATCTTCATCTACTAATGTCTTATCTCCATCAACTAATCATCTCCATCAACTAATATCTTCATCTACTAATGTCTCATATTCATGTACTAATGTCTTATCTCCATCAACTAATCATCTCCATGAACTAATATCTTCATCTACTAATGTCTTATCTCCATCAACTAATCATCTCCATCAACTAATATCTTCATCTACTAATGTCTTATCTCCATCAACTAATATCTTCATCTACTAATGTCTTATCTCCATCAACTAATATCTTCATCAACTAATGTCTTATTTCCATCAACTAATATCTTCATCTACTAATGTCTTATCTCCATCAACTAATCATCTCCATCAACTAATCATCTCCATCAACTAATATCTTCATCTACTAATGTCTCATATTCATCTACTAATGTCTTATCTCCATCAACTAATCATCTCCATCAACTAATATCTTCATCTACTAATGTCTTATCTCCATCAACTAATCATCTCCATCAACTAATATCTTCATCTACTAATGTCTTATCTCCATCAACTAATCATCTCCATCAACTAATCATCTCCATCAACTAATATCTTCATCTACAAATGTCTTATCTCCATCAACTAATATCTTCATCTACTAATGTCTTATCTCCATCAACTAATCATCTCCATCATCTAATATATTCATCTACTAATGTCTTATCTCCATCAACTAATCATCTCCATCAACTAATATCTTCATCTACTAATGTCTCATCTCCATCAAATAATGTCTTATCTCTATCAACTAATGTCTCGTTCCCATAAATTAGTGTCTCTATTTTCATCAACTAATATCTTATCTCTACCAACTGTCTTATCAAGATTATTGTCTCCATCAAGTGTTTTTTCTCCATCAGCTAATGTCTTATTTTCATCAACTAATCACCTCCATCAAAAAATGTTTTATCTCAATCAACTAATGTTTTATCTCAATCAACTAATGTTTTGTCTCAATCAACTAATGTTTTATCTCAATCAACTAATGTTTTATCTCAATCAACTAATGTTTTATCTCAATCAACTAATGTTTTATCCCTATCAACTAATGTTTTATCTCAATCAACTAATGTTTTATCTCAATCAACTAATGTTTTATCTCAATCAACTAATGTTTTATCTCAATCAACTAATGTTTTATCTCAATCAAATAATGTTTTATCTCAATCAACTAATGCTTTATCTCAATCAACTAATGTTTTATCCCTATCAACTAATGTTTTATCCCTATCAACTAATGTTTTATCCCTATCAACTAATGTTTTATCTCCATCAACTGTCTTATCCCTATCAACTAATGTTTTATCCCTATCAACTAATGTCTTATCTCCATCAACTGTCTTATCCCTATCAACTAATGTTTTATCCCTATCAACTAATGTCTTATCCCTATCAACTAATGTCTTATCCCTATCAACTAATGTCTTATCTCCATCAACTGTCTTATCCCTATCAACTAATGTTTTATCCCTATCAACTAATGTTTTATCCCTATCAACTAATGTCTTATCCCTATCAACTAATGTCTTATCCCTATCAACTAATGTCTTATCTCCATCAACTGTCTTATCCCTATCAACTAATGTTTTATCCCTATCAACTAATGTTTTATCCCTATCAACTAATGTTTTATCCCTATCAACTAATGTTTTATCTCTATCAACTAATGTTTTATCTCTATCAGCTGTCTTATCTCCATCAACTAATACCTTATTTCAATCAACTAATGTCTTACCTCCATAAATTAATGTCTCATCTCGATTAATGAATGTCTTATCTCCATTACCTAATGTTTCATCCCAATCAACTAATATTTCATCTCCATCAACTAATGTCTTATCTCCATTAACTAATGTCTCATCCAAATCAACTAATGTTTCATCTCCATCAACTAATGTCTTATTTCCATCAACTAATGTCTAATCTCCATTAACTAATGTCTCATCCCAATCAACTAATGTTTCATCTCCATCAACTAATGTCTTATTTCCATCAACAAATGTCTTATTTCCATCAACTAATGTCTAATCTCCATTAATTAATGTCTCATCCCAATCAACTAATGTTTCATCTCCATCAACTAATGTCTTATTTCCATCAACTAATGTCTTATTTCCATCAACTAATCATCTCCATCAACTAATACCTTATCGCCATAGAATTAATCATCTCCATCAACTAATACCTTATCGCCATAGAATTAATTATCTCCATCACCTAATGCCTTATATTCATGTACTAATGTTTTATCTCCATCAAATAATCACCTCCATCAACTAATGCTTTATCTCCTTCAGCTAATCACCTCCATCAACTAATCACCTCCATCAACTAATCACCTCCATCAACTAATGTCTTATGTTTATGAACTTATGTGTCATCACCTCCATCAAATAATGCTTTATCTCCTCAGCTAATCACCTCTATCAACTAATCACTTCCATCAACTAATGTCTTATGTTTATGAACTTATGTGTCATCACCTCCATCAACAAATCACCTCCATCAACTAATGTTTTATGTTTTTATCGACTTATGTGTCATCACCTCCATCAACTGTTCTATCTCCATCAGCTAATCACCTCCATCAACTAATCACCTCCATCAACTGTTTTATCCCCATCAACTAATCACCTCCATCAGCTAATCACCTCCATCAACTAATCACCTCCATCAACTGTTTTATCTCTATCAACTAATCAACTCCATCAACTAATCACCTCCATCAACTAATCACCTCCATCAACTAATCAACTCCATCACCTAATCACCTCCATCAACTGTTTTATCTCTATCAACTAATCAACTCCATCAACTGTTTTATCTCTATCAACTAATCACCTCCATCAACTAATCACCTCCATCAACATATCATCTCCATCAACTAATCACCTCCATCAACTAATCAACTCCATCACCTAATCACCTCCATCAACTGTTTTATCTCTATCAACTAATCACCTCCATCAACTTTTTTATCTCTATCAGCTAATCACCTCAGTCAGCTAATCACCTCCATCAACTAATCACTTCCATCAACTAATCACCTCCATCAACTAATCACCTCCATCAGCTAATCACCTCCATCAACTAATTGTTTACATCAATCAACTGGCTTGATATATCTTATCTACTATTATGAACTTTCTAACATTCAGCAACACTTTCTGTTTACTCCATCCTTATCCTTAAATCTTTTATCATATCTTCACCTTTCTACCACCCCCCCCCCAACCTCTCTCAGATAACTCACCTCTACCCCCAATTTCCCCAACAACAATCTCTCATTTCCTTAAACCTCATCTGCCATATTCTTTCTCCTCTCCTTCCTGATTTCTCCTACGGCAACTGCTCTCCTGACATTCTCTAAAACATTCTTTCCTCTATAAACTCTACTCTTACACTCTATCCTCTCATGATTATCTTCTACAATATCATCTCCCCTCTTCATTAATAACATCATATATCTATCATCTTTTCCAACATTCTCTAACATAGTCTTTTATTTCTTCAAAATATCTCTCCTATAATCACTCTCCCATCTAAACATCTCTCCTACAACCACTTCTCTCTCCACTAAACATCTCTCCTACAACCACTTCTCTCCCCACTAAACATCTCTCCTACAACCACTTCTCTCCCCACTAAACATCTCTCCTACAACCACTTCTCTCCCCACTAAACATCTCTCCCACAACCACTTCTCACCCCACTAAACATCTCTCATACAACCACTTCTCTCCCCACTAAACATCTCTCCTATAAGCACTTCTCACCCCACTAAACATCTCTCCTACAACCACTTCTCACCCCATTAAACATCTCTCCTACAACCACATCTCACCCCACTAAACATCTCTCATACAACCACTTCTCTCCCCACTAAACATCTCTCATACAACCACTTCCCTCCCCACTAAACATCTCTCCTACAACCACTTTTCTCCCCACTAAACATCTCTCATACAACCACTTCTCTCTCCACTAAACATCTCTCCTACAACCACCTTTCTCCCCTCTAAACATCTCTCCAACAATCACTCTCCCATCTAAACATCTCTCCTATCACCACTTCTCTCCCCTCTAAACATCTCTCCTATCACCACTTCTCTCCCCACTAAACATCTCTCCTATCACCACTTCTCTCCCCACTAAACATCTCTCCTACAATCACTCTCCCATCTAAATGTCTCTCCTATAACCACTTCTCTCCCTTCTAAACATCTATTCTACAACCACACCTCCCTAATCCTCTCATCTACCTCTCCCGATATCTCCCCAGATGTAAATCAGAGTATGAGACTGAGTACACTGGAGATCAGTGCCAGTACTCACGTCGTGGAAGGCTACAAATTATTGCCATCATTGCTGGAGTGCTAGGGACAGCCTGTCTCATCTTCCTCATTATTATCATCGTCATGTGTGTTTGCAGAGGACGTGGCAAATCAGGGTCACGCTAGTAAGTCATAGTCTATGAGTGTCTGTCAATTTAAGTGTTTAACAATTTGAGTGTCTGTTAATTTAAGTGTTTAACAATTTGAGTGTCTGTCAATTTAAGTGTTTAACATTTTGAGTGTCTGTCAACTTGAGTGTATTTTCCCAGAAGTGTCTGTCAGTCTTGAGTTTCTGTTCATTTGAGTGTCTGTTAGTTGAAGTGTCTATCAGTTTGAGTGTCTGTTAGTTGAAGTGTTTATCAGTTTGAGTGTCTGTTAGAGTGTCAGTTAGATGAAGTGTTTATCAGTTTGAGTGTCTGTTAGAGTGTCAGTTTGAGTGTCTGTTAGTTGAAGTGTTTATCAGTTTGAGTGTCTGTTAGAGTGTCTGTTAGTTGAAGTGTTTATCAGTTTGAGTGTCTGTTAGAGTGTCAATTTGAATGTCTGTTGGTTGAAGTGTTTATCAGTTTGAGTGTCTGTTAGAGTGTCAGTTTGAGTGTCTGTTAGTTGAAGTGTCTATCAGTTTGAGTGTCTGTTAGTTGAAGTGTTTATCAGTTTGAGTGTCTGTTAGAGTGTCAGTTTGAGTGTCTGTTAGAGTGTCAGTTTGAATGTCTGTCAGTTGAAGTGTTTATCAGTTTGAGTGTCTATCAGTTTGAGTGTCTATCAGTTTGAGTGTCTGTTAGTTGAAGTGTTTATCAGTTTGAGTGTCTATCAGTTTGAGTGTCTGTTAGAGTGTCAGTTTGAATGTCTGTCTGACTGTCTGTTTGTTTGTATGCTCAATGTTTAACACACTAGTAGAAAAACTACAATTTGCACGGACAACAACTTGTCTCTCTTTCTTTTTCTGCCCAAGCCCACGCCTTGGAGAAAAAGACCTCCCGAACATCTACACGCTGCTCAAACAATGTAGGTTATGCTGGCTTGGCCATGTACACCGTATGAAAGATGGCCGCATACCAAAAGATATGCTCTATGGACAATTAGCAGATGGCAAAATGACTAGAGGGTGCCCAAAACTTCGATTTGTAAACGTTTGTAAACGTGACATGAAGGCTCTGAACATAAACCTTGTAGCCTGGGAAGAAATAGCTGCAGATTACAATCTTTGAAAACACACTCTAAAAGTCCACCTCAAACAATAAGCAAATAGATTCAAAGAAAAAGAGAATACACGGAGAAAGGAAAGAAAAGAAAAAAATAACAATTCTAGGAGTGCTGAAAAATCCATTGTCAACTATGACTGATGGAGCCTACTACTATTACTACTAGTAGAAAAGCTAGGAATAATTCCTGCCATGAATACATAAAGAAACAACAGATAAAATGATTTGGTCATATGATGATAAAAAGATAACAACACAACACATCGAGCCCTCAATAAACATTGCGAGAATGCCAGACTCAAGGGCTGACCATGAAAAAGATGGATTGATGAAATATTATAAACATTTGGAAACATAACAGCAGGAGAGATCAACAGAAAGGCACATGAGGAAGGAAAGAAGAAGAAAAATATTTAACCCAGAAAGGTGAGCTGTCTCCACCTCCATAAATGTAGCTATCAGTAGTTTGTCTGTCACTTTTTTCACACAAAAAATTATAAATAAATGTAACAAAATTTATATTAAAATAAATTGTAACTCTCAATTTATCATTTTATCTACAGTGATATGTCTGATGCAGCTTATATGAACAATGCATACGACAACTCCTATGTTAAATAACAGTGACCAAACAAATCAGAGATTCAGACAGTCAGCATCATTATCACCAAAAGACTTCAACCAATCATCTTCATCCATTTTTATCTCTGTGAGACTTCAGCCAATCATCTTCTTCATCACAAGTGTCAAGCAGTCAATCATTTGTATCATGGAGGAATGAAACAATTATTTTTGACAATGTTGACAACGGACCAATGTTAACTAACCAGGTTGAGGTATAGGTGTCATTTTGTTAATATGACCAACTTGAAGCTGCCAAACTCATGTTGCCAAAATGATGCCAGCTTTTGTTTTAATATTTTCATTTGACATAGGTATGCTGTGATTCTTTCTTACTCTGGTCATAATATTAGCAAGAAATTTTAATGGTTTGTCAAGTTTTGTCAACAAATGCAAAACATGGCTAAAATACATATACACAAGACATACAAACACTAACGGCACAAGAATACAAGCAGAAGTTAGGTCATGCATGGATATCTTTCAGAGATGACCAGTTTCTGCAGTAGTAGATTCCAGTCTATCTGTGATATTTTGCACCCATTTTCTTCTAAGCCTTTCTCTCTTTTATTTACCTCTAACTATTCCCTCCATTGACTAGACTTCTGCTCAATATGGTGGATAGGTGTCAGGAACCATTGAAGCACTGTCTGAAAAGTGTTCCTTGTTGCTGGAGCTACTGAGTTTAGTGCTCTGTGCACACCGTGAGCTGTGTTTTACATCCGGATGGTGTTTCTATATTCAGATTGCTTACGATGAATGATGATATCGTATGAAGATGGACAGCCGCGTTTGCTTTTGGTGCTGATACACCTTATGTCTTTTGATTTTGTCATGTGCTGTTTGCTATGATGGAGACTGCAACTGCCTTTCTTCTGTTTGGAAATTCTATGAGATGTTAATTTGAATGACTCCTCTGTCACGGGCAGTTATAAAATAAGTTGAGATATTATGGATTTTAATTTTTTTGCAGTGATACAGGGGCCTTTGAATAACTATAGATATCCCCTCCATATATATCATCTGTGGGCATTTACATTATTTTACATGATCAAAATATGTTATTTTCTTTGCTATGTTCTTTATCAACCAGTTTTCTGGTATGTTATTTGCTTGCAAAATTTATACATATGTTCCCTAATCATCTTTATCACACATAAACACTTTATTCTGTTCAGTTACACAAGATGTTCCCTTGTAGATGGAATTTATGTATAGTGGCACATGATGATCATATACATGTACAATGATAACCCATAAAGTAAACGTTTAGTGTGACACCAAGTGGCGTAAAGGAAATGTGGTTTTAGTAACCATAATTTTTATGGACCTTCGGCACATGATTTTTGGGGTAATGTGGTCGGTATTACGCGTGCGCTGTTTTACTTCCCTAAAAATAAAATGTGGTACACACTTAAGGCTGGGTGAACGCGGAAGCCGTCAATCAGGATCGAACCCGACCTCTTGTCCTTTGTTGTCCAGTTCACTAACTACTGAGCTATCGTGGCTCCATTGACAACCCATACACTAGGTAAAAACACAATCCAAACAACAAAAGAGATTGTCAGCTATGATTTTGAACACACAATTAGAAAACCTGAACAGAATGACCCGGATTCGATTCCCAGAAGTGGCTGATTTTTTTTTTTTTTTTTTTTGATTGACAAGGCTCTAGGGTTCATCACCCAGCCTCTAAAAATGGTAGCAGAGATTTTTCTGGGAAGTAAAGGCGGCCTGGCGTGATATCAACCACATCACCCAAAAATGTGCTGTGGACCGGGACAAATATGATCACTAACACCATATTCCCCATACACTTATCAAGGCATGGGCGAAACCTTTACTTTTTTTTTTTTTTAAATTAGATAACAATTTGTCACACTTGGAGTTCCAGGAATTTATGCTTTATGTGCCATCTTTGGCTTATGTGCCATTTTTGGCTTATGTGCCATTTTTGGCTTATGTGCCATTTTTGGCTTATGTGCCATTTTTGGCTTATGTGCCATCTTAGGCTCAAAATGACAATAGATAGACAGATTACATAGCAAGCATGTTTTACATTTTTATTAATGTATAAAGTCTCCACCTGATTTAATATAAATTTAAGAGAAGGTGGACATATGTTGAGAAGACATAACAGAAGAATTTCAAAACAGACCCTTATGTGGAAAACATCAGGATATAGTAAAAGAGGAAGACCTAGAGAGACACACAAGCATAGACTCATTTGATAAATGTAAAAAATCTTGCTGAAAATAGAGATGAGTAGCAATGAACACTAGGAGCCCTATGTGATGTCTAAGCAGTGATGGAAGGATCAAGATCAAGATAGACCTAAACAATAATTATCATACTTTAAAAGAAATAATTTAATTATGAACTAAGTAACTAGAGCATTACACCAAACTCGTCAATAAACCATTTTCTGGTTTATAATGATATATGACTTCTATATATGTTTTTTTTTTAAATGCCTCAGGTGGTAGTAATATATATATCAAGAAAGTGAAACAAGATCAGAAGCAGGATAGCAAAGGCAGCAGTGAATTTAAAAAAACCTGGACAAAATATGGAAATAAAACAAAATTAAGCTAGAAAACTGAACTTAGTATATTCAACTCAAACGTGTTATCAACACTTACCTAAGCTTTTCAAAGTTGGTTGTTGATGTTGACGGATTGCCACGAGTTGATACGGGCAGGTTGCCCTTTGACTCATTTGATGTGGCGGGTCATAATGGCTTTCTTGACATTCCCGATTCTTACTGGAGAAGTTGGAGTTTGTCTATCTCAGGCTATGCTGGGAAACTACTAGTCCAGCCCAGAGGTACTGCAATACTGGGTCTTCTATATCAGTAATAGCCACCACTACAGGGAACACAGCGATCCTAGCTTCTGTTAGCCAGTCTGTTTTGATGCAGACAGTTACCAGGGGAGACCACGAGGAGGTAGAACAGATAGGTCTTGGTCAGCTGATGGTGCGACGACCCTGCTATTGTTACCGCAGGTTGCAGGCGCTTCTGCTCCCCCTTTTCAAAGTTGGAAAACAAGAGATTGAAAGAAAAAAAAATGATTTAGGATGGTAAACACCTAAGAAGAATATTCTATGTACAATGGAATGAATTCAAAACTTATTTTGAAATAAGAGAAATGGCCATGTAACCAACAATCTCATCTACAATTAGGAAGAGAAGATGGACATATGTCAGACATGTGCTGAGAAGAGGTAACAAGAGAAATCCAAAACAGGCTCTTCAATGGGAAACATCAGGACACAGAAAAATAGGAAGACCCAGAGAGACACTGAAAAGAACACTTATAAGAGAAGCAAAGTTGACAGGCATAGACTCATTAGATAAGATCAAACATCTCACCCAGAATAGAGATGGGTGTTGAAAAATACTATAAGCTCTATGTGATGTCGAGCGGTGCAGAAAGCATCAAGATAATTATAGTTTCACTGCTGGCTGGAAGCAGACTAATGTCAATCTTTGACATCTATGACTAATGTCATATTCTGTTGTGTTCATCTTTTTGTAAAGCTGTCTCCATACCTTGTAGGAGTGTACGTTACACCCCACTATCAGCTCCTAATGTCAATCCTTGTTAGAAACTATCCTGTGTTACACCCCACTATCAGCTCCTAATGTCAATCTTTGTTAGAAACTATCCTGCGTTACACCCCACTATCAGCTCCTAATGTCAATCCTTGTTGTAAAGCTGTCTCCATACCTTGTAGGAGTGCGTTACACCCCACTATCAGCTCCTAATGTCAATCCTTGTTAGAAACTATCCTGTGTTACACCCCACTATCAGCTCCTAATGTCAATCCTTGTTAGAAACTATCCTGCGTTACACCCCACTATCAGCTCCTAATGTCACTCCTTGTTAGAAACTATCCTGCGTTACACCCCACTATCAGCTCCTAATGTCAATCCTTGTTAGAAACTATCCTGCGTTACACCCCACTATCAGCTCCTAATGTCAATCCTTGTTAGAAACTATCCTGCGTTACACCCCACTATCAGCTCCTAATGTCACTCCTTGTTAGAAACTATCCTGCGTTACACCGCACTATCAGCTCCTAATGTCAATCCTTGTTAGAAACTATCCTGCGTTACACCCCACTATCAGCTCCTAATGTCAATCCTTGTTAGAAACTATCCTGCGTTACACCCCACTATCAGCTCCTAATGTCACTCCTTGTTAGAAACTATCCTGCGTTACACCCCACTATCAGCTCCTTTTGTCAATCCTTGTTGTAAAGCTGTCTCCATACCTTGTAGGAGTGCGTTACACTCCACTATCAGCTCCTAATGTCAATCCTTGTTAGAAACTATCCTGTGCTGTTTTCCTAGCAACATTTCTCTTGAATTATCATCTTCATCATCATCGAGCACCGGCTCTGCATCGAAGGTTGGCTATCATTGAGCGCCATTCCACTCTGTCTCTTGCTTTGATGGTGCAGATTGTCACAGGTTGACTTGTCCATCTTTTGATGTTACTCGTCCATTAGTCTTGGTCTGCCTCTGCCTCTTTTACCTTGTATTTTCCCTTCCAATATTACTTTTATTAGGCTGTTGTGTCTTTTAACATGGCCCAAAAATTTCATTGTGTTGTTCTAATTGTGTTTAGTAGTTCTCTTTTCATTTTTAGTTGTTTTAAAACTTCATTGGTTGTTTTCTTTTCTTTCCATCCGATTCTACCTATTCTTCACATTTGAAATCCACATTTCAAAGGTTTCACTTTTTTATTCTATTTTCTTGTCTGATGTCCATGTTTCTGCACCATACAGGAATATTGAGAAGATGTAACATTTTGCTATTCTTAGTTTAATCTCTTGAATAATGTTGCCAATATATGAATGACTGGTCTGGCAGAGTATTAAACAAACATACAACACACACACAGAGAATATTACTTTCACATCAGTGTGTGTTGTATGTTTGTTCCTGCTGAAGGTCTATTGAGCCGAAACATTATTCTAATTTGTGCCGTCCATTTATTATGTAAAGCTTTAAACATACGGTTTTCTTATATAGGGAGCCGCGATAGCTCAGTGGTTAGTGAACTGGACTACAAAGGACAAGAGGTAGGTTTCGATCCAAACCGACGGCTTCCGGGTTTACCCAGCCTTTAATGGGTACCTGATTTTTTTCAGGAAAAGTGAAGCGGCACAGGCGTAATACCTACCACATTACGCCAACAATCATGTACCGAACGTCTGTAAAATACAGGGTCACTAACACCATATTCCCTTACGCCAATTGGCGTGACTGGGGTACTTTACTACTTTTTACTTTTTTTCTTATATATATTTTCCTTTCACATGACCCAGCGAGGTCATGAAGTAATTTACAGTTAGTTAGCAGATCATCTTCACCTAACCTTGGACAGCTCCTTAAGTGTTTAGGTCTCTCTTTCTCTCTCTCACTGTATACGCTTCAGCATATGGTAACTTGTGACCCAAGCTCTGTGTTGGTTTACTAGTCTTCTTTTGTTTACTATATACCGCTCTTGTCTGGCATCATCCCTATTTACTTAATATTCTTGTAGTCTAGTCAAAACTGTAGGTTCTCAGTCATTATGTGATGTACATGTAAGTGTTAAATAAGTCAATCTTGTTGGATGGGGACAGTGTGACTGAGGTAAGATGTTTGTCTCTGGACAGGAAGTCTTGGGTTCAAATCTTACCACAGGTAGTGAGAATTTTTAACTTTAAATCCATGGTTTCTTTGTTGCTTTACCGTCCACTGATCTCTGGATAGCGTGATCCGGTGTAAGCCCTCATGGATAACGGTGAAGAACAGGAGGTCCATTGTCCAATCAAACACATTAAAGAACTCTTGGCAGTTAAAAAATTGAAAAGAACAGGATGTCCATTGTCCAATCAAACACATTAAAGAACTCTTGGCAGTTAAAAAATTGAAAAGAACAGGAAGTCCATTGTCCAATCAAACACATTAAAGAACCCTTGGCAGTTAAAAAATTGAAAAGAATAGGATGTCCATTGTCCAATCAAACACATTAAAGAACCCTTGGCAGTTAAAAAATTGAAAAGAATAGGCAAAAAAATGTGCTCCTGCCTGGCACGATTGTCAAGCAAAAGATATATTTACAATGAATATGGGTGTCATGAATGTCGCCAAAAATAAACAGAACATCAACATAACTATAGAAGGCAGGTAACTAAAACAAGTAGAGGAATTCAAATCAAATACCTAGGAAGTTTAGTGACAAATGATAATTCTCAAACAGCAGAGATAGGATCAAGATGCAATAAAGCTTGTCAAATCATTGGACAGTTATCACCACTATTGTCCAACAAGGAAATAACTCTGGCGGAAAAACGAGCACTATACAATACAATCTTCATCCCAACGTTGTGCTACCAATGGACCCTAGATGCAAGAACAATAAGAAAAATAACCTCT
This sequence comes from Megaustenia siamemsis, assembly GCA_032433765.1. Taxonomy (NCBI): domain Eukaryota; kingdom Metazoa; phylum Mollusca; class Gastropoda; order Stylommatophora; family Ariophantidae; genus Megaustenia; species Megaustenia siamemsis. Next base: position 39,899,465 of record JAVIAB010000145.1, on the reverse strand, counting down.
ACTGAGATGAAATGTGTTAGACGAATGACAGGAAACAATCTGAGAGATAAGATCAGAAATGAAGAACTGAGAAAAAAGCTAGGAATAGCCCCCGCCATAGAATATATAAGGAAACAACAGATAAAATGGTTTGGCCACGTGACAAGGCAGAAAGATCAAAACACAACACAACGAGCCTTCAGCAAACGTTGTGAGAAGACCAGACCCAAGGGTCGGCCATGAAAAAGATGGATCGATGGAATATTAGAAGCACTAGGAAACATAACAGCAGCAGAGGCGAACAGAAGAGCAAAAGACCGCAAATTATATCTCCCCTCGATGCCGAAAGGCAGATGAGGAAGGAAAGAAGGAGAAGAATATGGGTGTGACAGGCCAAATAGGCACATATATATCATGGTATTGCTGTAAACTAGTGAAAGGATGCATCCATACCCACTTAACGGGTGAATGCTAAGAAGATTCTGTCATAAAAAGAAAATTTAGACCCACAGGAGATTGAATTACATCCACCCAATGAAAAATGACAAATCCAATTTACTCAGCCTTTGGTGAGCTATACAAATTAAATTAACAGCACACTCTGTTCACCACATCATTACAATAAATGACACTTTGTTGACACAAATAACACTTTGTTTACAATGTCAACGCATCAAATGACACTTTGTTTACAATGTCAACACATCAAATTACGCATTGTTTACTATGTCAACACAACAAATGCCACTAATAGCACAATTTGTTTACCACAGTAAGACAAAAATGATAACAGTGCATATTTTTTTTTTCTAATTCAACATGACAAATGAGACACTTAATTTACTACACCAACTAAAGATGAAAGCAGTAAAAATAAAATGACTTTCTGGCAAGTCAAGATTCAACTCTTTTGTTGCACTCAACAATAAAAGATATGAATTCAGCACACCGTAACCATTTACTCTCACAGCATGTACATTAATATGTTGGGACAGTCATCTTTGTAAATCACCAATGTTATTATTGTCATATGTATGGCCTTAGTTGTTTTGGCAGATTGCCTTTAGCAAGTAATTTGTAAATTTCAGCAGATCCTGCCAGGTGTTTTTGCCTTTTGTTGACAAACAATTTCTCTCATGGCTGAATCTGCCAATATTAGATCTGAAGGTTGTCAAATCTGACTGCAATTGATGTGTGTGTATGTGTGCCACTTGTGTGTTTGGTCTATTTATTTGTTGATTTATTTTTGTGTTTGAGATTACATTTATAGGACTCCATGCAGAAATCAACTGAGTGTGATTTTTATAACTTTAATTCTGGAGAGTTGTTAGTGAATAGTGAAGATTGATGGTCTGTGCAGCCAACATAATGATAAATGGTTGTAAACCCTTATAATGGAAGAGAAGATACAGTCAGCAATAATGATGCAGTTATTCTTGCTTTTTGAAGTTGTAATTTAAGCCCTGTGGTTTGATCAACTCTATTGATTAGAAGTGGTTTGTGTAGCTTTTAGTGGGATGTGGTTTGTGCAGCTCTATTCGTGGAAGTGATTCATGCAGCTCTTGGTGGGATGTGATTTCTGCAACTCTATTGATGAAATAAATACAAAAATAAAGCAGAATAGCTCAGGCCAAAATAGCATTTCAGAAAATGAAAAATATCTTATGCAACAAATCTATGTCAATAGAAGTGAGAAAGAGAGTTCATCGGTGCTGTATAGAACCAATTCTGACTTATGAGAAGCAAATCATGGACAGTAAACAAACAAATGAAAAGACGATTAGAGGTCACAGAGATGGGATTTCTCAGAAGAATGTTGAAAGTTTCCTGGACAGCTAAAAAGACCATTGAGGAAATTCTCAAAGATGCCAACACTAAAACGGAGCTATGAAAAAAAAAGAAAGATAGAAACAATCAATATTTTTTGGGCATTTCATGAGAAGAGGAAAGTTAGAATACTTGGTTATAACAGGCAAAATAATAGGAAAGAGAGATTGCAGATGATAAAGAGAGAAGATACTGGATAGCTTGGTGTCATAGCATGGAAAACGGTCAAAAACAGAATTGATATGATGCACTGTAGATAGAAGATTGTGGAAGGACATTATCACCTATGCCAACTGGCATGACACATGATGATGATAATTGATGGAAAGTGGTTTATGCAGCTCTTTATAGGATGTGGTTTCTGTAACTCTATTGCTGGAAGTGGTTTGTGTAGCTTTTGGTGGTTTCTGTCACTCCAATGCTGGAAGTGGTTTATGCAGCTCTTGGTGGGAAGCAGTTTGTGTAACTCTATAGATAGGATGGTTTCAGTAGCCATAATGAGTGATTATTGCAACTTTGCAATGATGAGTAGTTATGAAACCCTAATGATGAGGAATGTGAATGCAGCATTAATAATGTGTAGCAATGCTAATGATGTACATGATACATATGATGTCATTCTGTTTATGATGAAGTGTCAGTTTAATGTAACCTACATGTGATGTCATTCTGTTTATGATAAAGTGTAATTTAATGCAGCCTACATGTGATGTCATTCTGTTTATGATAAAGTGTCAGTTTAATGCAGCCTACATGTGATGTCATTCTATTTATGATGAAGTGTCAGTTTAATGCAGCCTTTTTGATGAAGAATGATTTATGTAATTATTGATAGAGTGTGGGAGCCGCGATAGCTCAGTGGTTAGTGAAATAGACCACAAAGGACAAGAGGTCGGGTTCAATCCTGATCGACAACTTCCAGGTTCACCCAGCCTTTAATGGGTACCTGATTTTTTTCTGGGAAAGTAAAGCGGCACGGGCATAATACCAACCACATGTGCTGAAGGTCTGTAAAAAATTATGGTCACTAACACCATATTCCCTATTCACTTGGCGTGACGGGGCTCTTTACTTTACTTACTATTGATAGAGTGGTTCTTTGTAACTCTATTAATGAATGGAAGTTGGTTTGTGCAAAACCATGATATATGCAACTTTATTGATGGGAAAAAAAACTAAAGAAATAGAAAATAAATGCATTTTAAAAGAAATGCCTCAGGAAAATACTTTGTATAACATGGTATGAATTTAAGACATGCAGAAATAATAAAAATGACTAAGCATCCAAAAATATCAATTATAATCAAGTGAAGAAGGTGGTCATATGTTGGCCATGTGATGAGAAGAGAGAGCAAGAGAATCCCAAAACAGGCCCTCAAATGGAAATCAGAGGGTAAAAGAAAAAGAGACTGGCCTAGAGAAACAATAAAAAGAACACTGAGGTGAGAAACAACAACGACAGGCATAAACTGCTTTGCCTAGGTTGAGAGGCTCACCTAGAAAAGGGATGTGTGGTGAGATACATGACAGGTTGTGTGCAAAGTCTCTACAATTCATTGATAAGATCATTGGACATGGAGAATCTAGAATCTCTTCCTCATGTACCTTCTTCAGCTTAAAAGGATAATTGATAGAAAAAATGTGGGAGATAAAAATGGTTTGTGCAGCTACTGATGCAGCTTTATTTATGCAACTTTTTTGATGGGCTGTAAACTGTACATTTTTGATGAAGAATGATTTTTGCAAATTTAATTTTTATGGGGATTCTGTAATGACTCAGCAACTTCCAAAGCAAAGATGAAAAAGACAAAGAGGAAGACCAAAATATTCTTGCAGAAGACAGATGGAAACAGAGATGAAGATGATGGGGAAGACATTGAATTATCTTAAAAGAATGACAAAAAACAGAACGGCTTGGAAAGTGTTTGTTGAAGACCTTTTCTCCACAGGGAGTTGAAAGGTAGAAGAAGAAGAAATTTGTATGGAAACAATAAGTAAGGAGATAATCAAGTAAAAAAGCTGAGCATAGGCTTGTCATAGTCAGAATATTGGCATCTGAAGACATGCCACTGGTTTGAAAAAAAACTGCTATATGTTGACTTATTGAGTTATTTGCTGGCCATCATCATTGCATTCCGAACATGTCTATAGGTACTCAGATCCCCTCCTCAGCAAGTCTCGCAGATGTTGACTGTTGACTTTGTTGTAAACTAGATTGTAAAACAAACTTGTGATAAAGTAAATAATCTTCCACAGTAATGATACCATAATATGTTTTATGTTTCCACAGTAATGATACCATAATATGTTTTATGTTTCCACAGTAATGATACCATAATATGTTTTATGTTTTATTAGCTGATGTATGACAATAATTTATTGTGATATGTGATGGTTGTGTTAATTTATATGTGACTATGATATTTAAGCATATGTAAAACAAGAATTGTAGAAAGTACTCTGTGACACAGTCAATAATTTACGAAGTGATGACACATTTCTTTATATATTGTAACACAACACAAACAGATTATGCATAAAAGACACCAATTATATTTAAGGTACAGCACACAAAATTAAAAAAACCTAAAATATAATATGCCACACAAAAGTTTACTCATAACTTAAAATGTTTTACCTTTTAAAACAAAAGTTTCAAATAAAAGTGATAGTTTTGATACACTATACAAGTTTGTGTTTATCATAGAGAAAAAGTTTAACGTTAAGTTTACAAAAGTTTATCTATAACTTATATGTCAACCCATATAAAAATATTACACAATACCCACACTGGTATGTTATAAAAAAATTACATGTCTACCCATATAAAAATATTACATTATATTATACCCAAATGGATATATTAATAAAAAATTACATGTCTACCCATATAAAAAAAATTACACAATACCCACCCACACTGGTATGTTAAAAAAAAATTACATGTCTACCCATATAAAAAATTACACAATATTATACCCAAACTGGCATATTAATAAACAAATTACATGTCTACCCATATAAAAAATTACACAATATTATACCCAAACTGGCATATTAATAAAAAATTACATGTCTACCCATATACAAAAATTACACAATACCCACCCACACTGGTATGTTATTAAAAAATTACATGTCTACCCATATTAAAAAATTACACAATATTATACCCAAACTGGCATATTAATAAAAAATTACATGTCTACACAAGGGAGCCGCGATAGCTCAGTGGTTAGTGAACTGGACTACAAAGGACAAGAGGTAGGGTTCGATCCCAGCCGATGGCTTCCGGATTCACCCAGCCTTAAATGGGTACCAGATTTTTTTCTGGGAAAGTAAAGCGGCACGGGTGTAATACCGACCACATTACCCCAAAAATCATCTGCCAAAGGTCTGTAAAATTTATGGTCACTAACACCATATTCCCTATACGCCACTTGGCGTGACGGGGTCTCTTGACTTACTTTACTTTACTACATGCCTACACACACAAACAAATCAATTTACACAACACACACACAAATTTACATAGCACCCACCTATGATTGCATGAGTGCAGCAGAGAATGTACACATGTGCAGTCCAAATCTGTTTATTGTACAGAAATAAAGAATATATTTACCACAACTGTTTGAGGTGTATTTTGTTGCTTGTTATAGTCTACTTTAGTTTTTAGTGTAATCAACAGATCATTTTTATCGCACAACGGATAAAATCTATGCTGCTCAGATTTCCTAGTCAGCACATTTCCTATCATGAAGCACAAAAATACTAAAGATGGTTTCAATTCAGATGCATGAACTCCATAACACCAGTGTAACCGACGTAGCAAATAATAAATAAAGTTCTGGCTTGATGATAAAGTGCTCAGGGCTCAACCCCAGTTTGATACTCTGTAAGTTAAATCAGTTGCCAAAAATAGGTACCTGACACAAATAGCATTGCAGAAGATCACTCTCCCTATCTTCTTGTTAGCTTTCACCCATAAAGTGAGAATGGATCTGCTGTATCACTAGTTTATGACAAAGCTGTGATACTTTCTGTCACTATTTTATGACAAAGCTGTGATACTTTATTATTGAGTTATTTGCAGGTCATCATCATTGCACTCCGAACATGTCCATAGGTGCTCAGATCCCCTTCTTAGCAATTCCCTCAGTGTCCAGCGACTGACGACTCCAGTTCTATGTTGGTTGATAAGTCTTCTTACATGGCCACCAAGTTTCTCATTTCTGGTTGTGCCCATCTTAACTTCCATTTCCATCATACGAAGAAGTGACATGGATCTGTGTTTGTCGAAGTCATGTGCTCTTCCCACATCTCGGAGGACATTGATGATGTCCGCCTGATCCATTGGTTGCCCATCCTCAACGACAGCGCAGCTAGCCAACCTCTCCGCTCTTTCATTTCCCCGTACTCCAGCATGTCCAGGGACATAGACAAAGGTGACCTTACGTATTTTGGATTTCTGCACTGACTCTACCCATTGCATGCATACAGAGCCCGCCTCCACTTTTTTTATCATGCTCATCGAATCACTCAGTATACATGCGTGGGTGTAATCTTGTGACTCTAACCATATGAATGCCTTGGTCACTGCCATCGCCTCCATTGTCATGCTACTCGTAGTCATGACGTATGCACCACTGTCTTTCTTGACTATTCTGCCTGCCGAGCATGCTGTAAATGTCCACGCACTTCTTTGGTGTTGTCTTACAGATCCGTCTGCATTTTTCTCATCAGTGTTATCGCAGATGAGACCATTGACCTCAGCATTAACCATGACCGGGTTCTGTTCCCTACTCTTCCTGTCGAGTGTGACAATACACGAGAAAGTCCCCTTGAATGACGTAGGCACCGGTATCCACTCCTCACCAATGCTGATATTGGTAAGCCCACAGTCCTGTTTTATGACATCTTCTGCTCGGCCCACCCATGATTTGCCTCTTTTTAGCCTGTCACCTTTCTCTGTGTTGAGCATGTGGTGCAATGGATGCTCTGTATCTGTACTAATCTTCAGGTATGCTTGTGCTCTCCAGATCTTGATTCTGTCATCCATGGTTGGAAAGTCAAGAAGAAACCTCATTGCTACACAGGGAGTGTCACTCGTACATCCCAGGATAATGCGCATGGCTTCATTTTGTATTTTCTCCAGCCTATCAATTTGAGTCGTGATTTGAGTTTTGTGATACTTTGTGTCACTAGTTTATGAAAAGCTGTGATACTTTGTGTCACTAGTTTATGTCAAAGCTGTGATACATTCTGTCACTATTTTATAACAAAGCTGTGATACTTTCTATCACTATTTTATGACAAAGCTGTGATACTTTGTGTCACTAGTTTATGATAAAGCTGTGATACTTTCTGTCACTATTTTATGACAAAGCTGTGATACTTTCTGTCACTATTTTATGACAAAGCTGTGATACTTTCTGTCACTATTTTATGACAAAGCTGTGATACTTTGTGTCGCTAGTTTATGACAAAGCTGTGATGTGCTGTGTCACTAGTTTATGACAAAGCTGTGATACTTTGTGTCACTAGTTTATGACAAAGCTGTGATACTTTGTGTCACTATTTTATGACAAAGCTGTGATACTTTGTGTCACTAGTTTATAACAAAGCTGTGATACTTTGTGTCACTATTTTATGACAAAGCTATGATACTTTGTGTCACTAGTTTATAACAAAGCTGTGATACACTGTGTCACCATTTTATGACAAAGCTGTGATACTTTCTGTCACTAGTTTATGACAAAGCTGTGTCACTAGTTTATAACAAAGCTGTGATGTGCTGTGTCACTAGTTTATGACAAAACTGTGATACTTTGTGTCACTAGTTTATGACAAAGCTGTGATACACTGTGTCACTATTTTATGACAAAACTGTGATACTTTGTGTCACTATTTTATAACAAAGCTGTGATACACTGTGTCACTATTTTATGACAAAGCTGTGATAAACTGTGTCACTAGTTTATGACAAAGCTGTGATATCTGCATCTTCCAGTCTGATGTATGCATCTTCAGCACAGGTAGATTTTACTTAACAATTTTTCCTTAGCTGTGGCCATTTTGGCCTACTCTTTTTTATTTCCAACTACCAAAAATTCTTTAACGTGCATGAGTGCATATGGAACTTCCTGTTTTTCGCTGTTATTTGAGAGGGCTAGGTACCAGATCTCACTACTCAGAGATGAAGTGAGAGAAAAGCCAGAAAAAAGCCATGGATTCAAAGTAAAAAAATTCCCTTTGACTTTGGCCAGATTTGAACTTGAGACCTTACTGTCCAGAGACCAACATCTTACCCCTAGACTACCCAGTTTCCCCAATCCTTTTCAAATGTTGTGACTTTTGACAAATTACAACTTCATTTTCCTTACACGAGGCATTTCCAAGGGGAAATATTTCACCATTAGTATCAAAGAACAATATTAAAACAAGTAAATGAATTTAAATATCTGGGAACAATGTTAACTGCAGATGGTAGATGTACAACAGAGGTGAGATGCAGAATGGCTCAGGCAAAAGCAACGTTCCAAAAAAATGAGGAAGATACTGTGTGGTTCATTTTTGACAATAGAAACAAGAAGAAGAGTTTGTAAATGTTATTTAGAGCCACTTTTAACATGGATGTGAATCATGGACAATAGACAAGAAAATCACTGGAGGTTGTAGATATGTGGTTTTACAGAAGAATGTTGAGAATACCATGGACAGCTAAGAAGAATAATGAAAACGTTCTGAAAGAGGCCAAAGCAAAAAGAGAGCTAATATCCAATATTAGGAAGAAACAATCATCATTTTTTGGCAATGTAATAAGAAGGGAATAGTTAAAATATAATTGTACCAACTGGGAAAATTGAGGGATGAAGAGATAGAGGGAAGCAAAGAGAAAAGATACTAGACTGCTTAAGAGAAGGGCTTGGCAGAAGGTCAACAACAGAAATGATAAATAACTGTCGAGATCGAAAGTTGTGGAGTGACATGATCACCTATGCCAGCAGGCATGGCACTTGATGATGATGATGATGATCAAAGATGGAAAACCTGGCAGAGGAGGAGAAATATAATACAGTTATGCTTGAAAATGAAATGAAGTCAAAATTTGAAGAAAAAATATGCTAGAGAAATAATCTAACTTGATAATTCTGCAGTTGGATCTGTTATTTCCATATTGGCAAAATCAGTCACAAGAGAAGATGCTCAGCAAAACAGTGCTTGGCAGTTAATAAATATTGAAGATTGACATCCATCTGTTTCCAATTGCCTGAAAGATATATTTAATACACATTATATTTGGTTCTTTGGTTATGGAAGGCCCCGGTATTCTATCTATCTATTGACCTTTCGAGTCGTAGCCGGCCCATAGGGCGTAGACCAAGATACACCTTCTCTTATCTGAATTTTTGTTCTAGCAGTTTTCAATTCTTTTAAAGATATTTTATCAAATCTCGACATTTGTTTCTGTTCTGTGCAAGCAGCTCTATCTCATTGTGGGAGCCGAATCCTGCTGCTCTTGCCTCTCTCATCAATGTTCTTCTCAGTGTCTCTCTGGGTCTTCCTCTTTTTCTCTTACCTGTTGTTTCCCACATGAGGGCCTGCTTTGCTATTCGGTTATTATCTCTTCTCATCACATGTCCAACATATGACCATCGTCTTTTCTTTATTACTGAAGATATTAGTGGTTGATTGGCAATATTTGGTTGATTGGTATCACTGCAAACGAATTAAAATCCATAATTGCTCAACCGCCTGTGCCAGTGGAATCATCCAAATTACTAACTCATCTCCCAAACAAAGAAAGGTAGCTGTAGTCCCCATCATTGCAGACATAAGATGAAACCGCACAGAAAGTGAACACAGCCAACTGTTCCCTGCCATATGATATCATTCAGCGTAAACAATTGGAATATCGAAACATAATCAAAATGGATGAAACACACAGCTCACGGTGTGCACGGAGCACCTAACTCATTAGCTCCTGCAACAAGCCGGACTTGGAATATGAGGAAAACACATTATATGTTATGGGATATTCTATATGTTGTATAATGTATATTTTTGTGTGTATTAAATTCATTTATTTTCCTAAAAAAATAAAAACTAAACTTTTCTGCTTAAATGAACTTTTATTTTGCTAAACTAAACAAAACTTTTTTCTTTACTAAGCTAAATTTTCATAAACTAAACTAATTTTTTGCTGAACTGAACTACCTTTTTTTCAACTTACTAAGTGTAAACTAAACTAATTTTTACTAACCTAAACAAGCAAAACTAATTTAAACTAAACTAATCTTATGAACAGAGCCGCAATAGTTAAGTGAACTGGACAACAAAGGACAAGAGATCAGGTTCAATCATGATCGACGGCTTCTGGGTTCACCCAGCCTTAAATGGATACCAGATTTTTTTTCTGGGAAAGTAAAGTGGCACGAGCATAATACCGACCACATTACCCCAAAAATCATGTCCCGAAGGTCTGTACAAATTATGGGCACTAACACCATATTCTTATACACCTCTTGGCGTGATGGTGGTATTCACTTTTTAAAAAAATCTTATGAATAGCTCTCAAAATGCCTCAGACAATCACTCCAAGAGTAGTCAGCACTTCCTTTGTAGCGCAATCACAAACAAACATTGCAGAGAAGTTTCCTTTTTACTCATTTAAAAATTATTGTTTTTTTTATATTTTAATTTACTATGTTAGTGTTAAGTTTATTTGCTTACATATCTGCTTGTGTGTGTTGTTAACTGTTTCCACTAAAGGCTTATTGAGTTGAAACATTGTTTGATTTTGTTGTTTCACTTACATACAGCTGTAACAATACCTTCTTTTTCCTTTCATCATCATTACCTCCAAATGATTTCCAAAAGAACAAGAGAAACCCCAAAAGTGTCATGGCAAAAAATGATTGCTAAAGAAATTAAGGAAAATGGTTTTATATATTTTATTTGGTTGGTTAATGGTTGATATTTTATTTGTGTCTTTCATACACTGATACCCATGCTACACTCCACTGAGTTTTGATTTAATTTGTTTATTACTTCAGCAAGTTCTTCTTCATATTGATATTAAAGAAAAACGTAAACGTTCTTTATGATACTATCCCACTACCAGGTTATGCTAGAGGGACTTTTAGGATTGGAGAATTTAGGCCGCTTGTCAAGAGCTGTCACCACAAGTGTTGAAGAATTTAGGCCGCTTGTCAAGAGCTGTCACCACAAGTGTTGAAGAATTTAGGCCGCTTGTCAAGAGCTGTCACCACAAGTGTTGAAGAATTTAGGCCGCTTGTCAAGAGCTGTCACCACAAGTGTTGAAGAATTTAGGCCGCTTGTCAAGAGCTGTCACCAAAAAGAGCTGTCACCACAAAGAGCTGTCACCACAAGTGTTGGAGAATTAATTTTTATTTCACCACAACAGAAAACCACTTCTGTCTGTGAGTCATTGTTTGGATCACAAGTTATTGACTCAACCACCCATTCTCCTCATGTCGATGCTGGAAGTCCACCTGTTCTAGAGAAGAGTCTAATTAATTTCAAAAGCAAGTGCTTCTAAGAACTCCTAAATATAAAATGGAGAGACTCTACACCAAATGGAGAGACTCTACACCAAATGGAGAGACTCTACACCAAATGGAGAGACTCTACACCAAATGGAGAGACTCTACACCAAATGGAGAGACTCTACACCAAATGGAGAGACTCTACACCAAATGGAACTATATGAGAAGAAACCAAACAAGATTATGTAAAGTAGAGGTAAAGTACGAGACTTGAATCTGCATATTAGCATGCAAGTTTTCCCCATATGTGCTCAGCCGCCTATCCAGAAGTGTTCGGAGACTTCTGGATAATATTACTTCAAGCATTGAAGCTCACGATGCGAGGTGACATTCCTCACCTTCCCAGAGTAGTACTACCCTGGTACCTATTTCTGCAGGTGGCTGGGTTGACCGTGGGAGTTTTACCGGTGCCTACGTCATTCAAGGGGACTTTCTCATGTATTGTCACACTCGACAGGAAAAGTAGGGAACAGAACCCGGTCGTGGTTAATGCTGAGGTCAACGGTCTCATCTGCAATAATACCGATGAGAAAGATGCAGTCATCTATACAGACGGATCTGTAAGACGAAGAAGTGCATGGGCATTTACAGCACGTTCGGCAGGCAGAATAGCCAAGGAAGACAGTGGTGCATACGCCATGACCACGAGTAGCATGACAATGGAGGTGATGGCAGTGACCAAGGCATTCAAATGGTTAGAGTCACAAGACTACATCCACGCATGTATACTGAGTGATTCGATGAGCATGATAAAAAAAGTGGAGGCGGGCTTTGTACGCATGCAATGGGTAGAGTCGTTGCAGAAATCCAAAATATGTAACGTCACCTTTGTCTATGTCCCTGGACATGCGGGAGTGCGGGGAAATGAGAGAGCGGACAGGTTGGCTAGCTGCGCTGTCGTTGAGGACGGGCAACCGATGGATCGGGCGGACATCATCAATGCACTCCGAGATGTGGGAAGAGTACGGGACTTCGACAAACACAGATCAACGTCGCTTCTTCGGATGATGGAAATGGGAGTTAAGATGGGCACAGCCAGAAATGAGAAACTTGGTGGCCGTGTAAGAAGACTTATCAACCAACATAGAACTGGAGTCGTCAGTCGCTGGACACTGAGGGAATTGCTGAGGAGGGGATCTGAGCACCTATGGACATGTTCGGAGTGCAATGATGATGACCCGCAAATAACTCAATAACTCAATAACCGTGGGAGTCTTTTTTTTTCCAACCATCAGTACAACTCCCACTGCTTCCAGCAGGAATCTTCTTCTTCTTTTCTCTTTCTCACTGATACCTAAAAAGTGTCGTGGTTTTTATCATTTGTCGTTCTTGAGCTGCTTGAGCTGTCTGAATTAATGATTTTCCTTTGTTGTTACATGTCTCTGTCACTGCATCTATCCATCTTTTTCTGGGTCTTCCTCTTGGTCTTTTTCCATGCATTCTCGAGAACACCCTTGATGGTGATTGGTGCGGATTTATTCTGACCAGGTGGCCACACCCTTTAAGTTGTTGTTCTATATATTCTTGGCAGGGTTTTGTTCCTACCATTTTTCTTATGGTTTCATTTGGTATTCTATCTCTTCTTGTGTTGTTTATTACTTTTCTCAAGCATCGCATCTCACATATATTGATCTCACTTTATTGTGATCTAGAAAGGGTCCATGTTTGACTTTCATAGCACAAAGTTGGTATGAAAATACTATTTATCATTTGTTGTTTAGCTGGCATAGAAATGTTTGGATGTCTTAGCAATGGTGAAAGCTGGTATGTGACAGCATTTGCTTTTTGTATTCTCATGTCAATTTCTCTGTCTAGTTTTCCATCTTCTGTGAACATTGTGCCCAGATACTTGAATTCCTCTACTTGTTTTATTTCTTTATCTTTGATCTTAATGTTTAATGGGAGCAGGAATCAAACATGGTTATGCAAACATTGGTAACCTAATCAAATTTATTCCCAACTGAGGCCCCCCCAAGATTATGTGTGAAGCTAAACAAGGAGAGGAAGCTGTTGATGCATCAGTTGTGTGCTCTACTGAGGCCCCCCCAAGATTATGTGTGAAGGTAAATAAGGAGAGGAAGCTGTTGATGCATCAGTTGTGTGCTCTACTGAGGCCCCCCCAAGATTATGTGTCAAGCTAAATAAGGAGAGGAAGCTGTTGATGCATCAGTTGTGTGCTCTACTGAGCCCCCCCCCCCCCCCCCCCCCAGATTATGTGTCAAGCTAAATAAGGAGAGGGAGCTGTTGATGCATCAGTTGTGTGTTCAGAAGAAATTAAACGAGACTCCCATGTCAGGTCCTCAAGTGAAAAAAACCTGAGTGGCAAAAGAAAGCAAGGAAGGCCAAAATAAACTTTCCACAGAATTATCAAAAGAGAGGGCTAAACTATTTATCAAGAACTAAACAAGTCCTTTCCTGTGTGTTACCGGAGCCTCATTATGAGTAAAGAATAGTGACACTTATACCTTCCAAGCATGTCGTAAGAAGCGACTAAGGAGGTTAATCGATGGCTTGACAAGCTGTTATTGTAAAAAAGTATTGCTATGGAAACAGAGCTATAGATTTTAGAAGCAGCAATTTCTGCAATATGTGCCATTTTGGCACGCAAGGTTTCTGTTTTTGAGATTGTGGTTTGTCCTATGTGCTGTCTTCGGCTCGAAAGGACAATAGATAGATAGATAGTAACAAGACCTAGAAGTAAATTGTCAAACATGGAGAGCTAAGACCTCAGCCTTGAGTGTCATCTTAGGCCAGAGATGAAACTTCTTCACTATCTACAAATCCATCTACATCATCTGCAAATCCATCAACGTCATCTACAAAAAAGACGTTCAAGATGGTTGTTCTCTGATGTTATTGAGTTATTTGTGGGTCATCATCATTGCACTCTGAACATGTCCATAGGTGCTCAGATCCCCTCCTCAACAAGTCGCGCAGTGTCCAACAACTGACGACTCCAGTTCTGTGTTGGTTGATAAATATTCTTATATGCCCACTAAGTTTCTTGTTTCTGGCTGTGCCCATCTTAACCCCCATCGTTTTCATCCGAAGTACTGACATGTACTCATGGTTGTCGAAGTCCTGTGCCCTTCCCACATCTCGCAAGGTGTTGATGATGTCTGCCCAATCCATTGGTTGACTGTCCTCAACGATAGCGCAGCTAATCAACGTGTATGCTCTTTCATTTTCCCATACTCCCGCATGTCCTGGGACATAGACAAAGGTGACCTTACGTATTTTTGACTTCTGCAACGACTCTACCCATTGCATGCAGACAGAGACTGCCACCACTTTTTTTATCATACTCATCAAATCACTCAGTATACATGCGTGGATGTAGTCTTGTGACTCTAACCAGATGAATGCCCTGGTCACTGCCATCACCTTCATCATCATGCTACTCGTGGTCATAACATATGCACCACTGTCTTCCTTGACTATTCTGCCTGCCGAGCATGCTGTAAATGCCCATGCCCATCTTTGGTGTCGTCTTACAGATCCGTCTGTATAGATGACTGCATCGTTCTCATCGATGTTATCCTAGATAACATGAAGGTAACTCTCTGATGTTCCCTGTAGAAGTGTTCTGTTCAAGAGCTTCATTCACTACATGTTCAACTAAGATGCTAAACAGAAGTAAGTAAAGTAAAGAGCCCCCGTCACACCAAGTGACGTATAGGAAATGTGATGTTCTATCTCTATCTATTGACCTTTCGAGCCGTAGCCGGCCCATTGGGACCAAGATACAAATTCTCCTATCTGAATTTTTGTTCTAGCAGTTTTCTTTTAAAGATATTTTATCAAATCTCGCCATTTGTCTCTGTTTCTGTGCAAGCAGCTCTATCTCATTGAGGGAGCCGAATCCTGCTGCTCTTGCCTCTCTCATCAATGTTCTTCTCAGTGTCTCCTCTCCCTGGGTCTTCCTCTTTTTCTCTTACCTGTTGTTTCCCATATGAGGGCTTGCTTTGCTATTCGGTTATTATCTCTTCTCATCACATGTCCAACATATGACCATCGTCTTTTCTTTATTACTGAAGATATTAGTGGTTGATTGGCGATTTCTCTAATTTCCTCGTTTGTTTTGAATTCGCTCCACGCTATACCAAGTATTTTCCTTAGACATTTATTTTCGAATGCGTTCAGCTTTGTTTCTATATCTCTTGTTGTTTTCCAGCTTTCACGCGCATATGTAAGGGTTGATAGTACATTTGATTTGAATAGCCTAAGTTTTGTGTTTGTGCTGATAAGTTTTGATTTCCACAACTTTTCAAGGCTTCTGAAAGACATTGCTGCTTTAGCTATTCTGATTCTAATTTCTTTGCTTGTATCCCCTTCTCGATCAATGTGACTTCCAAGATAGATTAAGTGATCGATCTCTTCTACTGGTTTGGTTTCCATGTATATTTTGTCATCTGTTGGAATTAAACTTTTCATGACTTTCAGGTCTACATTTCATTAACAACATCGTTTTTACGATAGTGGCTTGTTAAACCTCTGATCAACGGTTATATACCAAGCCGGAGAAAATAATTCCTCCATTTTGGAAACAACCAGAAACCTAACAATGTGATGTTAGTGACCTTAATTTGTACATACCTTCAGCACATGATTTTTGGGGTAATGTGGTCAGTATTACGCCCGTGCCGCTTTACTTTCCCAGAAAAAAAAATCCAGTACCCATTTAAGGCTGAGTGAACCCGGAAGCTGCTGATCAGGATTGAACCCGATCTCTAGTGCTTTGTAGTCTAGTTCACTAACCACTGAGCTGTCGCGGCACACTAAACAGAAGTGGTGACTGTAATAACTGAAAGCACTTCACTAAAACTATTTCCTCTCTTTCTTTCTCTTACATGCGCACTTCTCTCATTTTCCCTAATTCTTAAATATCAGCAACTTTGTCTCCAGGTAAGAGCCATATCTTTCTAACTTATGCATACTTACTTCATATCTTTTCTCTTACATGAATACACACACACACACAGTCTCTCTGACACATGAGTCTCTTTCTGTCTTTCGGACATACAATTTTTTTTCTCCATTTACATTTCTTTCTCTCTCTCTCTCTATGCACACACAAACACACACACAATGCAAACACACACAATGCAAACACACACAATCTCACATTACATTATCAACAAAAACAGCATCAACAACAGCAACAGTTGTAAAAGCATCAACAACAGCAGTTTCAATAGCACCAGCAGCAACAATAACAGCACCAACAACAACAGCACCAACAACAGCAGCATCAACAACAACAGCATCAACAACAGCACCAACAACAACAGCAGCACCAACAACAATAGCATCAACAACAACAGCACCAACATCAGCATTAACAACATCAGCACCACCAACAACAGCACCAACAACAACAACAGCATCAACAACAAACCAACTAGAAAAACTGTGACAATAATTCTATTTTCACAGCCACTACATAATCTGCAGGCAAAACTCTCAAAAAAACTGTAAGTTTGAGGTCAACATGTTGTTTAGAGAGTATTTCTGGGTGGACATAATTTGGATTGATAACAGACTGAGGTCAAAGTTCACCTACAGGACACTAACAGGAGACACTAAATCACCATTTTCATAAGCCATCATGAGGAAGTTGAAGCCGCCATGTTTATGCCTTAAAATAACTTCATAAACTGGAGAGGACGAACTCTGTGCCAAGAAAAGCTTTATAAAAAGGTCATAATAATCTCAGTATCAGGTTTATTCTTTCTCTCTTTCTCTCTTTCTCTCTTCACTTCCTCTTATGCTCCAGGAAGTGTCTGGGGAGATAAAACATTCTAGTTCTCTCCCTTCTGGCAGTCACATTCATTGTCAGCTGATATTGTTATGCTACACCATCTGCAAAATCTAGACTTTATTAATTCTTGTTCTGACTATATCACCTGTATATGTGCTAATGGGCGAACAACTCTCTCTCTTTCTTCACTTTCTCTTACACCCCTTTGGGTGTCAAGGGAAATATTAAGTTTTAGCTCTAGCCATCATGGCTGCTTCAACCATTGTAAATTGATGCTGTTTTAACGTTTCTTGGATGTTATCAGTCCATCTTACTCTCGGTCTATCATGGCCTCTTCTTCCATCTTCTCTTTTAATATATGCATTGTATAGTAGACAATCTCTTGATATTCTTTGTATAGTAGACAATCTCTTGATATTCTTTGTATAGTAGACAATCTCTTGATATTCTTTGTATAGTACAGAATCTCTTGATATTCTTTGTATAGTAGACAATCTCTTGATATTCTTTGTATAGTAGACAATCTCTAGATATTCTTTGTATAGTAGACAATCTCTAGATATTCTTTGTATAGTAGACAATCTCTTGACATTCTTTGTATAGTAGACAATCTCTTGATATTCTTTGTATAGTAGACAATCTCTTGATATTCTTTATATAGTAGACAATCTCTTGATATTCTTTGTATAGTAGACAATCTCTTGATATTCTTTGTATAGTAGACAATCTCTTGATATTCTTTGTATAGTACAGAATCTCTTGATATTCTTTGTATAGTAGACAATCTCTTGATATTCTTTGTATAGTAGACAATCTCTAGATATTCTTTGTATAGTAGACAATCTCTAGATATTCTTTGTATAGTAGACAATCTCTTGACATTCTTTGTATAGTAGACAATCTCTTGATATTCTTTGTATAGTAGACAATCTCTTGATATTCTTTATATAGTAGACAATCTCTTGACATTCTTTATATAGTAGACAATCTCTTGATATTCTTTGTATAGTAGACAATCTCTTGATATTCTTTATATAGTAGACAATCTCTTGACATTCTTTATATAGTAGACAATCTCTTGACATTCTTTGTATAGTAGACAATCTCTTGATATTCTTTGTATAGTAGACAATCTCTTGATATTCTTTGTATAGTAGACAATCTCTTGACATTCTTTGTATAGTAGACAATCTCTTGACATTCTTTGTATAGTACAGAATCTCTTGACATTCTTTGTATAGTACAGAATCTCTTGATAT
This sequence comes from Megaustenia siamemsis, assembly GCA_032433765.1. Taxonomy (NCBI): domain Eukaryota; kingdom Metazoa; phylum Mollusca; class Gastropoda; order Stylommatophora; family Ariophantidae; genus Megaustenia; species Megaustenia siamemsis. Next base: position 39,881,067 of record JAVIAB010000145.1, on the reverse strand, counting down.
TCTTTGTATAGTAGACAATCTCTTGACATTCTTTGTATAGTACAGAATCTCTTGACATTCTTTGTATAGTACAGAATCTCTTGACATTCTTTGTGTAGTACAGAATCTCTTGATATTCTTTGTATAGTACAGAATCTCTTGACATTCTTTGTATAGTACAGAATCTCTTGATATTCTTTGTATAGTAGACAATCTCTTGACATTCTTTGTATAGTACAGAATCTCTTGACATTCTTTGTATAGTACAGAATCTCTTGACATTCTTTGTATAGTACAGAATCTCTTGACATTCTTTCCACATGAGCAAACCATTATATTTGTTGTCACTGTATATAGTTCAGAATTTATTTAATATCAAATTACAGTAAAACCAAATTTCTTATATGCCACATGGTATGGTTGTGTAACCTTTTATTTTACTTTATTTGGTATACATATACTATTTTTAAAAATACTAACATTTTCTTTACTGGTGTCTATTTAACTACAATAAAATTATATTATATTTTTGATACAAATAACTACAAGGCAACTAAAATATCAGAAGCAAACAGTCATACATCCATCAAAGTTTTTGAAACATGTATCCAATCTGGCAATTTTCCTCCACCTGATCGTTAAGTCCCTCTAGTTTAAAAGATATGGCAATAAATGAGTTTCCATGACCTCTCTGGCTCTGACAGGCAAACTTGAACAAAATGACTTAGTTATAAATACAGGGTGTCTGAAAATTAATGTACCCCTTCCTTTATTTTTTTCCAGAAAACGAGTGTGTGCAGAGACTTGTAAGAAGCACCTATTGTAACTGAAGCATTAAAGTTTAAGTTGAAATACCAGCCAGGATGTATACACACAGATTTGGATGAAACTGAGAGATCGGAACAATTAAGCTTTTGTTGCTGTTACAAGTCCACTGTTGAGTAGTGTATGGGAGGAAATGGACTATTGACCAGATATCTACCATGTCACAAAGGGAGCGTATATTGAATCTCTGAAAGGTAGGACAAAAAAACGTTGAGATATTACATTTATCATCATCCTCATCATCAAGTGCTGTGCCTGCTAGCTTTGGTGATCATGTCTCTCCACAAATTTTGATCTTGACAGTTATTTATCATTCCTGTTGTTGACCTTCTGCCAAGCCATTTTTTTAAGCTGTCTGGTTTTTTCTCTTTGCTTCCCTCTATCTCTTCGTCCCTCAATTTTCTCAGTTGTTACAATATATTCCAGCTGTTCCCTTCTCATAACATGCCCAAAAAATGATGATTATTTCTTCATAATATTGAATATTAGCTCTCTCTTTGCTTTGGTCTCTTTCAGAACGTTTTCATTACTCTTCTTAGCTGTCCATAGTATTCTCAACATTCTTCTGTAAAACCACATTTCTACAGCCTCGACTGATTTTCTTGTCTCATATTACATTACCATCGGTATAAAAAAGATCTTCATATCACATCAGAGGTGGGGGATGGCAACAATAATTTATTGAAAAAAAGGTACATTCTTTTTCAGACACACCGTATCATAAACAGAGAAGAATTGGTAAATGTAATACAAAATAGAAATAGCACAAATTAAACAACTATCAAAAACTGTTTCAACATGTAACCTAGTGTACACCTGGCTAAAACACACCACAACAAATCGCTAACATTGGATAAATATGACAATTAGAGATGACACATGTTAACCGTGAACCACACAGTCCAGAATAAATATCACAACTTGTTTATGCAACAGGTACCATATGACCTCCTCAGGATTTAGGTTGAGAATGAGTGGACACACAGCATCCTTGTGAGTGCAGGGCTAACTGAGACAGAACATTCCAGATATAAAATCGCAACACTGATAAAAGGTTAAAAAGTTATTAAAGTTATCATAATCTTTATCTTTGTGCAAATACAGAAATTATTACATCTTTATTCTCAGAGAATTTAATAAAATAAAATAATCAAAGAATTTTATCATCAAATAGAACATTTTTTAAGAATTTTATCTTTAAATAGAAAATTTTAAAAGAACTTTATCTTCAAATAGAAAATTTTATAAGAACTTTATCTTCAAATAGAAAATTTTATAAGAACTTTATCTTCATTTAGAAAATTTTTAATGAATTTTATCTTCAAATGGGAAACAACAGGTAAGAGAAAAAGAGGAAGACCCAGAGAGATGCTGAGAAGAACATTGATGAGAGAGGCAAGAGCAGCAGGAATTGGCTCCCTCAATGAGATAGAGCTGCTTGCACAGAACAGACAAATGACGAGATTTGATAAAATATCTTTAAAAGAATTGAAAACTGCTAGAACAAAAATTCAGATAAGAGAAGGAGTATCTTGGTCTACACCCTATGGGCCGGCTACGACTCGAAAGGTCAATAGATAGATAGATAGATAGGAAATTTTAAAAGAATTTTATCTTCAAAAAGAAAATTTTAAAAGAACTTTATCTTCATTTAGAAAATTTTTAAAGAATTTTATCTTCAAATAAAAAATTGTTAAAGAATTTTATCTTCAAATAAAAAAAATTTAAAGAATTTAATCAGAAATTGAAGACCTTAAGATGTTGAATAATTAAACAAAGAGCTTATTAGACATTTTCTCTTCCCTCAAACACAGAAATAAAGAAATTATTTTAAAAATGTTACCCTCAAACAAAAGACTCAACAAATATTTTATTATGAAACAAAGACCCCATAAAATATTTTATCCTTAAAGAGCTCATCAAATATTTTATGCTCAAAGACAATATATATGATTTTAATTCAAAATGAAGCTCAATGGTGAGATCTTACCCTCAGAAACAGAGAAATCCTTAAACAAAGAACTCAGCGGGTATTGTAACATGAGGACAAATAAATCAACAACAATTCTATTTAAAGAATGCTTATCTTTAACTCTAAGAATGCTTATCTTTAACTCTAAGAATGTTTACCTTTAACTCTAAGAATGCATATCTTTAACTCTAAGAATGCTTATCTTTAACTCTAGGAATGCTTATCTTTAACTCTAAAAATGCTTATCATCAACTTTAAGAATGTTTACCTTTAACTCTAAGAATGCTTATCTTTAACTCTAAGAATGCATATCTTTAACTCTAAGAATGCTTATCTTTAACTCTAGGAATGCTTATCTTTAACTCTAAAAATGCTTATCATCAACTCTAAGAATGTTTACCTTTAACTCTAAGAATGCTTATCTTTAACTCTAAGAATGCTTATCTTTAACTCTAAGAATGCTTATCTTTAACAAGAAGACTTAAAATGAACACAAGTGTTTGTAATAAGCTGTCGCTGATATGAAATCAACAACTGCCACATATTACAACAATAGTAATCTTGTCTTAGTGCCAATTAAATGAATTTAAAATGGACATTTCCTACAAGCAGTTCAGATATTGCTTATTTAAACGCATGAATCAATATGTTTACATAAATGTAAACATTTCCATAAAAAACAAGACATATTACAGAAATATATTTTCTTCACAAATTGAAAAGGTTACATAACTTTGGTTCCATAAACAAATAAGATTACAGGAAAATACTTTTTTTCATAACCAGATAAGATGTTTTTTTTTTTACAGAAATCTATGTTTTTACAAACAGATTGCTGACGTTCACAGTAAAACTGGAATCTGACTATTGCATAGAAAAATTCATAAATTATGATTGTATATGTTAGAAATGTACAAATAATAATTTACAAGAAATGTGCATAATTAACACACACACATGTAATGTATAGCAAAAAGTGACAAACAGAGAGAGAACAAAATGTATTAGAGACAAGGACAGAATAAGAGAGAAAGCACAAGAAAGGAATATTGCACACTAAATATTGTTGTAAAACACACATTAAATTCTAAAATAAGTACTGACATATAATTAGTCAAAAGATCAATCACTTATTTATCAGTTATAATATTTAAAAATGAAATCAAATTTATAATTATAAATAGCCTGTTGCATCATTTGTTATTAACAAATGTTCCTGAACTGACATTTTTGTTCAGGGCTCCTATCAGAGATATGTTCAACAAGCAAGGTCTTTCATACTGATGTTTTAGAAATAAAAAATGTGGCTACTGGAAGCAATAGCATAAATTATTTTTTCTATCCAAATAACCAGCTGTGAGAGGTGCGCATGGCCGTGCGGCTAAAACGACTGTTCCGCTGGCTGAAAAAGCTGGCGTACGGTGTTCAAAGCCCGCGGTAGACAGAAAGGATTTTTTCTATCGGGGGGTGAAATAAAAATCCTGAGTCGCACACACTGTGGCGACTGCTTGACCAAGTGGCCTTTATCCCTCTGGTTCTATCGTTGCCCCCCGACATACACCAGCAATGGTACTATGTGTCGTAAAGATATTTTATTATTTTTTTTATCAATAATGTTTCATTTTTGCTTATCAAAGGCATAAAATGTTCGAATTTGCAAATTCACATTTGATAAATTTTTCACATAAAACTAGTTATTTCTGCTTTATAATAAGGCAGCAATACAATTTTCATTCATTTTCCTTCTTCTGTAACAAAATTTAGTAAAAGCAGGATCGATAATTTGTTTAATGACAAGAAGTGATAAATAAAATCAATAATTTCTGTTCTGTAACAAGAAATGATCAATAAAAATCAGTAATTTCTGCTCTGTAACAAAAGTTAGTTAACAAAAAAATCAGTAATTTCTGTTCTGTAACAAAAGTTAGTTAACAAAAAAATCAGTAATTTCTGTTCTGTAACAAAAGTTAGTTAACAAAAAAATCAGTAATTTCTGTTCTGTAACAAAAGTTAGTTAACAAAAAAATCAGTAATTTCTGCTCTGTAACAAAAGTTAGTTAACAAAAAAATCAGTAATTTCTGTTCTGTAACAAGAAATGATCAATAAAAATCAGTAATTTCTGCTCTGTAACAAAAGTTAGTTAACAAAAAAATCAGTAATTTCTATTCTGTAACAAAAATTATTAAAACAAAACCAATTATTTCCGCTCAGTAATAAAAGTTAGTTAACAAAAGCCAACAACTTCTGCTTTATAACACAAAATAAACCAAGATAAAATTGACTTAAACATACCCAAGAAAAAATGCTGATAAAAGAAATCTATAATAGTAACATCGCTCAAATCAAATGATGAACAGTAAGATGTGCAACAAAAGAGACTGTCCTAACAGAATGACAGCATGAAGACATATCCTCCAACTGACATAGGCACTTGCTCTTCCACAAAAATCAGGACCAGGAACAAATAACATCTGCAACATAGAAAACAGTAATTTACAACTAAATGAAACAAAAATATAAAATAAGTTGTAGATAGTGATTACTGGTGATGCAGTCTATCTCACTTCTACTTGGAATAAGACGAAGCCTACGATGCCTTGAGTGTTTTTTTTTTCTTTTTTTTTTCCTTTGCCAGCTTTTACCTCTGACGAAGTCCCTAGAGACTAGGAACTCAATTTTGCGTGTCAAACCATTTTTCCCTGACAGCCGTATGCACAGGGATCCCTCGAGGCACAGGCAGATAACTCCGTCTTCGGAGGTACTCATATTTTTTCCATTGAGTAATCGACGTTTCAAGCTGGGCCTCGCTGCTGAGACCATGGGTGGTTGCCACAAAGAGAAATCACAAATAAAAATCCCAACTGGTGCAGCCAGGATTTGAACCCACAACCTCTCTGTTTCGATGCTGGCGTCTTGCCTCGAGACCATCCAGTCCCCTCCCTTGAGAGTTTGACAATAACAATTTTCTTTGCCTTGTTTTTGTACTCTTAGCACTCACTTGTTAAGTGGGTGAGGATGCTTTGTGTTGGTAGTTTATGGAAAAGCCATGATATCTGCCACTTTAGGCAGAACACATCCATATTAGGGACCGTTCGTAGCCTAGTTGGGAAAACCACCCAACTGAGTTACTGACATTCGGACAACCCATGTTTGATTCCCTCTGGAAGCAGTGTGAGTTGTACTCGTTGTTGGAAAAAAAAACCCTGTGGTCGACCCAGCCACTGGCAGAAATGGGTACCATGGTAATGTACTCTGGGAAGGTGAGGAATGCCGCCTCGCATCGTGAATTTCAATGCTTGAAGCAACGCTATCCAGAAGTCTCCAAACACTACTGGATAGGCGATTAAGCACATATTGGTGAAAACTAGCATGCTAAGATGCTGATTCAAGTCTCGTACTTTACTTTAGCTTACATCCATCTTCTTCCATTTCATGGGAAATAAAAGACCAGTCAGGCTAGCTAGCTGTGCTGTTGTTGTCAACCAATGGTTCAGACGGACATCATTAATACCCTTCGAAACACATGAAAGACATAGGACTTTGACAACCATAAGTCCATATTACTACTTTGGATGAAAGAGATGGGAGTAACGATGGGTACAATCATAAACGAGAAGCTTAGTGGGTACACAAGAGGACTTCGCTAGACCTTATGGTACAAGTTGAGGAGGGAATCTGAGCACCTACTGACATGTTCAGAGTGCAGTGATGATAAGGATAAAGGTAAAGTACGAGACTTGAACCGGCGTCTTAGTACACAAGTTTCCACCCATATGTGCTCGGTCGCCTATCCAGAAATGTTAGGAGATTTCTGGATAGTGTTGCTTCAAGCATTGAAACTCACGATGCGAGGCGACATTCTTCACCTACCCAGGGTAATACCCTGGTACCCATTTCTGTCAATGGCTGGGTCAACCGTGATGGTATTTTTTTTTTCCCAACCACGAGTACAATTCACACTGCTCCCAGCGGGAATCGAACACGGGTTGTCCGAACGTCGGTAGTCCAGTCAGGTGGTTTTCCCAACTAGGCTACCAAAGCCCCCAAAGTGCAGTGATGATAACCCACAAATAACTCAATAACGTTCATCTTCAGCATTAATAGATTTGCTTAGCAATTTTTGCTTTGGCAGCTGCCATTTTTGCCCTACTCTTTTTAACATTTAACTGCTAAGAGTTCTTTTATGTTCACAAGTGCACCACACACTCCCCATATACTTTGCTGTTTTCAGAGGACTAGACATTGGATCTCACTACCTAGAGACCACGGAAAGGATAAAACCACAAGGAAACTACAGATATGAAGCGAAAAATTCCCACCACAGGTGGTGGGATTTGAACCTAGAACATTCTTGTCTGTTGCACCTTCCTTTGCCAGCTGATCTGCTCTCTCATTTCCTGGTATTCCACAAAGAAATGAGATTCACTGTAGGGCAACCCTGTGATACTTGTAGAGTTCAGTCAATAAGGTCTGCAGAAGTGGCAATTTTCTGGATTGCAGTACCTGGAGTACTGATATTGCATCTGTCAAAGACACTACAGGCTGTGGACTAAGATTACTGTTTAGCAGTTTTTCTATTGCCAACTTTATTTCTTGGATTTCTGCATCATAATTGTGACAATATTTCCATGCTGCTATTTTATTCATATCCCTAGTGTTATTTGGATACTCTATGTATGCTCCTGCACCTCCATTCTTTACTGCATTCTGTGCTGATCCATCTGTGTACACATCGATCTTGTGGGTATTTTTCATCCAAGAAACTAAGTGTGATTGTTTTATGCTGTAGACTATTCTGTTTCTCCTTGTCAAGTATTCCTTTCACTTCTGTCCGTATTTGTAGTGACAATCCGGATTCCTCTGTCCAAGGGGTCTGTTTTGGTATAGGTAATAGGGGGCTGACAACTCTTGGTATGTCTGATGTTTGTCTACAGAGCTACCTCTCTATATTTTATCCTGTAAGGAGTTATCTTTAACAGTCTTTGTATTCTTAATTACTAAATTTATCTCTCAAACTATCTACCATCAGTTTAGTTGATTGATCATACTCACTGCACATCAGACATGCCCATAGGTGCTCAGATCTCCTCCCCAGTATGTCCCTCAGTGTGAGGAGACTGATAACTCCAGTTCTGTGTTAATATATTATTCTTCTGTCTACCTGCCTAGTGCTCCTTACTGGCATTCACAGTTTTGACATGATGTTCATGGAACCTGGGCATGGTTGTAGATTCATGATCATTGACTGAATAATTTGCTTTCCCTACCTTCCTCAGTGCATTCAAAGTGTCAGCTATGTCCTTTGCATGTCTGCCATCCATAGCAGCCATTCCATCCAGGCTGTCAGCTCATTCATTTCCTTTCACACCCGAGTGTTCAGGTTCTTTAGTAATACCAATCGGCGTCTTCAAAGCCAGCCACTATCATGATTTCGACAACATATTTTCTTTGATGACATCAAAATATGGTAAAACTCTGCTAAATAAATATAGAAGTGTCTAGAAATATTGATAAATATAGAAGTGTCTAGAAATATTGATAAATATAGAAGTTTCTAGAAATATTGATAAATATAGAAGTGTCTGGAAATATTGATAAATATAGAAGTGTCTAGAAATATTGATAAATATAGAAGTGTCTGGAAATATTGATAAATATAGAAGTGTCTAGAAATATTGATAAATATAGAAGTGTCTGGAAATATTGATAAATATAGAAGTGTCTGGAAATATTGATAAATATAGAAGTGTCTGGAGATATTGATAAATATAGAAGTGTCTAGAAATATTGATAAATATAGAAGTGTCTGGAAATATTGATAAATATAGAAGTTTCTGGAAATATTGATAAATATAGAAGTGTCTAGAAATATTGATAAATATAGAAGTGTCTGGAAATATTGATAAATATAGAAGTTTCTGGAAATATTGATAAATATAGAAGTGTCTGGAAATATTGATAAATATAGAAGTGTCTGGAAATATTGATAAATATAGAAGTGTCTGGAGATATTGATAAATATAGAAGTGTCTAGAAATATTGATAAATATAGAAGTGTCTGGAAATATTGATAAATATAGAAGTTTCTGGAAATATTGATAAATATAGAAGTGTTTAGAAATATTGATAAATATAGAAGTGTCTGGAAATATTGATAAATATAGAAGTTTCTGGAAATATTGATAAATATAGAAGTGTCTAGAAATATTGATAAATATAGAAGTTTCTGGAAATATTGATAAATATAGAAGTGTCTAGAAATATTGATAAATATAGAAGTTTCTGGAAATATTGATAAATATAGAAATGTCTGGAAATATTGAGTATGTATTCCTTCTATAGGAAGAAACAGACCAGCCACTCACCAATTTTTTTTACTCTCTCCTTTCTGCTGACATCTGAACAGGAAGTTGATCCTCGTCAAAAGACTGGCGGAAAAGATCACTCTGCCTGACTTTGTCATAATCATCAACAAATGTAGCCAACGTATATGACAGGAAGATAGCATCCTCTCTCTCTTTGACTGCCTGGTCTGTGAGCTGGAGCCATTTGTTGTCAAGACATTCCTGCACTGTGGGTCGGTTTCTGATGTTCCAATGAATAAATTATATATTAGTATAACAAAGAAATCTATTATTTTTATAATGAATAAATGAACAAATTATATATTAGTATAACAAAGAAATCTATTATTTTTATAATGAATAAATGAACAAATTATATATTAGTATAACAAAGAAATCTATTATTTTTTATAATGAATAAATGAACAAATTATATATTAGTATAACAAAGAAATCTATTATTTTTATAATGAATAAATGAACAAATTATATATTGGTATAACAAAGAAATCTATTATTTTTTATAATGAATAAATGAACAAATTATATATTGGTATAACAAAGAAATCTATTATTTTTTATAATGAATAAATGAACAAATTATATATTGGTATAACAAAGAAATCTATTATTTTTATAATGAATAAATGAACAAATTATATATTAGTATAACAAAGAAATCTATTATTTTTATAATGAATAAATGAACAAATTATATATTAGTATAACAAAGAAATCTATTATTTTTATAATGAATAAATGAGTCAGTACTACAATGAAAAAATGAAAATGTATTTTCAAAAACAATTGAACTTTCTGTAATGAATAAATAAACACTTATTTTAAAAAGCAATGACAAATAAACTTTTTCTGCACTGAATAATTGAACATTTGTTTACAGAATAACAAGGAAATAAACTTTTAATATAACAAGCAACAAAAAATACATTTTCACAATTTTTGTTTGTTTGTTTGCATTTGCCAACTTTGTATCTCTAGCAAAGTCTAGAGGGACTGAATTTTGTGTGAACATCAGTTTTTCCTACTTTTTACGCTGGCAGCAATGCAATCAGGAGTCCCTCACCATTCAGGACGATATTCTCTGACCTCAGAGGTACTCTTATTTTTATCGTCAAGAGTTTTAACGTTTTGGGTAGATTTTTTCCCTATTTAGGACATTTTTCAGCAATATGTGCCATTTTGACATGCAAGGTTTCTGTTTTTTGAGATTGTGGTTCTGCCCTATGTGCCGTCTTCGGCTCGAAAGGACGATAAATAGATAGATTATTTTTTTTTGTCAGGACAGCTGCCATTTTTAATCCACTTGTTTCAATTTCCAAATGACAAAGGTTTTTAGCATGCATAAAATGCACAATGGGACCTCTCGTTTTTTTTCCCCATTATTTTTTATGTTTTTTTTTTTTTTTTTTTCACCACATGTGGTGGGATTCAAATTCAGGACCTTCTTGTTGATGCCAACATCTTACCTCCAGACTACCTAGCACCCCTAACATTCACAATAATTCAATGAACAAATTAATTTTTAGCGCTGGATGTGAGAATAAGAATATTAACCCTGCTGCCAAGTGCTGCACTGGGTGGAAAGAGAATTAGAACATTAAGCTGAAGCAATAGGTGAAAAGAGAATTAGAACGTTAAGCTGAAGCAATAGGTGAAAAGAGAATTAGAACGTTAAGCTGAAGCAAAAGGTGGAAAGAGAATTAGAACGTTAAGCTGAAGCAATAGGTGGAAAGAGAATTAGAACGTTAAGCTGAAGCAAAAGGTGGAAAGAGAATTAGAACGTTAAGCTTGAGTAATAGGTGGAAAGAGAATTAGAACGCTAAGCTAAAGCAATAGGTGGAAAGAGAACTAACACAAATCCATGAAATGAAGCAAAGAGAGAACTGGAACATTAACCCTCGAGCACTAAATGGAAAGAAAAAGAGAACATTACTTTGAAGTACTAGGTGTAGAGAGAGTTAGAACATTATCATTGAAGTATTAGGTATAGAGAGAAACAGAACATTAACCTTGAAGCACACATTGGTAGAAAGCTAGAACATTACCTTGAAGCACTAGGTGGGAAGAAAACTAGAATGTTAACCGTGAAGCACTAAATGGGAAGAAAACTAGAATGTTAACCTTGAAGCACTAGGTGGGAAGAAAACTAGAATGTTAACCTTGAAGCACTAAATGGGAAGAAAACTAGAATGTTAACCTTGAAGCACTAGGTGGGAAGAAAACTAGAATATTAACCTTAAAGCACCAAATGGGAAGAAAACTAGAATGTTAACCTTGAAGCACTAGGTGGGAAGAAAACTAGAAATTTAACCTTGAAGCACTAGGTGGGAAGAAAACTAGAATGTTAACCCTTAAGCACCAAATGGGAAGAAAACTAAAATGTTAACCTTGAAGCACTAGGTGGGAAGAAAACTAGAATGAGCCTTGAACAGAGTTTGTCAAGTATGAGATAAAGAGAAAACTTGTATATTAAACAAGGAAACTAAATGACAAACTTCAGGTAGATGGAGAACTGAAGAACTAAAGTACTGACATTGGCAAAAAGAACTAAAATACTGACCTTGGCAATCTCTTGAGGACTTTGAAGATGAACTTGAGTGCCTCAATGGTTATGTTCTCGTACAGGTCTACAGCCTCGTAGCGGTTGAGAGCAATATTGACTAGGGTTGACTCATAGCTGTCTCCATGGAAGGGAGACACACCACTCAACCTGATTTGATAATAAAATATATTTTATGTCCATGTGTGTTCTTAATAATATAAGTTGTTATCATAAATACTGTCTAGATATTACTTGTTAGAGATGAATTGCATTATTTATTTTAGAGTACATTTCTATGCCAAATATTAATGCAGCTAAAGTAATATAAAGATGATAAAGCTTTTTTCAAGGCATGCTGTAAGAAGTAATTTTTCTAGCAGGGTCAAAGCAAAGAAATACATATAAATGCATAAAAATGCCACTCCAGCAACCGCAGCCAGTTTGGCTTGGAGAATCATATTATAGTTTAATTGGGTTCGCTGACCCCACGAGGCATTAATGTATCACACTCTTACACTTAGTTTCTCTGTGGCTGTCCCTTCCCTATTGCATATTCTCTGTTGCTCATGTTTGAGCACATTAGTATATGCACATACTAAGCTATTGACATCTCTTCTCTACTAGACCACACTGCAATACTTCAATTGTCCCCTATATCTGTTACCCCACTCTGCGACATCTCAATCTTTCCTCCTCTCCTGTACACTGTATTCTTCTGGTCTGTTCTTTGTGTATGCCCATGGACCTGTTTGTTGGAACTTCTGGTTATTCATGCTGTGTGCGCACATTTTTACTTTACTGTGTGCACATGTACCCTGTCCCTGTTCTATGGCATTCATTTTCCTTCTGCCCCCAGCACAGTTTGCAGGGAAGACCTTTTATTCTTATTTTCATTTTTATTTCTCATTTTAGTTCAAAATTATTATTTAAAAAAATATTTATCATTTTTTTGTTTTAAATACATATCTGTGAGTGTTTGTTCCTGTTGAGGGCCTATTGGGCCGAAACATTCTAATTTGTGTCATTTTATTATTATGTAAAACCACACCGTTTTTTTTCTATTTTTTCTATATATTTTTTCATTGCTCCTAATGTTTCTAGCATTATGTTACTGAAAGTTATATTATTATACAACCTGTTCTTGGAAACCTGTCCTATAGCAATCATTTGAGTTACAATTAACTGATAAAACATCATTCATACACAAATGTTGACTGGCTTACATTTTACATTTTGTATGCGTGGTGTCACAATTTAAACCAAACCACTTCCATCAAATATCAGTTTTTAGAATGAGTGGAATGTACTAGGCTGAGGGCTTCTTTATCCATAAAGCTGTAGCATTTACAACATTATATCTAAAATGTTACTTTGAGATGAAATCAAACAGCCGTGTTCTGTCAAGAAACAAATATATTTTAAAAAAAAATAGAAGTACAAGCACAAATATCTGTACATCATTAGGTCACATCACATGTCCTTTGCAACATTTTGCATTCACCACAGCTCGTCTGAAAGAATCTCTGTCTCTAGCCAGATCTCACACTTCTTCTGTTGTTATGTTCAAGGTCTCCATGATGTCTTGAAAGCACCTTCTTCTTGGTCTGCCCCTGGTGTATCACACAGGAACCATTGAAAAAAAAAAAGTAAAGAGCCCCACCATGCCAATTGCATATAGGAAATATGGTGTTAGTGACCATAATTTTTATAGACCTTCGGCACATGATTTTTTTTGAGTAATGTGGTCAGTATTATGCTTGTGCCACTTTACTTTCCCAGAAAAAATCTGGTATCCATTTAATGCTAGGTAAACCTGGAAGCCACCGCTCTTGTCCTTTGTAGTCCAGTTTACTAACCACTGAGCTATCACAGCTCCCTACACAGAAACCATGCCTTCCACTATTGTTCTTTTCCACCCACTGTGTCTTTTGATGTGGCCACTGTATTTTAATTTCCTCTTTAGAATAGTGTTTATAAGCCAGTTATTTTTTATGTTTGAATCTTTTAGTCTTCAAACACGAAGTCTTCATTGATATTTTTCATTACCCAAGGCATTGTATGGATTTTTCTGTAGCATTTTGATTTGAATGAATTGATTTTCTTTTGTGCTGTTTGCGAGAGTGTCTATGATTCACAACCATATGTTGCTATCACGATGATAGATCCTTAGTAAATTTAATTGTTTTTGCCCTCCTCCTAGTATTGCGTCACATGTTCTTCATGATGTTTAATTTTAGTGCTGCTATTGCTAATCCTATCTTGATCCTTCTGCCAGTCTCTATTGTTAGTTACTACAGATACCAAATATTCATAGTTTGTTACAATTTCTTCACTGTTTATGTTGATTTTGGTTTGGCTTTCTTTTTTTGCCAATGGACGTTATCTTAGTTTTCTGTATGTTTAAATAGAGGTTTGTCTCTTTTAATCCTTCTGTACTATTTCTGTACTACACCCATTGATATAAACAGAGGAGTAAGACAGGGATGCATCCTATCACCAAGCTTGTTCAATTTATACACGGAGCAAATCTTTAAAAACATCACAGAGATGCCAGGCCTAATCATTAATGGAAAGATAATCAATAACCTAAGATATGCTGATGACACTGTTCTACTAGCAGAAAATCCTAAAGATCTACAACAATTACTTAATGAAATAAACAAGACAAGCAAAAAATATGAACTAGATATGAATATCAAAAAGACTAAAACTATGATCATAAACAAAGAAAATACTCAAAACCCACAAGTGGATATCAAAATTGAAAGAATAGACCTGGAGACAGTTCAGAACTACAACTACCTTGGACATACTATAACCAGTGATGGAAAATGTAAAACTGAAATAAACAAAACAATAGGAATGGCAAAAAATAAATTTATTGCCATGAAAAACATACTAACATCAAAACAAATAACAACAGGGAATAATTATAATAATAATTAAGAATAGCAAAATGTTATATATTCTCAACATTCCTATATAGTGCAGAAACATGGACACTAGACAAGAAAACAGAACAGAATTGAAGCCTTTGAAATGTGGATATATAGAAGAATAGGTAGAATTGGATGGAAAGAAAAGAAAACAAATGATGAAGTCTTAAAATAACTAAAAATGAAAAGAGAACTATTAAACACAATTCAAACAAGACAAATGCGATTTTTGGCCATGTTAAAAGACACAACAGCCTACTAAAAGTAATCCTGGAGGGGAAAACACAAGGTAAAAGAGGTAGACCAAGACTAACAAGGACGAGTAACATCAAAAGATGGACAAATCAGCCTATGACAACCTGCACCATCAAAGCAAGAGAAAGAGCAGAATGGTGCTCCATGGTAGCCAACCTTCATTGCAGAGATGGCACTCGATGATGATGATAACTATTTGAGAAGAGGACTGTGTCATCAGTGTATCTGAGTTCTGGAATTATGTTGCCATTTATTGTGAAAGAGTTGAAATTCACAAATCTGTTATCTTTTCTTACATTTCTCATGATGTTTTCAGCATAGACTTTGAACCGTTATTGAGAGAGAATGCATCCCTGCCTCATCCCTTTTTGTACTTAAAAACACATTTCATCCACTAAATAAATAATAAGTCATTATTCTGTTGCTGTTTGAGACATAGTAAACATCTGTACAGTATAAGTTTAATGCTTGTATATTAAACTGTATAGGCCAATAAGAGAATCACAATTTAAACTTGAGATATGAACAATAAAACATGACAACTAAATTATCAGTGGTAGAGAGCTGTGAAAACAAACTTACAGTAAAAATGCCAAAGTTCCAACACCCCAGACATCTGCTGAGAAGCCTGCGAAATCTCTCACCACTACCTCTGGAGCTGAAATACAACAAGTTAGACATGATCAAAAAGAGCAGAAGTAAAAAAATGTTCAACATTAACAACGAAGCTTACGTTTTAACTCTTTCTGTACGTTTCGCCGCACTGTGCGCCATGCCGATTTCGGCAATATAAGTTTCATCACATAGTGCGCCATGCATACAAACCAGAACAATGTTTCAGCTCAATAGGCCTTCAGCAGGAACAAACATACAACACACACACACACAAATATGTATTTAAAATAAAAAAATAATAAAAAACATAATAATTTCGAACGAGAAGAAGAAATAAAAGAAAAATTAAAAATTAAAAATCTTCCCTGTATAATCTGATGTGTAAGAATGTTAGTGCGCATGGGGTACGTGCGTGTGCACAAAAGTAAAAATGTGTACCCACAGTATGCAGTAAGAGAAGTTTCAGAAAAAAGGTCAATGTGCATACACAAAGTGCAAAGAACTGACTAGAAGAATATAGGGTACCCGAGACTAATTAGAGGTGTCGTAGAGTGGGGTAAGAGGTATAGTGGACAGATGAAGTGATCCAGTGTGGATTAATAGAGGATGGATGTGAATAGCATAGCATGTTTAATGTGTTCAAACATGTGAAACAGAGAATATGCAATGGGGAAGAGAACTATTTTCAGCCTCAGTAAGGAAGCTGATACTTGCTATTGCTGCCTCTCTCCTCAATGTTCTTTTAGGTGCTTCTCTAGGTTGGCCTGGGAGCCGCAATAGCTCAGTAGTTAGTGAACTGGACTACAAAGGACAAGGGGTAGGGTTCGATCCCAATCGACGGCTTCCGGGTTCACCCAGCCTTTAATGGGTACCGGATTTTTTTCTGGGAAAGTGAAGCGGCACGGGCGTAATACTGACCACATTACCCCAAAAATCATGTGCCGAAGGTCTGTAAAATTTATGGTCACTAACACCATATTCCCTATACGCCACTTGGCGTGACAGGGGTACTTTACTTTACTTTACTAGGTTGGCCTCTATTTCTTTTATCCTCTGTTTTATCAGGCCGTTTCATGTCATTCGTCTGACATATGTCATCTCTGTAGCAGTTATTTTTCTTATTGTTCTTGCATCTATGGTCCAGATTGAGGCTATTGTTAGTACAATCTTCTTCTTTTCTCTTTTCACTGATACCTAAAAGGTGTCATGGTTTATATCATTTGTCATTTTTGAGCTGCTTGAATTGTCTGAATTAGTGATTTTCCTTTGTTGTTACATGTCACTGCCACTGCATCTATCCATCTTCTTCTGGGTCTTCCTCTTGGTCTTTTGCATGCATTCTCGAGAAGAACGCCCTTGATGGTGATTGGTGAGGATTCATTCTGACCAGGTGGCTAAACCATTTAAGTTGTTGTTGTTCTATATATTCTTGGCAGGGTGTTAGTACAATGTTGGTACAAAAATTGTATGTTGGGAAGAAGATAGTCATTCAACAGGTGAATCACAGAAATCAGTTCCTGTCATTGTGTTATTTTCTTCTATTGCCTGATCCTGATTCAACAGTTGAATCACAGCAAACAGTCCCCATTACTGTGACACTTCCTTCTATTGTGTGTTGCCAATTCAACAGCTGAATCACAGCAAGCAGTCCCCATTACTGTGACACTTTCTTCTATTGTGTTTTGCCAATTCAACAGTTGAATCACAGCAAACAGTCCCCATTACTGTGACACTTCCTTCTATTGTGTGTTGCCAAATCAATGGCTGAATCACAGCAAACAGTCCCCATTACTGTGACACTTTCTTCTATTGTGTGTTGCCAATTCAACAGTTGAATCACAGCAAACAGTCCCCATTACTGTGACACTTCCTTCTATTGTGTGTTGTCAATTCAACAGTTGAATCACAGCAAACAGTCCCCATTACTGTGACACTTCCTTCTATTGTGTGTTGTCAATTCAACAGCTGAATCACAGCAAACAGTCCCCATTACTGTGACACTTCCTTCTATTGTGTGTTGCCAATTCAACAGCTGAATCACAGCAAACAGTCCCCATTACTATGACACTTCCTTCTATTGTGTGTTGCCAATCCAACGGCTGAATCACAGCAAACAGTCCGCATTACTGTGACACTTTCTTCTATTGTGTGTTGTCAATTCAACAGTTGAATGACAGCAAACAGTACAGGCTATTGTGATAATTTCTGATATTATGTTAAAACATTTCAGTACAGTCACAAGATACTATGCAATCCATTTTTGACAATAGAAACAAGAAAAAGAGTTCTTAAATGTTATGTAGAGCCAGTCTTAACATATATATGTGAAACATGGACAATAGGACAACGGACAAGAAAATCACTGGAGTTTGTAGAAATGTGGTTTTACAGAAGAATGTCGAGAATACCATGGACAGCTAAGAAGAGTAATGAAAATGTTCTGAAAGAGGTCAAAGCAAAGAGAGAGCTAATTTCCAATATTAGGAAGAAACAATCATCATTTTTTGGCCATGTAATGAGAAGAGAACAACTGGAATATATTGTAACAACTGGAAAAATTGAGGAACGAAGAGATAGAGGGAAGCAAAGAGAAAAAATACCAGACAGCTTAGGAGAATGGCTTGGCAGAAGGTCAACAACAGAAATGATAAATAACTGCCGAGATCGAAAGTTGTGGAGATACATGATCACCTACGCCAGCAGGCCCAGTACTTGATGCTGATGATGATGATGATGATGATGATGATGATGATGATGCTGATGATGATGATGATGATGCTGATGATGATGATGATGATGATGATGATGCTGATGATGATGATGATGATGATGATGATGATGATGATGATGATGACAGTCACTTACGAATGAAATCAGCAAATCCACATCTTGGAACCACATCTCCTTCAGGTCCAGAAACTCTCCTGGCCAATGAGAAATCTCTCAGTTTTACCTGGCACCCTTCGAGTTTAGACACAATAATGGATGCTGGCTGAAGGTTGAGATGGACCAAGTTGGATCTCTGAAGGAATTCAAGGGCATACAGCACCTGCAGGGGCATCACAAAATATTTTATTGCATGAAATAGCTTCAATGAAGCATAAGAACAACTAACAAAGGCCAGATTTAAAACAGGAAATAATAATTATGGCTAATCTAAAATTAATAAACATTTTCAAAGATCCAGCGAGGGGCTGAATGGTCCAGAGTAAGATGGCCTCTAGACATTAAGGTCTTAGGTTTGAATCCTGTCGCAGAAGGTGGACATTTTTCTGTTTGAATTCATGGACTTTTCTTGGCCATAACTTGACCCAGTTTTTGGTAGTGAAATCTGATATGTCCTCTCATTTTTTAGTGAAAAACAGGATTTTCTGTATGCGAAAGCATATGTTAAAGAACTCTTGGCAGATAAAAATAAAAAAGAATAGGCAAAATTGTTAAGCAATTACAAATCTTTTCAACCCCTTCCTCGTCTTCGGGGTTGTAGCCAGCGAAAGGACTTTTTGCAGAAGGTCTCACTCAATCTGATCACTGGCCACAGTGTGTACAGGAACAATTAGTGAACACACCTCATGCTGGCTGTTTGAATGAGCAGCAAAGTATAAATGGGAACTGCCTGATTGCAGTGACACTATTTCATGAAACCAAAAAGCAAACCTTTCAAGGATAACATTCCAACATAAGAATAGAAGCATGATTCTCAGAAATAGTATTCAAACATTACATACATAAACACTTGATAATTCTCCCACAGCTAATGTTTGCTTGTAAAATAAACAAAGAATGGTATTCATGGTCATCAAGTACCATGCCTGCTGGCGTAGGTGATCATGTCTCTCCACATCTTTTGATCTCAACAGTTATTTATCATTTCTGTTGTTGATCTTCTGCCAAGCCATTTTCTTAAGCTGTCTGGTATCTTTTCTCTTTATTTCCCACTACTCTTCGTCCCTCAATTTTCCCAGTTGTTACAATGTATTCTAGTTGTTCCCTTCTCATTACATGGCCAGAAAATGATGATTGTTTCTTCCTAATATTGGAAATTAGCTCCATTTTTTTTGCTTTGGCTTCATTCAGAATGTTTTTATTACTCTTCTTAGATGTCCATAGTATTTTCAACATTCTTCTGTAAAACCATATTTCTACAAAGTAAAAAAAAAAGTGCCAAGTGGCATATAGGGAATATGGTGTTGGTGACCACATATTTTATAGACCTTCGGCACATAATTTTTGGGGTAATGTGGTCGGTATTACGCCCGTGCCGCTTTACTTTTCTCAGAAAAAAATCCGGTACCCATTAAAGGCTAGGTGAACCGGAAGCCGTTGATTGGGATCGAACCCTACCTCTTGTCCTTTATAGTCCAGTTCACTAACCACTGAGCTATCATGGTTCCCTATATTTCTACAACCTCCAGTTATTTTCTTGTCTGTTGTCCTATTGTCAATGATTCACATCCATATGTTAAGACTGGCTCTACATAACATTTAAGAACTATTTTTTAGTATTGTACAAAACTAAAACAAAATCAAATAACCACCAACTAAACAATCAGCCAGCCAATTAATCAACCAACTAGTTAGTCAGTCAGCCAGCCAGCCAGCCAACCAGTCAATCAATCAACCAACTAAACAATCAATCAACAAAGCAATTAGTTGACTGACAAATCAACCAAACCTCCAGCCAATCAATCAACTTATCAACCAACAAATCAACCACACAGCCAACCAGTTAATCAACCAACCTACTTTCTGTACTAATGTTACCCTCCTCTATCTCTTGTGTGATATCACTAACCTGTCGGATAACAGAAGCCACAGTACTCTCTGTGTATTTTTGTCGACGAGATAAATGCCGTGCAATGTGCTCTCCTTCTACGTACTCCAAAACCAGATATATATAGTCAGTTGTGCTGTATGCATTGTACAGATACAGAATATATTCATGTCTCAGGGATTTCAAGATGTCGAACTCTCTCCGTCCAGATACAGATGGCACAGTTCTGAGGATGAATCTCTTATCATTGTCCGAGGGCAAAGTTAGAGCTTTCTCTTCATAAAATCTGCCTCTGTTGAAGAAATAAGTACAAATTGTTTAGTTTAAATAACTGTTTACTTTAGCACAATTTAGTGGATAATTTAGCAAATCATCATCATCAAGTATCGTGCCTGCTGGCGTAGGTGATCATGTCTCTTCACAACTTTTGATCTCGACAGTTATTTATCATTTATGTTGTTGACCTTCTGCCAAACCATTCTCTTAAGCTGTCTGGTATCTTTTTCCTTTGTTTCCCTCTATCGCTTCGTCCCTCAATTTTCCCAATTGTCACAATATATTCCAGTTGTTCCCTTCTCATTACATGGTTAAAAAATAATTATTGTTTCTTCCTAATATTGGATATTAGCTCTCTTGTTGCTTTGGCCTCTTTCAGAACATTTTTATTACTCTTCTTAGCTTTCCATGATATTCTCAACATTTTACAAACCACATTTCTACAGCCTCCAGTGATTTTATTGTCTGCTGTCCTATTGTCCATGATTCACATCCATATGTTAAGACTGGCTCTAAATAACATTTAAAAACATAAAATACGTTAATTTAATTTAGCTAATGGTAGATATGAATTAAGAAGATGGACATATGTCGTGCATGTATTTAGAAGAAACAAACAAAAAATTACTAAACAGGCTCTCAAATGGGAAACATCAGGTCAGAGGAAAACAAGATGACCTTTAGAATTATTAAAAAGAACTCTAACAAATGAGCAAGGTTGGCAGGCATAGGCTCATCCTATATATTCAACAGCTTGCTCAGAATAGAGACAATTGGCAGGAGACTCAAAGAGCCCAATGTGACATCTACAGACTGGAAGTATCAAGAATCAGAAAGTACTTTCTATAGTTTCATCATAAAAAAAAAAAACCACAACAAAGATGAAGTCCAAATTAAATAATAGAAAAAAAAATGGCTACAAATTATACACTCTGTTCATGAGACAAGAAACTGTTGTATTACTTGTACAGGACATTTCCAATGTTGTACACAGATTCCAGCGGTGTTGAATGGAGTTTCAGTTCTGATTCCCTCTGGGTGGCTTCCCCTTCAGGAATAATGTCATCCACTTCTGTGGGTAACTTTGGTGGTGATGATGTCTGTGAAGATGTCAACTGGGCCACATCGAAAAAGTTATCTGATGTTATGTGAGGAGTGCCTGCAAACAGTTTGAAGGGAGGCGGGTTAGAGGCAGCAATTTAAGTGAAAACAATAGGTATGAGAGCGTTATCTAGATAACCAGCCATATCTGGACTTCTGGTTAATATGGTAGATAGGCAGCAGGAGCTGTTGAAGCTCAGTCAGAAAAGTGTTCCTTGTTGCAGTTTCCTCATATCCCAAGTCTGGCTTGCTGCTGGAGCTACTGAGTTTAATGCTCTGTGGACACTGTGAGGTGTGTTTTTTATCCGGATCATGTTTTGATATTCCGATTGCTTACGATGAATGATGATATCGTATGATGAAGGACAATTCAGCTGCGTTCATGTTTGATGCTGCTTGGCCTTATGTATTTTGTTGGCATGTGCTGTAACTGCTATGATGAGGACTGCAGCTTTGTTTAAATCCTTCAATGAGATGAGTTTTAATTTGGATGATTCCACTGGCACAGGCGGTTGAACAATTAAGGATTTTAATTCATATGCAGTGATCCCGGGGCCTTTGACTACCCATAACCAGTGATACCTCTCTTTGAGAGTTATCTTTTCACTTCCTCTTGTGCCCATTCATGTGTCAAGGAAATATAAAGTTCTGAGTTCTTGCCTTTTTGGCGTCTTTAACCATTGCCATTTGATGTTGTAGTAGCGCTTCTTTCATGTTATCTATCCATCTTACTCTGGGTCTGCCTCTTGCTCTTCTTCTCTTTAAATTTATGCTTTGTTTGGTATAGTATAGCAATTATTTGTGAGTTGTTTTAATGTAACTGTGAAAAAGCATTTCTAAACAATCAGGTAATAAAGTTTCAAGTTCTGTTCTCTGTGGTAGGATCACCTGAGATTTGTAAAATAGCTCCTGTGGTTTGCCCAGCCATTAGCAGAAATATGAACCAGTGATCATGCTCAGGAAAGTAAAGGATTATCACCATCACTAGAGAGTTTGTGCTGGCCAGTTTCGTTGTTCAACTACTGGCCGGGAATAATTGTGTTTCATATATTCGGATTTGGAGACAAAAACGATGTCCTAACATCATCCAGCACTATACATTTAAAAAAATAGGATGATCAACATTTTCGGGAGGATGTGAATTTCTGGTCAATATGGTGGATAGGTGGCAGGAATAATTGTAGGCTGTGTCTGAAAAGTGTTCCTTGTTGCAGTTTCCTCATATTCCAAGTCTGGCTTGCTGCAGGAGCTACTGAGTTAAGTGCTCTGTGCACACTGTGAGCTGTGCGTTTCATCCATTTTGATTATGTTTTGATATTCCAGTTGCTGACGATGAATGATGATATCGTATGACAGGGAACAGATGGCTGTACTCACTTTCTGTGCAGTTTCGCCTTATGTCTTTTGGCATGTGCTGAGACTGCTATGATGGAGACTGCATCTACCTTTCTTTGTTCGGGAGATGAGATATTAATTCGGATGATTCCACTGGCACGAGCGATTATGGATTTTAATTCATTTGAAGTGATACTGGGGCCTTCCATAACCATAACCATGGTTGGGAAGTAGGTGCTTTTAATGTGTTGTTACCAATGCTATGACACTGAACCTTATCTCTTACCTTTATATTTTAACCATTCTTCTGTTAGACAAGGCAGCATTGTAAATGACTGCACTTTCTTCAATGGGTTTTCAAATAAGACACAACACCCACAGATTAAGTGTATTGATGTGATACTTCTGAAGTGAAGGGCTTCTTGTGACCATGCTGATAACCCATCTGCATGTCATCATTATACTTTCTTAGGAGTTGAGCAGTACTTTAATGCATTGCATTCAAGACTTCATTACTAAATTAAATATGCAACAATAGCAACAGTAAGAAACATACAAGAGTAAAAAATATGCAACAATAACAACGGTAAGAAACATACAAGAGTAAAAAATATGTAACAATAACAACAGTAAGAAATATACAAGAGTAAAAAATATGTAACAATAACAACAGTAAGAAATATACAGGAGTAAAAAATATGTAACAATAACAACAGTAAGAAATATACAAGAGTAAAAAATATGTAACAATAACAACAGTAAGAAATATACAGGAGTAAAAAATATGTAACAATAACAACAGTAAGAAATATACAGGAGTAAAAAATATGTAACAATAACAACAGTAAGAAACATACAAGAGTAAAAAATCTGCAACAATAACAACAGTAAGAAACATACAACAGTAAAAAATATGCAACAATAACAGCAGAAACATAAAACAATAGCAACATTAAGAAACATACAACAATCAAAAATATGCAACAATAGCAGCAGGAAGAAACATACAACTGTAAAAAATATGCAACAGTAAGAAAATATAGAATAATAACAGCAGTAAAAAACATAAAATAAAATATATGCAACAATAATAATATATAATAGAAGCACATGTCAGTTATAGAAGTACTAAACACACAACAATTAAAAAAAAAAAACTATTTTTATGACACATAGTACCATTGCTAGTGTATGTCGGGGGGCAACGATAGAACCAGAGGGATAAAGGCCGCTTGGTCAAGCAGTCGCCACGACGTGTGAGACTCAGGATTTTTATTTCACCCCCGGTAGAAAAAATCCTTTCTGTCTACCACGGGCTTCGAACACCGTACGCCAGCTTTGCAGCTAGCGGAACAGTGGTTTTAGCTGCACGGCCACATGCACCTCTACACACACAACAATGCCAGCAGTAAAAAACATAAAAAAAGTGACAGTAGTAAGAAACCTACAACAGTGATAAAAGTAAGAAATGCACAACAGTAATAGCAATAAAAAACACACTATAGTGACAGTTGTAGCAGTAAGAAACATAAGTCAGTACCTGCTTGTTTAGTGCTGGTTTCCACAGATGCCCAGCTGTAATGGCTGGCCCCAAACCTGTTGGTTGCTGATACTCTAAACCTGTAATGTGTGCTGGGTGACAGGCCTGTAACTACGGCAGCCTCCTGGGTGGTGTAGATAGCTGTAACCCATCTGTCCTGCCCTATTGCATAGAGAAAATTGAAACAAATGTCAAAACAAGTAGAGAAACTGGAATACATTGCAAGGACATGAAAGCCAGACTGGTCACTGGACAGGTTAAGAATGGCCTAAATATTGACATTTTATTTTACTTTGTTCTCTCTCTCTCTTCACTTTCTCTTGTACCCATTCAGGTTTTGAGGGAGATACACAGTTCTAGTTCTCAGCCTTTTGGCGGTTTCAACCATTGCCAATTCATGTTGTTGTAGCATTTCTTTGATGTTGTTAGTCCATCTTACTCTGGGTCTGCCTCTTCATGTTGTTGTAGCATTTCTTTGATGTTGTTAGTCCATCTTACTCTGGGTCTGCTCTTGCTCTTCTCCCTACTCCTCTTTTAATATATGCTTTGTATGGTAAGGATTTGAATGGCATTTTTTCTAGATGAGCAAACCTTTTTATTTGTTGTTTCTATATGTAGTCTAGGATTGATTCAATGCCTGCTCTTTCTACTTTGTATGGTAAGGATTTGAATGGCATTTTTTCTAGATGAGCAAACCTTTTTATTTGTTGTTTCTATATGTAGTCTAGGATTGATTCAATGCCTGCTCTTTCTACTTTGTATGGTAAGGATTTGAATGGCATTTTTTCTAGATGAGCAAACCTTTTTATTTGTTGTTTCTATATGTAGTCTAGGATTGATTCAATGCCTGCTCTTTCTACTTTGTATGGTAAGGATTTGAATGGCATTTTTTCTAGATGGGCAAACCTTTTTATTTGTTGTTTCTATATGTAGTCTAGGATTGATTCAATGCCTACTCTTTCTATTTTACTTTGTTGGATATGTATTAGTTTATATTTTTTGTTTGGGGGGCTGCCAGTCAATATGGCGGATAGGCAGTAGGAACTGTCAAGGCACTGTCTGAAAAGTGTTCCTTGTTGCAGTTTCCTCATTTTCCAAGTCTGGCTTGCTGCTTACAGCCTCCAGTGATTTTCTTGTCTGTTGTCCTATTGTCCATGATTCCCATCCATATGTTAACACAGGCTCTACATAATATTTAAAAACTCTTTTTCTTGTCTTTTCTTCTCTTATCTGTGGTGATAAGCTTTCTTATAAGCTTAGTTGTGACTATCGACACTTAAAGCACAATGTTGGAATGAATAACTCTGTATAAGATGTTTCTTGGTGGTGATAGATATTGCTTTGTGTTGAAGAAATTATTTGGCAGTAGAAAGAGTTGACATAGCAGTAAAAAAAAATAGATTTAACAGCAGAGAAGAATTATTTACCTGTAGCTTTGTAATCCAACTTGTAAAATAAAACACCAGAGTTCCCATCAGATTTTGGAGCTTCCCACAGAACAAGAGCATCTGTGCTGGAGATCTGGACTACAGCTGGTTGTCCTGGCCGTCCTGGGACATCTGAGAGACCAACAAGATGACAGAGTTATCTCCTTTCATTCACATTCTCCACAATTATAATAATAAATAACAAATATTGATTGATTTGAGAGTTTTTAGCAGAAGTAACCTCATTGATCTTAAGCCAGCTAATGTTTAATTATGAACAGTGCAGACAATGAGGGGAATACACAAGTGCAAACAATGAGGGGAATTCACTAGTGCAGACAATGAAGGAATTCACTAGTGCAGACAATGAAGGAATACACTAGTGCAGACAATGAAGGAATACACTAGTGCAGACAATCATGGGAATATATTATTGCACACAATGAGGAAACACATTAGTGCAGATAATGAAGAAACACACAAGTGTAGACAATGAAGAAACATACTAATGTAGACAATGAGGAGAATACATTGGTGTAGACAATGAAGGAACACACAATGTAGACAATGAAGGAACATACTAATGTAGACAATCAAGGAACACACTAATGTTGACAATGAAAGAACATACTAATGTAGACAATGAAGGAACATACTAATGTAGACAATCAAGGAACACACTAATGTAGACAATGAAGGAACATACTAATGTAGACAATCAAGGAACACACTAATGTAGACAATCAATGAACACACTAATGTAGACAATGAAGGAACACACTAATGTAGACAATGAAGGAACATACTAATGTAGACAATCAAGGAACACACTAATGTAGACAATGAAGGAACACACTAATGTAGACAATGAAGGAACACACTAATGTAGACAATCAATGAACACACTAATGTAGACAATGAAGGAACACACTAATGTAGACAATGAAGGAACATACTAATGTAGACAATCAAGGAACACACTAATGTAGACAATGAAGGAACACACTAATGTAGACAATCAATGAACACACTAATGTAGACAATGAAGGAACACACTAATGTAGACAATGAAGGAACACACTAATGTAGACAATGAAAGAACATACTAATGTAGACAATGAAGGAACATACTAATGTAGACAATCAAGGAACACACTAATGTAGACAATGAAGGAACATACTAATGTAGACAATCAAGGAACACACTAATGTAGACAATCAATGAACACACTAATGTAGACAATGAAGGAACACACTAATGTAGACAATGAAGGAACATACTAATGTAGACAATCAAGGAACACACTAATGTAGACAATGAAGGAACACACTAATGTAGACAATGAAGGAACACACTAATGTAAACAATGAAGGAACACACTAATGTAGACCATGAAGGAACATACTAATGTAGACAATCAAGGAACACACTAATGTAGACAATGAAGGAACACACTAATGTAGACAATGAAGGAACATACTAATGTAGACAATGAAGGAACACACTAATGTAGACAATGAAGGAACACACTAATGTAGACAATGAAGGAACACACT
This sequence comes from Megaustenia siamemsis, assembly GCA_032433765.1. Classification (NCBI taxonomy): domain Eukaryota; kingdom Metazoa; phylum Mollusca; class Gastropoda; order Stylommatophora; family Ariophantidae; genus Megaustenia; species Megaustenia siamemsis. The sequence goes on along the minus strand of JAVIAB010000145.1, from coordinate 39,853,567 downwards.
AATGTAGACAATCAAGGAACACACTAATGTAGACAATGAAGGAACATACTAGACAATGTAGACAATGAGGAGAATACATTGATGTAGACAATGAAGGAACACACTAGACAATGTAGACAATGAAGGAGAATAATTAGTGTAGACAATGAGGGAACACACTTATACAGATAATAAGGGAACACACTAATACAGATAATGAGGGAACACGCTAATACAGATAATGAGGGAACACACTAATACAGATAATGAGAGAACACACTAATACAGATAATGAGGGAACACACTAATACAGATAATGAAAGAACACACTTATACAGATAATGAGGGAACACACTTATACAGATAATGAGGGAACACACATATAAAGATAATGAGGGAACACACTTATATAGATAATGAGGGAACACATTAATACAGACAATGAGGGAACACATTAATACAGCCAATGAGGGAACACACTTATACAGATAATGAGAGAACACACTTATACAGATAATGAAGGAATACACTAGTACAGACCTCCCTGAAGCAACCTCATTCTGTTGGACACCCGCCCAAACTTGTTCCTCCCAACACACTTGTAGACACCCGCATCATAATTTTTGGCATTTTTAATGGTTAATGTTGCCTCCCCATCTTCCTGTAGACTCATCTGAAAATAAATAACAAATTGATAAGGTACAGGATAGTCACATTAAGACAGAATATGAGATTTGATAATCTTACTTTCCTTTCTATAACTTAACATGCACCACGAGTAACTGCGGAAGCATCTCTCTCCTTAGCACAGCCGACAAGGCTTTTGCGCGAGTAATACTAAAATGCCTGCAAAGACTTGTAGAACATATTTTTCCCGAGTCTCAATGTGGCTTCAGAGCCGGGAGATCAACTATAGATATGATTTTCACACTTAGACAATTACAAGAAAAATGCCGGGAACAAAATATGCTGCTCTATTTTGCCTTTGTGGATCTCACAAAAGGCCTTCGACTCAGTTAACAGAAATGGGTCTCTACAGGGTGTTAGAAAGCATAAGGCTGCCCACCCAAATTACTTAAGCTGATTATGTCCTTCCATGAAAACATGAATGCTAAAATCCACTTTGATGGGAGTTCATCAGAGAGTTTTAAAGTTAACAACGGAGTGAAACAGGGATGTGTCCTCGCCCCCACCCTTTTTGGCATATTTTTTGCTGCCCTTCTAAATTACACATTCTAAAACAGCCAAGGAGACATTAACATTTGCACAAGATCAGGTGGCTCACTGTTCAACTTAGCACAATTAAGAGCAAATGCAAAAACAACTGTAGCCCTACTTAAATAACTTTTATTTTCTGATGACGCAGCCCTAGTCGCTCATAGTGAAGCCACCCTACAATCGCTGATCAAAAACCTGGACAAAGCATGCAACCTTTTTTCACTGTCAATTAGTGTTCAGAAAACAGTAATACTAAGTCAAGGTAGTAATACTAAGTCAAGGTGACATCAAACCTCTATTAATCACTTTATTAAAAGATTGTCCACTAGAACCTGTTCAGAAATTCACGTATTTCAGATCCACAATTACACAAACCACTTCTCTTGATGATGAAATAAACAGCTGAATTGGTAAGGCAGCTAAGACCTTCGTCAAACTCACAGATAGGGCCTGGAACAACACGAAACTAACACTGAAGACCAAACTCTTAATATATCAAACTTGTGTGCTTAGCACACTATTATATGGATCTGAAACCTGGACAACATACTCAAATCACGAAAAAAGACTAAATGTCTTCCACATGTGATGTCTCCACAGAATAATGCACATCACATGGCAGGACAAAATAACCAACTTAACTGTCCTACAACATGCTAAGACCCCAACAATCATGTCGATGCTCAGATGTCAAAGACTGAGATGGCTGGGGCACGTCCAGCGAACGGAAGAAAAACGCATCCCCAAGCAAATACTATATGGTGAACTAATACACAGAAAAAGACAAATCGGCAGACCTAAACTACGATATAGAGGTACCTGTAAATCATCTCTAAATGACTTCTCCATCTGTTAAAATGACTGGGAACATCTGGCAAGTGATTGCACATCATGGAGTGCATGTATAAGGAATAGTATAACATCATTTGAGACTGTGTTAAGGCAACACTTAGAAGAGAAAAGACTCATGAAAATGGATGGAAAACCCTGTGGATCAGTGGGCCTGACTTGTTCATTCTGTGGCCATGTGTGTTTGTCAAACATTGGTAAAATTAGCCATAAGAGAAGCTGTTCGACAAAAACAAAACTTAAAAAAATACACAACAACCTCCACTAGACCGTCAGACAAGACGAAAAGGGCCCTATATATATATATATATATATATATATATATATATATATATACCACGAGTCACAAAATGTGTGCTAGTTCCCAAAGTGAGAAACCCAGGGGCAGCATTTTGTGCTTTTAATTTATTGACATTTCCTAAATTACTTCCACAGAAACCTTGTAATTCTCTTATATAACCTCTTTTTCGACTTTCTAACCAAATTGTTTGAACAGACCATGTGTTTTAGATCAATTTTCACCCATTGTTTTAATATATTTATTATACTATTTACCTACGTGATACACACAGTAAAGACCTTCCATCCTTAATAAACCATCAACCTCATATGGCTAAAATATATCATCATCATCATCCTCATGTACCATGCTGCTGATATAGGTGATCATGTCTCTCCACAACTTTCTATCTCTACAACTGTTTATAAATTCTGCAGGTGATTTCCTACAAAAACATTCTTTTAAACTGTCTTCAATTTTTAATCTTTGTTTCCCTTTATTTCTTTTTTCCTCAATTTGTCCAGGTATTACAATATATTTCAGCTGTTCCCTTCTCATGGGCAAAACAAATTATGATTATTCTCCTCTGATTTTGTACATTTTTTGGTGAGCTTTCATTCTGCTTTGGCCTCTTATAAAACATTCTCATTACTTGTTTTATCTGTCCATGGTATTCACAACATACTTCTGTAAAACCACATTTCTGTAGCCTCCAATGATTTTCTTGTCTTTTGTCCTATTGTCTAAGATTCACAACTATATGTCAAGACTGGCTCTACATGCTTGCTTGCTTGCATTCATCCAATGACTAAAGGAGTACACCTATTCGTCATCCATTCTTAAAAGAACGTTAAGTGACCATGTCTGTGCTGTGCTGTGGTTTGCAGTATAACTGTTATATTTGCATCTTTTGGCCCAACACATCTGACTTCAGCACGACTGGCTCTACATAAAATTGAAGGACTCTTCCTATCTCCATAGACAAAAATGAATTGCATAACATCTTTCTCAATCTTAGCCTGTGCCTGAGCTATCCCACACCTGACCTCTGTTCTGGTTTTCTCAATCTTTGCCTGTGCCTGAGCTATCCCACACCTGACCTCTGTTCTGATTTTCTCAATCTTAGCCTGTGCCTGAGCTATCCCACACCTGACCTCTGTTCTGATTTTCTCAATCTTAGCCTGTGCCTGAGCTATCCCACACCTGACCTCTGTTCTGGTTTTCTCAATCTTAGCCTGTGCCTGAGCTATCCCACACCTTACCTCTGTTCTGATTTTCTAAAGTAGTTATGACCAATGACCATACAAAGAAATTATAACAGTGATCTTATTTGTAGGTTTTGTTTACTGTTGACTTTGCTAGCCTTTGACTAAAAAGTCTCACTCACAAGGCAGTGGAGTTGTTTTTTTATACAGTGCCCTCCCTTAATGTTTTGCTTGCTAGAGCATGTCTACATGGCAAGTAGTACTGTCCACTGCATACAGTAGCAGTAAATTACTAGACCTGACACTAACAACACAACACAATGCAATGCAATGCAATGCAATGCAATGCAATGCAATGCAATACAATACAATACAATACAATACAATACAATACAATACAATACAATACAATACAATATAATATAATATAATATAATATAATATAATATAATATAATATAAAAACTAAATTTTAAAAAAACTAAAATATGAATCAATTATTCATAAGAACCACACATTTCTATCCACAATAACACACACTCTCATAAAGACCACACATTTCTATCCACAATAACTCACACTCTCATAAAGACCACAGATTCCTATTGTGAGTAACCAACTTTTTTACAAGGTCCACACATTCCTATCCTCAACTACTCACACACATCCCTAAGGTTGGATGCTTTACTGTTGACTTTGCTAGCCTTTGACTAAAAAGTCTCACTCACAAGGCAGTGGAGTTGTTTTTTTATACAGTGCCCTCCCTTAGTGTTTTGCTTGCTAGAGCATGTCTGCATGGCAAGTGGTACTGTCCACTGCATACAGTAGCAGTAAATTACTAGACCTGACACTAACAACACAACACAACGCAATGCAACGCAATGCAACGCAATGCAATGCAATGCAATGCAATGCAATGCAATGGAATGCAATGCAATGCAATGCAATACAATGCAATACAATGCAATACAATACAATACAATACAATACAATACAATACAATACAATACAATACAATATAATATAATATAATATAATATAATATAATATAATATAAAAACTAAATTTAAAAAAAACTAAAATATGAATCAATTATTCATAAGAACCACACATTTCTATCCACAATAACACACACTCTCATAAAGACCACACATTTCTATCCACAATAACTCACACTCTCATAAAGACCACAGATTCCTATTGTGAATAACCAACTTTTTTACAAGGTCCACACATTCCTATCCTCAACTACTCACACACATCCCTAAGGTTGGATGCTGGCCTAAGAATAGGAAGAACCCGGATTCAAAATTCACCAGAAGTGTTTTTTAAAAAAATAGAAAAAAAAATAATCTGTGGTTTCTTTATGACGTTACCCTCCCCTGATCACTTGAGTAGTGAACCCTGATGTCTAGCCCTCTTGGGGTGTGGGTTATTGAGGATAGGGATGTGTGATTTGTGTGTGGGTTATTGAGAATAGGGATATTGTTGTTAGGATCATCATCACTTTTCCAGGGTAGGCGGCCAATTTATGGCCTTCATTTTTTAATTTTAACTGCCAAGGGTCTTTTAACATGCACAAGTGCATACAGGGCCTCCTGTTTATTGCTGCTATCCAAGAGGAATAGCATTTCAAAAAATAAAAAATATCTTATGCAACAAATCTATGTCAATAGAAGTGAGAAAGAGAATACATCGGTGAAATGTAGAACCAATTCTAACCTATGGAAGAAAATCATGGACAGTAGACAAACAAATGAAAAGACAGTTAAAGGCCACAGAGATGGTATTTTTCATAAGAATGTTTAAAGTTCTCTGGACAACTAAAAAGACCAATGAGGAAATTCTCAAAGAGGCCAACACAAAAAGGGAGCTCCTAAAAAACATCAGAAAGAAACAATCAACATTTTTCGGGCACATCATGAGAAGAGGAAAGTTGGAATACTTGGTTACAACTGGCAAAATAAAAGGTAAGGAAGATCGCAGATGACAAAGAGAGAAAATACTGGATAGCTCGGTGTCATGGCATGGCAAACAGTCAACAACAGAAGTGATACGATGCACTGTAGATAGAAGATTGTGGAAGGACATCATCGTCATCATGTGCCATACCTGTTGGCATAGGCGATCATGTCCTTCCACAATCTTCTATCTACAGTGCATCGTATCACTTCTGTTGTTGACTGTTTGCCATGCCATGACACCGAGCTATCCAGTATTTTCTCTCTTTGTCGTCTGCGATCTTCCTTACCTTTTATTTTGCCAGTTGTAACCAAGTATTCCAACTTTCCTCTTCTCATGATGTGCCCGAAAAATGTTGATTGTTTCTTTCTGATGTTTTTTAGGAGCTCCCTTTTTGTGTTGGCCTCTTTGAGAATTTCCTCATTGGTCTTTTTAGTTGTCCAGAGAACTTTAAACATTCTTATGAAAAATACCATCTCTGTGGCCTTTAACTGTCTTTTCATTTGTTTGTCTACTGTCCATGATTTTCTTCCATAGGTCAGAATTGGTTCTACATTTCACCGATGTATTCTCTTTCTCACTTCTATTGACATAGATTTGTTGCATAAGATATTTTTCATTTTTTGAAATGCTATTCCTCTTGGATAGCAGCAATAAACAGGAGGCCCTGTATGCACTTGTGCATGTTAAAAGACCCTTGGCAGTTAAAATTAAAAAATGAAGGCCATAAATTGGCCGCCTACCCTGGAAAAGTGATGATGATCCTAACAACAATATCCCTGTTCTCAATAACCCACACACAAATCACACATCCCTATCCTCAATAACCCACACACAAATCACACATTCCTATTCTCAAAAAACCATAAACAAATCACATATAGCTATTCTCAATAAACCACACACAAATCACACATGGCTATTCTTAATAACCCACACACAAATCACACATGGCTATTCTCAATAAACCACACACAAATCACACATAGCTATTCTCAATAAACCACACACAAATCACACATGGCTATTCTTAATAACCCACACACAAATCACACATAGCTATTCTCAATAAACCACACACAAATCACACATCCCTATTCTCAATAATCCACACACAAATCACACATAGCTATTCTCAATAAACCACACACAAATCACACATGGCTATTCTTAATAACCCACACACAAATCACACATGGCTATTCTTAATAACCCACACACAAATCACACATCCCTATTCTCAATAACCCACACACAAATCACGCATCCAAATCCTCAATAACTCACACACAAATCACACACCCCTATTCTCAATAACACACACACAAATCACACATCCCTATTCTCAATCACACACACACAAATCACGCATCCCAATCCTCAATAACCCACACACAAATCACACATCCCTATTCTCAATAACCCACACACAAATCACACATCACAATCCTCAATAACCCACACACAAATCACACACCCATATCCTCAATAACTCACACACAAATCACACATCCCAATCCTCAATAACCCACACACAAATCACACACCCATATCCTCAATAACTCACACACAAATCACGCATCCCAATCCTCAATAACTCACACACAAATCACACATCCCTATCCTCAATAACTCACACAAATCACACATCCCTATTCTCAATAACTCACACAAATCACACATCCCTATCCTCAATATCTCACACACAAATCACACATCCCAATCCTCAATAACCCACACACAAATAACACATAGCTATTCTTAATAACCCACACACAAATCACACATAGCTATTCTCAATAACCCACACACAAATCACACATAGCTATTCTTAATAACCCACACACATCCCTATCCTCAATAACTCACACACAAATCACAGATCCCTATTCTCAATAACTCACACATTTGCAAAGATAATATATTTCTCCCTCACTAACCCACACATCCGCATAGTTCAAAACTTTCTCCTTCAAACACTCACACATTCTTACCTTTAATCTTCCTCCTTCTGCAAGCAGTTCCTCATTTTTGTACCAAACCACAGTGGGAGTGGGAGGTCCAGCTATAACACAACGCAGGATCACTGTGTCACCCTCACTGAAGGCAAGATTATGAAGTTTCTCCTTAAATGATGGTCCTGGGAAGCCTGAAGACAAGAGAACATTCAAGATTATTATATAGGACCTTTCTGAAGACAAGGGAACATTCAAGATTATTATATTGGACCTTTCTGAAGACAAAAGAACATTTAAGATTATTATATAGGACCTTTCTGAAAACAAGAGAACATTCAAGATTATTATATTGGACCTTTCTGAAAACAAGAGAACATTCAAGATTATTATATAGGACCTTTCTGAAGACAAGAGAACATTCAAGATTATTATATAGGACCTTTCTGAAGACAAGGGAACATTCAAGATTATTATATAGGACCTTTGTGAAGACAAGAGAACATTCAAGATTATTATATAGGACCTTTCTGAAGACAAGAGAACATTCAAGATTATTATATAGGACCTTTCTGAAGACAAGGGAACATTCAAGATTATTATATTGGACCTTTCTGAAGACAAGAGAACATTCAAGATTATTATATAGGACCTTTCTGAAGACAAGAGAACATTCAAGATTATTATATAGGACCTTTGTGAAGACAAGAGAACATTCAATATTATTATATAGGACCTTTGCAAAGAAAAAAGAACATTCAAGATTATTATATACAACCTTTCTGAAGACAAGAGAACATTCAACATTATTATACAAAACCTTCCTGATGACAAGAGAACATTCTATATTTTTGCACAGAATCTTAGAAGAGTAGAAAGAACAGGATGTTCAATATTAATACAAGGAACCTATAAACTGGACATAATGACATTTGCCTGATCCATTGGTTGACCGTCTTCAACAACAGCGCAATTAGCCGACCTATCTGCTCTTTCATTGTCCCATACTCCCACCATGTCGAGAGATGTAGAATAAGGCTGCCTTTCATATCGTTGACTTTTGTAATGACTCAACCCATTGCCTGTGTACAGAACCCACCTCCATGTGTTCTTATCATGCTCATCCATTCACTTAATATGCAGGCCTGAATGTAGTCTTGTGTGTCCAACCAGAAGAATGCCCTGGTCACTGCATTCACCTTTATCTTCATGCCACTCGTGGTCATAACGTACACATTGCTGTCTTCTTTGACTATTCTGTCTATAGAGCACGCTGTAAATGCCCATGTATTACTTTGGCATCATATTACAGGCAAGAGATATTCAACATTGAACACAAGAGATCCAGGAAGTCTTTAGACAAGAGATATTCAATATTGAACACAAGAGATCCAGGAAGTCTTTAGACAAGAGATATTCAATATTGAACACAAGAGATCCAGGAAGTCTTTAGACAAGAGATATTCAATATTGAACACAAGAGATCCAGGAAGTCTTTAGACAAGAGATATTCAATATTGAACACAAGAGAACCAGGAAGTCTTTAGACAAGAGATATTCAATATTGAACACAAGAGATCCAGGAAGTCTTTAGACAAGAGATATTCAATATTGAACACAAGAGATCCAGGAAGTCTTTAGACAAGAGATATTCAATATTGAACACAAGAGATCCAGGAAGTCTTTAGACAAGAGATATTCAATATTGAACACAAGAGATCCAGGAAGTCTTTAGACAAGAGATATTCAATATTGAACACAAGAGATCCAGGAAGTCTTTAGACAAGAGATATTCAATATTGAACACAAGAGATCCAGGAAGTCTTTAGACAAGAGATATTCAATATTGAACACAAGAGATCCAGGAAGTCTTTAGACAAGAGATATTCAATATTGAACACAAGAGATCCAGGAAGTCTTTAGACAAGAGATATTCAATATTGAACACAAGAGATCCAGGAAGTCTTTAGACAAGAGATATTCAATATTGAACACAAGAGATCCAGGAAGTCTTTAGACAAGAGATATTCAATATTGAACACAAGAGATCCAGGAAGTCTTTAGACAAGAGATATTCAATATTGAACACAAGAGATCCAGGAAGTCTTTAGACAAGAGATATTCAATATTGAACACAAGAGATCCAGGAAGTCTTTAGACAAGAGATATTCAATATTGAACACAAGAGATCCAGGAAGTCTTTAGACAAGAGATATTCAATATTGAACACAAGAGATCCAGGAAGTCTTTAGACAAGAGATATTCAATATTGAACACAAGAGATCCAGGAAGTCTTTAGACAAGAGATATTCAATATTGAACACAAGAGAACCAGGAAGTCTTTAGACAAGAGATATTCAATATTGAACACAAGAGATCCAGGAAGTCTTTAGACAAGAGATATTCAATATTGAACACAAGAGATCCAGGAAGTCTTTAGACAAGAGATATTCAATATTGAACACAAGAGATCCAGGAAGTCTTTAGACAAGAGATATTCAATATTGAACACAAGAGATCCAGGAAGTCTTTAGACAAGAGATATTCAATATTGAACACAAGAGATCCAGGAAGTCTTTAGACAAGAGATATTCAATATTGAACACAAGAGATCCAGGAAGTCTTTAGACAAGAGATATTCAATATTGAACACAAGAGATCCAGGAAGTCTTTAGACAAGAGATATTCAATATTGAACACAAGAGATCCAGGAAGTCTTTAGACAAGAGATATTCAATATTGAACACAAGAGATCCAGGAAGTCTTTAGACAAGAGATATTCAATATTGAACACAAGAGATCCAGGAAGTCTTTAGACAAGAGATATTCAATATTGAACACAAGAGATCCAGGAAGTCTTTAGACAAGAGATATTCAATATTGAACACAAGAGATCCAGGAAGTCTTTAGACAAGAGATATTCAATATTGAACACAAGAGATCCAGGAAGTCTTTAGACAAGAGATATTCAATATTGAACACAAGAGATCCAGGAAGTCTTTAGACAAGAGATATTCAATATTGAACACAAGAGATCCAGGAAGTCTTTAGACAAGAGATATTCAATATTGAACACAAGAGATCCAGGAAGTCTTTAGACAAGAGATATTCAATATTGAACACAAGAGATCCAGGAAGTCTTTAGACAAGAGATATTCAATATTGAACACAAGAGATCCAGGAAGTCTTTAGACAAGAGATATTCAATATTGAACACAAGAGATCCAGGAAGTCTTTAGACAAGAGATATTCAATATTGAACACAAGAGATGCAGGAGGTCTTCAGACAGGAGATATTCAACACTCAGGATGTTTATGTCACTCTCCTTCATTTTTCTTCTGCTTCTACTTCAGCTTCAGCACTCATCTGTTAAGTTGGCATGAATGCATTGTGTCACTGGTTCCTCACTGTGACATCTACACCTTCTGGCCAACACATCCATTCTCTACTTTAGCACTCATCTGTTAAGTTGGCATGAATGCATTGTGTCACTGGTTCCTCACTGTGACATCTACACCTTCTGGCCAACACATCCATTCTCTACTTTAGCACTCATCTGTTATGTTGGCACGAATGCATTGTGTCACTGGTTCCTCACTGTGACATCTACACCTTTTGGCCAACGCATCCATTCTCTACTTCAGCACTCATCTGTTAAGTTGACATGAATGCATTGTGTCACTGATTCCTCACTGTGACATCTACACCTTCTGACCAACGCATCCATCTTCAGCACAGGTCAATTTGCTTAACAATTTTTGCCTGGGCAGTGGTCATTTTGGTCTACTCTTTTTGACTGATATTTGTCAAATGTTCCTTAATGTGTTTAAGTCACATGGGATCTCCTCTTTTTCACCATTACACATGAGGGATCAAAGAAAATTCTCAAGACCTACAAGTAAATATCACAGTTGAGGGAATACATCTGGAGACAGTTCAGAGCTACAACTACCTTGGACATACTATAACCAATGACGGAAAATGTACATCTGAAATAAACAAAAGAATAGGTATGGCAAAAAGTAATTTTAATGCCATGAAAAATATACTAACAACAAAATAAATAACAGCAGGGCTGAAACTAAGAATAGCAAAATGTTACATCTCAATATTCATGTATGGTGCAAAACATGGACATTAGACAAGAAAACAGAACAGAAAATTGAAGCCTTTGAAATGTGGATTTATAGAAGAATAGGTAGAATTGAATGGAAAGAAAAGAAAACAAATGATGAAGTTTTAAAACAACTAAAAATGAAAATAGAACTACTAAATACAATTAAGACAAGACAAATGAAATTTTTGGGGCACGTTAAAAGACACAACAGCCTACTAAAAGTAATATTGGAAGGGAAAATACAAGGTAAAAGAGGTAGAGGCAGACCAAGACTAACATGGACGAGTAATGTCAAAATATGTACAAGTCAATCTATGACAACCTGCACTAGCAAAGCAAGAAACAGAGTGGAAATGGCAATCCATGATAGCCAACCTTCTTTGCAGAGACGGCACTCGATGATGATGATGATGACATAAGGGATAAGCATTGAATCTACTTATGCAAAGCAGGAAAGAAGGTTAAATTATTCCATATGTGATGTCTGCACTGTATTTTTGGTATCACCTGGAAAGAAAAAGTGACAAAGGTGGAGGTCATGACTCACACAGGCCTCCCGAAGACCTACACACTGCTCAAACAACATAGGTTATGCTGGCCGCCACACATGTACTGTATGAAAGATGGTCACGTACCAAAAGATATACTCTATTGACAACTACCAGATGGCAAAAGGACTAGAGGGCTCCTTACTACAAACTTCAATTTGTAGACGTGTGTAAACGGACATCAAATGTCTGAACATAAACCCTGCAGCATGAGAAGAAATAGCTGCAGACTGCAATCTTTGGAAACACACTCTAAAGCATCAACTCAATTAAGAAGCAGACAGATTCACAGAAAAAGAGAATATATTGTGAAAGAAAAGAAAAAATAACATCTGTAGGAGCGCTGAAAAATCCATTGTCAACTATGACTGACAGAGTAAAAAAAAAAGTAAAAAGCCCTTCCCGCCAAGTGGCGTATAGGGAATATGGTGTTAGTGACCATAAATTTTACAGACCTTCATCGCATGATTTTTGGGGTAATGTGGTTGGTATTACGCCCGTGCCGCTTTACTTTCCCAGAAAAAAATCCGGTACCCATTTAAGGCTGGGTGAACCCGGAAGCTGTCAGTTGGGATTGAACCCTACCTCTTATCCTTTGTAGTATGACTGACAGAGGCTACTACAATAATAATTGGATCTCACTGCCCAGAGTCTGACACAGGGTAAAGCCACAAAGAAACCACCAATTTAAAGACTAACATTTCCTCTGCCTGTACTGAAAGTTGAGCCCAGAGACCTCTCCGTCCAGATGCAGACATCTTACTCCTAGACCACCCAGTTTTCCCTCTCTTTCATTCACTAACAAATATCATCAACTATTAAAAAAAATATTTCAATAATTATATAAATTATAAAATTGAGATTAATTGGCAATCTAAAATTAAAACTGAATGAATGGTATGTGGACTAAAGTCTAAATCTAAGCTCAGTGAATAGCAGACACTCTAAAGTCTAAATCTAAACTCAGTGAATAGCAGACACTCTAAAGTCTAAATCTAAACTCAGTGAATAGCAGACACTCTAAAGTCTAAATCTGAACTCAGTGAATAGCAGACACTCTAAAGTCTAAATCTGAACTCAGTAAATAGCAGACACTCTAAAGTCTAAAACTATTAAGATGTGGACAATCTAAAATCTAAATTCACAGAATAGCTAATACAAAATCTAAGCTTCATTGGAATGGCACACAACAGAAACAAATTAAACCATAAACTCATGTCTACACAACAAACCTTCAGTAGAAATGGAAGCCAATGATGATCTCTTTGATGCCAAGCTGATTTCATCAGGTTCACGAGGTTTTCTCTCTTTTCGAGTTTCTTCCATCCACTCTAGTTCTTTCTCTAAAGATGGTGGGACATCTCCTTGGCTGCATCCTGGCAGCTGCTTGGCCGGTGCTCTATTTCAATGTGAAATAGAAAAAATATTTTAAAAATAATATGTTCTTTACTAGTCTTTATAGTTTATGTTTAAGAAAAATGTAAATCTATATAGTTGGTGAATCACAGAAAACATATGAAACAGTCCTGTAACTATCATCAATAAGGGAACACAAAATCTGGCACTTTACACTCTAATTATTGAAAAAAGCATTAGGTGTGATCAAAAGAGAGGAAAAAACAAAATTATAAGAGAAGTTGGCAATTTTGAATTATATACATCATCATCATCAACATCAAGTACCATGCCTGCTGGTGTAGGTGATCATGTCTCTCCACAACTTTTGATCTCGACAGTTATTTATTGTTTCTGTTGTTGACTTTCTGCCAAGCCAATCTCTTAAGATGTCTGGTATCTTTTGTCTTTGCTTTCCTCTATCTCTTCATCCCTCAATTTTCCCTGTTGTCACAATATATTCCAGCTGTTCTCTTCTCATTACATGGCCAAAAAATGATGATTATTTCTTTCTAATATTAGATATTATCTCTATTTTTGCTTTGGCCTCTTTCAGAATGCTGTCATTAATCTTCTTAGCTGTTCATGGTATTCTCAACATTCTTCTGTAAAACCACATTTCTAGTCTCCAGTGACTTTCTTGCTTGTTGTCCTATTGTCTATGATTCACATCAATATGTTAAGACTGGCTCTACATAACATTTAAGAATTTTTTTTCTTGTTTCTATTGTCAAAAATGGATTGCACAGTATCTTTCTAATTTTTTAGAAAGCTGCATTTGCCTGAGCCATTCTGCCTGCATCTCACCTCTTTTGTACATCTACCATCTGAGGTTAACATTGTTCCCAGATATTTAAATTTATTTACCTGTTTTAATATTGTTTAAAATGATATAGCCCCAACTATAAAACATTCTAATCTCAATAAGAAACTGCTCTAACCTCAACAATAGATCTAATCTATAACCAGAAAGTCCTGGATAGCCCCAACTATAAAACATTCTCATCTCAATAAGAAACTGTTCTAACCTCAACAATAAGTAGATCTAATCTATAACCAGAAAGTCCTGGATAGCCCCAACTATAAAACATTCTAATCTCAATAAGAAACTGTTCTAACCTCAACAATAAGTAGATCTAATCTATAACCAGAAAGTCCTGGATAGCCCCAACTATAAAACATTCTAATCTCAATAAGAAACTGCTCTAACCTCAACAATAGATCTAATCTATAACCAGAAAGTCCTGGATAGCCCCAACTATAAAACATTCTAATCTCAATAAGAAACTGCTCTAACCTCAACAATAGATCTAATCTATAACCAGAAAGTCCTGGATAGCCCCAACTATAAAACATTCTAATCTCAATAAGAAACTGCTCTAACCTCAACAATAGATCTAATCTATAACCAGAAAGTCCTGGATAGCCCCAACTATAAAACATTCTAATCTCAATAAGAAACTGCTCTAACCTCAACAATAGATCTAATCTATAACCAGAAAGTCCTGGATAGCCCCAACTATAAAACATTCTAATCTCAATAAGAAACTGTTCTAACCTCAACAATAAGTAGATCTAATCTATAACCGGAAAGTCCTGGATAAAAAAAAAAAGTAAAGTACCCCCGTCACGCCAAGTGGCGTATAGGTAATATGGTGTTAGTGACCATAAATTTTACAGACCTTCGGCACATGATTTTTGGGGTAATGTGGTCGGTATTACGCCCATGCCGATTTACTTTCCCAGAAAAAATCCGGTACCCATTAAAGGCTGGGTGAACCCGGAAGCCGTCGGTTGGGATCGAACCCTACCTCTTGTCCTTTGTAGTCCAGTTCACTAACCACTGAGCTATCACAGCTCCAAAGTCCTGGATACTACCAACATAATCTCCAATATAACACTTAACAATGACATTTACAGAAAGTTACAAATTTGACCCAACGTGGCAGCAAAATGTCTATAGATGGAGACATAACATTAAAAAATCATGACACGCATCACAGTAGCATCAGATGCTTTCAACAACCTGACGAATATCTGGAGATCCAAAGTTCTCAGTAAATCTCTCTCTCTCTCTCTGCGATCAAGACTCAATCAGAGTAGGATTCCAGACTCTTTCATAAAGTCAGCTGTCTGTTTAAGTTATGTTCTCAGTAAATGAATAAAACTTAAGATTGTTCAACTCTTGTGTGATACCAGTGCTAACATATGGATGTGATACCAGTGCTAACATATGGATGTGATACCAGCGCTAACATATGGATGTGATACCAGTGCTAACATATGGATGTGATACCAGTGCTAACATATGGATGTGATACCAGTGCTAACATATGGATGTGATACCAGTGCTAACATATGGATGTGATACCAGTGCTGACATATGGATGTGATACCAGTGCTAACATATGGATGTGATACCTGTGCTAACATATGGATATGATACCAGCGCTAACATATGGATGTGATACCTGTGCTAACATATGGATGTGATACCAGTGCTAACATATGGATGTGATACCAGTGCTAACATATGGATGTGATACCAGTGCTAACATATGGATGTGATACCAGCGCTAACATATGGATGTGATACCAGTGCTAACATATGGATGTGATACCAGTGCTAACATATGGATGTGATACTAGTGCTAACATATGGATGTGATACCAGTGCTAACATATGGATGTGATACCAGTGCTAACATATGGATGTGATACCAGTGCTAACATATGGATGTGATACCAGTGCTAACATATGGATGTGATACCAGTGCTAACATATGGATGTGATACCAGTGCTAACATATGGATGTGAAAGTTAGAAATCCAACAATACTTTAGATAGGAGATGAAATGCCTTTTAAAACAAATGTCTTCATATGATCTCAAACACAAGCTGGAAAGAGTACATTTCAAATGAACAGATGAGAGACAAATCAGAACAAAAATATGTGTCAAGTTTTATAAGACAATGGCGTTGAAAATACATCAGTCATGTGCTGAGAATGAATGAAGAAAGACTTCCCTATTATGCATTCATGTGGAAACCATCTGATAAAAGAAAATAAGGCAGACCAAGAGAATCGCCATGCAGAACAATTACTAGGGAAGGCTCAACCAAAGGAATAATAAACAAGAACTACAAGAACTAGCAGGAAATCATGAATTGTGGAGAACTATAACTTCTGCCCTATGTGCTGTCTTCGGTCCAAGAGAAAAATGAATGGATGAATCTAAAACAAAAAACAAACTGGTCTAAATGTAATTACAAATTGTTTAAATTTCACATATATAGTAATCCTTACTTGTCTGATGAAAGTTCATCATCGATGTCCACTGCTAATGTGTCAATAGATGGCCTGTGACCTTTGACCTGTGATTTGGCAAGAGGTACATCTGATTTTAGTCCTTGCTGATGTCGAGCCTGCCATTCATACCTGTTGATGACAGAATTTTCAGACATAAGTTTTTGAAGGACTGTCATTATCATAGTCAGAATATCAACATCATCATCATCATCATCAAGTACCGGGCCTGCTGGCGTAGGTTATCATGTCTCTCCACAACTTTCGATCTTGGCAGCTATTTATCATTTCTGTTGTTGACGTTCTGTCAAGTCATTCTCTTAAGCTGTCTGTTATTTTTTCTCTTTGCTTCCCTCTATCTCTTCGTCCCTCAATTTTTCCAGTTGTTACAATATATTCCAGTTGTCCTCTTCTCATTACATGGCCAAAAAATTATGTTTGTTTCTTCCTAATATTGGAAATTAGCTCTCATTTTGCTTTTACCTCTCTCAGAACATCTTCATTATTCTTTTTAGCTGTCCATGGCACTCTCAACATTCTTCTGTAAAACCACATTTCTACAGACTCCAGTGATTTTCTTGTCTGTTGTCCTATTGTCCATGATTCGCATCCATATGTTAAGACTGGCTCTATGTAACATTTAAGAACTCTTTTTCTTGTTTCTATTGTCAAAAATGGATTGCATAGTATCTTCCTCATTTTTTGGAAAGCTGCATTTGCCTGAGCTATTCTGCATCTCACCTCTTTTGAATATCAATATAGCTGCTTATATCTAAGATAATCATAGATGACCTAGTATCCAATAACTGTGACATCTTTTGTGTGCAGTAAAAATAAGTGATTGAGTTATTTAGTTATTTGTGGGTCATCATTATTGCACTCCGAACATGTCCATAGATGCTTAGATCCCCTCCTCAGCAAGTCCTGCAGTGTCCAGCGACTGACGACTCCAACTTTGCATCTTCCATTGTACTTTTCACAATGCATTTGAAAAGAAAAAATCCAACATAAAAGGAAGCAAATCCAACACTCAGGGGTCATTGGAAATAGTAATTAGGTAGGATTAGGGAGGGTTTCCTACATGTCGTAAGAGACGACTAAGGAGGTTGATCGATGGCTTGACAAGCTGTCATTGTAAAAGTATTGTTATGGAAACAGAGCCATAGATTTTAGAAGCAGCGATCTCTGTAATATGTGCCATTTTGGCATGCAAGGTTTCTGTTTTTGAGATTGTAGTTCTGCCCTATGTGCCGTCTTCGGCTCGAAAGGACGATAGATAGGGAGGGTGGGAATGTTTGCCTGCAGCCCTATCCCTTTACTCCTGGACTGTATGAGATGAATACTGTTTACAGCCATTCTTTTACTCCTGGACTGTATGAGATGGTTGCTGTTTACAGCCATCCCTTTACTCCTGGACTGTATGAGATGGTTACTGTTTACAGCCATTCCTTTACTCCTGGACTGTATGAGATGGTTGCTGTTTACAGCCATTCCTTTACTCCTGGACTGTATGAGATGGTTGCTGTTTACAGCCATTCCTTTACTCCTGGACTGTGTGAGATGGTTGCTGTTTACAGCCATTCCTTTACTCCTGGACTGTGTGAGATGGTTGCTGTTTACAGCCATTCCTTTACTCCTGGACTGTGTGAGATGGTTGCTGTTTACAGCCATTCCTTTACTCCTGGACTGTGTGAGATGGTTGCTGTTTACAGCCATTCCTTTACTCCTGGACTGTGTGAGATGGTTGCTGTTTACAGCCATTCCTTTACTCCTGGACTGTATGAGATGGTTGCTGTTTACAGCCATTCCTTTACTCCTGGACTGTGTGAGATGGTTGCTGTTTACAGCCATTCCTTTACTCCTGGACTGTGAGAGATGGTTGCTGTTTACAGCCATTCCTTTACTCCTGGACTGTGAGAGATGGTTGCTGTTTACAGCCATTCCTTTACTCCTGGACTGTGTGAGATGGTTGCTTTTTACAGCCACTCCTTTACTCCTGGGTTGTGAGAGATGGTTGCTGTTTGCAGCCATTCCTTTACTCCTGGACTGTGTGAGATGGTTGCTATTTACAGTCATGTCTTTATCCCTGGATTATGTGGTACGGTTGCTATTTACAACTATGTCTTTACCCCTGGATTATGTGGTATGGTTGCTATTTACAACTATGTCTTTACCCCTGGATTATGTGGTACTGTTGCTATTTACAACCATGTCTTTACCCCTGGATTATGTGGTATGGTTGCTATTTACAACCATGTCTTTATCACTGGATTATGTGGTACAGATGCTATTTACAACCATGTCTTTACCCCAGGATTATGTGGTACAGATGCTATTTACAACCATGTCTTTATCACTGGATTATGTGGTATGGTTGCTATTTACAACTATGTCTTTACCCCTGGATTATGTGGTACTGTTGCTATTTACAGCCCATGTCTTTATCACTGGATTATGTGGTACAGATGCTATTTACAACCATGTCTTTACCCCTGGATTATGTGGTACAGATGCTATTTACAACCATGTCTTTACCCCTGGATTATGTGGTACAGATGCTATTTACAACTATGTCTTTATCACTGGATTATGTGGTATGGTTGCTATTTACAACTATGTCTTTACCCCTGGATTATGTGGTACAGATGCTATTTACAACCATGTCTTTACCCCTGGATTATGTGGTACAGATGCTATTTACAACCATGTCTTTATCACTGGATTATGTGGTATGGTTGCTATTTACAACTATGTCTTTACACCCCTGGATTATGTGGTACAGATGCTATTTACAACCATGTCTTTACCCCTGGATTATGTGGTACAGATGCTATTTACAACCATGTCTTTATCACTGGATTATGTGGTATGGTTGCTATTTACAACCATGTCTTTATCACTGGATTATGTGGTATGGTTGCTATTTACAACCATGTCTTTACCCCTGGATTATGTGGTACAGATGCTATTTACAACCATGTCTTTATCACTGGATTATGTGGTATGGTTGCTATTTACAACTATGTCTTTACCCCTGGATTATGTGGTACAGATGCTATTTACAACCATGTCTTTACCCCTGGATTATGTGGTACAGATGCTATTTACAACCATGTCTTTATCACTGGATTATGTGGTATGGTTGCTATTTACAACTATGTCTTTACCCCTGGATTATGTGGTACTGTTGCTATTTACAGCCCATGTCTTTGAAACAAAGCTACATGTCCTCCCAGATTGTTGTGCTGGTGAGAAGAGTGTGTTGTCAATGGCTGAATTTGTTAGAGACAGTACAATAACCGGTAATCTTCATAATCTTGCCATACAGATGTAGAGGCTGTAATGTAATTCTTTCAAAGACTTTAGTATGTTTGGATGTTAACTGCAACAGACATGTACTAATCTCAGCTGGTGGATTACACCCCACTCATTAACAAGAACATAACAAATGAACACTATGTTCGATATGAATTTCAACAAAATAAATAAATATAACCAACTATTTTATTTCAGAGATAAAGAAATAACAATTAACTATTTTTAATCAGAACTGGGGGAAAATAGAAGCAACTTTTTTTGTCATTTAGAACTAAAGAAAATAGAACAAACTATTTTGTAATTTAGAACTAAAGAAAATAGGACAAACTTTTTTGTGAAAATAGAACAAACTTTTTTGTGAAAATAGAACAAACTTTTTTGCCATTTAGATCTAAAGAAAATAGAACAAACTATTTTGTCATTTAAAACTAAAGAAAATAGAAGCAACTTTTTTGTAATTTATAACTAAAGAAAATAGAAGCAACTTTTTTGTAATTTATAACTAAAGAAAATAGAAGCAACTTTTTTGTAATTTATAACTAAAGAAAATAGAAGCAACTTTTTTGTAATTTATAACTAAAGAAAATAGAAGCAACTTTTTTGTAATTTATAACTAAAGAAAATAGAAGCAACTTTTTTGTAATTTATAACTAAAGAAAATAGAAGCAACTTTTTAACGGAAACTGAAGAAAATAGAACCAACTTTTTTGCACTCAAAACTGAAGAAAACATTACCGATTTTTTTACTCCAATAAAAAGAACATCATGTCACCTACCATGACTCCTCATCCAAGAACTGACCATACTCCTCGGTATCTGGAAGAATGACCTCCCCTGTCTGAATGTCAGTTGTGGGTTGCAGCCCCTTGATTGCAACTGTCCCTTCCAGCAGACGCTTCAGACTGATTAAATTGGCCACAGTCCTCACAGCAGACACCTTTTGCTAGTCAAGAAATTAGTATACTTCAGTAATAAACACAAAAGTTTCATAAACTTTTAATTGAAGCAGGACTAAAGAACAAAATATTAAGAAAGTTTTAACAATTCCTGTCTTATTCACTGCACCATCATACTTATTTTGGTCAAATACGATTCACCACAATGTTCGTCTTCGCTGTATCTCTTTATCCACTGGTATTTGAAGACACAGCAAAGATGATGGTGCTGGATAGGACACACACTGCAGAAGCCACCTGAGTGTATTACACAACAGACCCTTTTTTGGAATCCCCAGGGGAAAAGACAAAGAGGAAGACCAAAGAATTCTTGGAGAAGACGGATAGAAGCAGAGTTGAAGATGATGGGGAAGACATGGAATGATCTTAAAAGAATGGCAAGAAACAGAATGACTTGGAAGGTGTTTGTTAAAGACCCATGCTCCACAGGGAACTGAAAGGTAGAAGAAGAGGACAATATTCGTCATTTTGAGTCTGTTTTATGTAAGCCATATTTAAGCTTTTAGCTATTTTATACAGTTTCCTGTAAAAATCTTCATCTAAGAGTTCCTTCTTATTTCAACATGAGGAATTAGCTATTTAGTAATTTTAATTTGGATTAGCAGTGTTTATCACCAACAAAAATCAGCTGATAAAAGCGGTGTTGAGTAGTAGTGATTCTAATGATAAAATAAAACAAAATTACATGAAAAAAATATGAGGTACTTAACAAATCAGTAGATTATCTTTTAGAAATTTATGGTCAGGAGAAACATATTTTATAAGTAATTGACAACCATGAGTGCCACCAGTACACATTCCCATTTTATAAGTAATTGACAACCATGAGTGCCACCAGTATACATTCCCATTTTATAAGTAATTGACAACCATGAGTGCCACCAGTATACATTCCCATTTTATAAGTAATTGACAACCATGAGTGCCACCAGTATACATTCCCATTTTATAAGTAATTGACAACCATGAGTGCCACCAGTACACATTCCCATTTTATAAGTAATTGACAACCATGAGTGCCACCAGTACACATTCCCATTTTATAAGTAATTGACAACCATGAGTGCCACCAGTATACATTCCCATTTTATAGTTTGTTAAAGATGCACAAATTTTTAGAGCCAGTGATCTCTGCAATATGTGCCATTTTGGCACGCAAGGTTTCTGTTTTTGAGATTGTAGTTCTGCCCTATGTGCCGTCTTCGGCTCGAAAGGACAATAGATAGATAGAGATAGATAAAGATGCACAATTGATGTTCATGCAGTCTAGAGATGCCATCCTCTTTTGTTCATGCTGTATTTCAAAACTCACATTATTTCCACTTGAAGAATATTTTTAAGAGCAAATTCATGAGTTTCACTACTCACTTACAATCTAACTATTGTCCTTTTGAGGCGAAGACGGCACATAGGGCAGAAATTTTAGACTCTCCACATTCAACAATCTTTGTTATCAAGTGCCATACCCTGCACTGGACCCACATTGCCTTACTTACTGTCTGTGTTTATTTTTCATTTGATAAATGTAATATAAATTTATAAAACAAAACAAAACAATATAAAACAAAACAATACAATACAATTTGATATGATTTATATTATTCATTTAATGAATGTCACTACACTAGAGCTTCAACTAATGCCTGATAAATTATATTTTTTCTGGATTTATGAAATGAGATGATAAGAGTTCTGGTAACTACTTTTTTGTGTGTAAAGAAAACAAGTATGGGATGCTACTTCATAGTAGAAAGTAGTCTGTACAAAGATTCCCCTCAAATGATATCCACATTGAAATTTCTTAAAAGAAAAAACCTTCAGAAAGTCTTTTAAGAGCTTTCCACTATCCATTGATGAGCCACTTGAGCTTGCCTTCCACCAGATGTTTCAAAACATATTGTACAAAGCTACAAGAAAGGAATGGCACTTTGTGTACACTGCATGTCTCCTTAAACTCATATAATCATAAATATTATTCATTCTGCATTGAATTAATAAAATTGAACTTGACATCTCCACAAACGTGTCCATTATACCCACTGCCAAAGGGAAACAGTCATCTCTATGAATGCCCATACCTACCGACTTGAGGCAGAAATATTATCTTTCATCTTCAAAATTTTAGGAATCCTCTCTACATAGAAATACCATAACTCATCATCATCAAGTACCGGGCCTGCTGGCGTAGGTGATTATGTCTCTCCACAACTTTCGATCTCGACAGTTATTTATCATTTCTGTTGTTGACCTTCTGCCAAGCTATTCTCTTAAGCTGTCTGGTATTTTTTTTCTTTGCTTCCCTCTATCTCTTCGTCCCTCAATTTTTCCAGTTGTTACAATATATTCCAGTTGTTCTCTTCTCATTACATGGCCAAAAAATGATGATTGTTTCTTCCTAATATTGGAAATTAGCTCTCTTTTTGCTTTGAACTCTTTCATAATATTTTCATTACTCTTCTTAGCTGTCCATGGTATTCTCAAAATTCTTCTTTAAAACCACATTTCTACAGACTCAAGTGATTTTCTTGTCTGTTGTCCTATTGTCCATGATTCACATTCATATGTTAAGACTGGCTCTACATGACATTTAAGAACTCTTTTTGTTGTTTCTATTGTCAAAAATGGATTGCATAGTCCTAATTTTTTTTAAAGCTGCTTTAAAATAAGATAAGATAGATGAAAATGTAACTGAAACAGAACAATCTAAGTTATTAAAATATAACAAACAACTTTGGTCCTATACCTGAGCTCTGACTCTTCCTTGATAGGCCCTCAGCCTACTGAGGTCAAGGTGAGGCAGGCCAGTTTTCTCAGCAACTTTCAGCCAGTTGTGGGTCAGGCAAGCTTCCAGTGACAAACGGTCTCTTTAGGATAAAAATAAATTAGTCGTGTAATAAAAGTTATACATAACTTTAGGATAAAAATAAATTAGTCATGTAATAAAAGTTATACATAACATGACATCGACAGTGCTTGTGTGGTGATGCCATCTACTTATTGATTGTTGCTAAACAGATAAAAAAAAAACTACTGAAAACAAAATTTAAAAAATAAAGAAACAGACTAATGTATGCCAAAAGGGAGAGAAAATAATGATGATGATTATGTATATTTTGTGTTGATGTTGTTTATATATTCTCTTCTTCCTTTCATTGGTCATTAATTGACCAATAAGTGAGTGGTCTATATGTCTATGTCGGGAAGCAAAAAAGTTAATCCATCTTGCAAGGTCTGTGATGATTCTATTCTATTCTATTCTATTCTATTCTATTCTATTCTATTCTATTCTATTCTATTCTATTCTATTCTATTCTATTCTATTCTATTCTATTCTATTCTATTCTATTCTATTCATGGAACCTGTTTCATTGCAGTTAGAGCATTAATGTTTCTTGTCTGTTGTCAGATTGTTCAGGACTCACATTCTAGGAAGCACAGATAAAAGGAAACAGCATTTTTAGTAGGAAGTCAACGAAAGAATAAGAAACAGAAGAAAATACATACAAAATATAAGACAGTTTGGTTTGGTAGGAAGTCAACAATAGAACAGGAAGCAGCTGTAAAGATTGAAGTTGTGTCAAAACATGATCTCCTTTGCCAGCAGACCAAGTAGTTAATGGTGACTGTTAATACTGGAAAATATGTGATCAATTAATCAAAGTCCTTCAGGTCTGTTTCTAAGAATAAAAGCCAAGTACAAGGTCATTATGTCCATCCTTAACCTTGGACATTTCTCCTTTTCTCCAGTCAAGGCCAATGGCTTTGAGGATTTTCATGATAACAAAATAAGATGAGATGAGATGAGTTAAGATAAGATAAGATAGTGGTCTAGGCCTGTGCTGTTTTCTGTTTTCCTGTTTGTTCCATAATAAATCTTTCTTTCTATCTATCTATTGACCTTTCAAGCCATAGCCGGCCCATTGGGCATAGACCCAGATACTCTTTCTTTTATCTAAATTTTTATTCTATCAGTTATCAATCTGTATCAGGTCTACGTTTCATTAACAAAAGCGTTTTTACGTTAGCGGCTTGTTAAACCTCTGATCAACGGTTCCATACCACGTGGAAGAAAAACAAAATACTCCATTTTGGATCCAACTGGAAACTCCTTTCTTTCTATGCTGGTATTATTTTTCCTTAGTGTGGTCAGTATATCTATATTTACTATTCATATCTGTTGTTTGTTAGGCTGCTATTTCTTTTTTTCCTAATCAAATCTAGATGTAAATAAATTATTGGTAGTCATTTTGTTTCACCTGTTTGACCTCATCCACATGTTAAGAGCCGCCACATATTAAGAGTCACCACATATTAAGAGCCAGTGTTAACATATGGATGTGAATCATGGACAATAGGCCAGCAAACAAGAAAATCACTGGAGGCTGTAGAAATGTGGTTTTACAGAATAATTTTGAGAATACCATGGACAGTTAAGAAGAGCAATGAAAATGTTCTGAAAGAGGCCAAAGCAAAAAGAGAGCTAATATCCAATAATAGGAAGAAACAATCATCATTTTTTGCTCATGTAATGAGAAGGGAACAGCCGGAATATATTGTGACAACTTAAAAAAATTGAGGAACGAAAAGATAGAGGGAAGCAAAGAGAAAAAATATAACACAGCTTAAGAAAATGGCTTGGCAGAAAGACAACAACAGAAATGATAAAAAGCTGCTGTCAAGATCAAAAGTTGTGGTGAGACAGGATCACCTACACCAGCAGGTTTGGTACTTGATGGTCATCATCATCATCATGTACTTGATGATGAAACATGAGAAAAAAGCAATATCTGATTAAACAAAAATGGAAACCAAGCAGACATGCAATGACTAAAATGAGAATGAAATAAATAATAAGTAAGTAAAGTAAAGAGCCCCCGTCACACCAAGTGGCACATAGAGAATATGGTGTTAGTGACCATAATCTTTATAGACTTTCGGCACATGATTTTTGGGGTAATGTGGTCGATATTTTTCCCATGCCACTTTACTTTCCCAGTAAAAAATCGTGTACCTATTTAAGGCTGGGTGAACCTGGAAGCCGTTGGTCAGAATCTAACCCAATCTCTTATTCTTAATAGTCCAGTTCACTAACCACTGAGCTATTGTGGCTCCCTGAAACAAATAATCTATCTATCTATTGACCTTTCGAGCCGTAACCGGCCCATAGGGCGTAGACCAAGATACACCTTCTCCTATATGAATTTTTGTTCTAGCAGTTTTCTTTTAAAGATATTTTATCAAATCTCGCCATCTGACTCTGTTCTGTGCAAGCAGTTCTATCTCATTGAGGGAGCCGATTCCTGCTGCTCTTGCCTCTCTCATCAATGTTCTTCTCAGTGTCTCCCTGGGTCTTCCTCTTTTTCTTTTACCTGTTGTTTCCCATATGAGGGCTTGCTTTGCTATTCGATTATTATCTCTTCTCATCACATGTCCAACGTATGACCATCGTCTTTTCTTTATTACTGAAGATATTAGTGGTTGATTGGCGATTTCTCTAATTTCCTCGTTTGTTTTGAATTCGTTCCATTCTATACCAAGTATTTTCCTTAGACATTTATTTTCGAATGCGTTCAACTTTGTTTCTATATCTCTTGTTGTTTTCCAGCTTTCACACGCATACGTAAGGGTTGATAGTACATTTGATTTGAATAGCCTAAGTTTTGTGTTTGTGCTAATGAGTTTTGATTTCCACAACTTTTCAAGGCTTCTGAAAGACATTGCTGCTTTAGCCAGTCTGATTCTAATTTCTTTGCTCGTATCCCCTTCTCGATCAATGTGACTTCCAAGATAGATGAAGTGATCGATCTCTTCTACTGGTTTGTTTTCCATGTATATTTTGTCACTTGTTGGAATTAAACTTTTCATGACTTTAGTCTTTTCATGATTGACCTCAAGCCCAATTTTGCTGGCTATTGATGATAGTTCATTTGTGTTTTCCTGCATCGTTTTTATCTGATTGCTGATAAGAACTATGTCATCAGCAAAGTCCAGGTCCTCCAAATGGTCTCCTTGTATCCATTCGATGCCTTTAAACAAATAATAATCATCAATAATTACTAGACTAAAAGAAGCAACAAAAGAATGGTGTTTGAAAAATTAGACATACAGACACAAAAAGCTCACCGTGGTTCACGGAGCAGAAGTCTGGAAATGAAATCTTTAGCAGCATCTGATAGGCCAGAGAAATGTGGGTCTTTTGGATTCCATTGACAATCTCGTGTCAAGGACAGGATCTCAGGAGTTGTCTCAGCATAAAATGGAGACACACCTGTCAATCTGTGAAGGACAGAGAAGTAAATATTGTAATGTGACTAATGGTTGTATTAACTTGTCAATCTGTGAAGGACAGAGAAGCAAATATTGTAATGTGACTAATGGTTGTATTAACTTGTCAATCTGTAAAGGACAGAGAAGTAAATATTGTAATGTGACTAATGGTTGTATTAACTTGTCAGTCTGTGAAGGACAGAGAAGTAAATATTGTAATGTGACTAATGGTTGTATTAACTTGTCAATCTGTGAAGGACAGAGAAGCAAATATTGTAATGTGACTAATGGTTGTATTAACTTGTCAATCTGTAAAGGACAGAGAAGCAAATATTGTAATGTGACTAATGGTTGTATTAACTTGTCAGTCTGTGAAGGACAGAGAAGTAAATATTGTAATGTGACTAATGGTTGTATTAACTTGTCAATCTGTGAAGGACAGAGAAGTAAATATTGTAATGTGACTAATGGTTGTATTAACTTGTCAATCTGTGAAGTACAGGAAAGTAAATATTGTAATGTGACTAATGGTTGTATTAACTTGTCAATCTGTGAAGGACAGGGAAGTAAATATTGTAATGTGACTAATGGTTGTATTAACTTGTCAATCTGTGAAGTACAGGAAAGTAAATATTGTAATGTGACTAATGGTTGTATTAACTTGTCAATCTGTGAAGGACAGGGAAGTAAATATTATAATGTGACTAATAGTTGTATTAACTTGTCAATCTGTGAAGGACAGAGAAGTAAATATTGTAATGTGACTAACGGATGTATTAACTTGTCAGTCTATGAAGTACAGGGAAGCAAATATTGTAATGTGACTAATGGTTATAGCAACCTGATAATATGTGAAGAGCAGAGAAGCAAATATTAGGAGCCATATATGTCATCATCTCATATGTTGGTCATGTGATGAGAAGAGACTACAAGAGAATTTAAAAGCAAACCATCAAAATCAAATGGGAATCAGAGGGTAAAAGATGGAGAGGCTAACCTAGAGAAACACTAAAAAAAAAGCACTAAAGTCAGAGGCAACAACAGCAGGCACGAGCTCCCTCGCTGAAATTTAACAACTCGCCCAGAACAGAAACATGTGATGAGAAACAATGCATTCCTGTGCAAGGTCTGATCCTTGATGACCAAGATTGTTGGACATGGGGTCCATTTTTTCTGCCCTATGTGCCGTCTTTTGCCCATGTGCTGACGGGTCCGAAAGGGGAGTAAGGAATCGTGGCATTGTACCCTACCAGGCATGTTCGTAATAGGTGAGAAAGGAGGGTTGGGTATGGGACTGGCTATCACATACTGTAAAAAAAAAAATACAGAAAAAAACTTCACAAACATGGACAAGTCAAAGAAAAGTATAAAAGTAAATCCGCCATCTAGGAAAGAAAAAGATATGGAACGATCTTAAAAGAATGACAAGAAACAGAACAACTTGGAAAGTGTTTGCTGTAGACCTATGCTCCAGAGGGAGCTGAAAGTGTTTGCTGAAGACCTATGCTCCACAGGGAGCTGAAAGGTAGAAGAAGAAGAAGAAGATGTGTCATCTTCGGCTCGAAAGGACAATAGAGAATTAGAATGTAATTTATGTCTGTCACTTGCATTATTTTTACAAAATAATTATTATTTGTGTATTTGTTGTATTTATTGTTTACTGACCCATACTTTGAATTTTGTCCCAGGTGGACTAGTTCAAATGTTTTATAAAAATTAGACAACTTACAACAGGTGGGTCAAAACTCCAACTGCAAACAGGTCAGAAGCTGCACTCATGGCCTGGTTACTGACAGATTCTGGTGAACAAAACTCTGGTGTCCCATAATTAAATGTCAGGTCAGTGGATACTGGCAACTTGCGGGCAAATCCAAAATCTATGAGCTGTAGAGAGTTATCCTCTAGGGTTGAAAACCTGATGTTTGTTGGCTGAAATATACATCAGATGTTTAAATAGACAGATTTAAGGCATTTCAAATAGTGCATGTTCTGACATGCTCCAACAAATGTGGAAGATTTTAATGATCCTGAAATAAATATTTAATAAATAATTTTAAACTAGGGTTGCTGGACTCATATTTTGTGACTCAGCAACTACTTTAATTATAAAATTATAACTGTCAACAAGTATTGGCACCAAATTAGCAATATAGATAAATTACTGCAATCTGTTATCAACACTTCCTGGATGCTGGCCATACCTTTTCAAAAGTACCTACCATCCACTTCCCACCTTCCCTTCCTCCCTCCCTCTCTTCCTTCCTTCCTTCCTAATGCTGACTCTAAAGATGAAGCTAAATCACACATTTGATCTAGATTTGCCACACCAGCAAGATAATTGTTGCCTGTGTAGCTCATCATCAACCTGTTATTTCTGTGTACACATCCTCTTGGTTGAACCTGTTGAGCTGTTCATGGTAGCTGCTTTTGTTTCCCCAATATTTCCTGAAGAACTGTCCTAAGGTAGGTTGAATGAAACGATGATAGTCTTCAGTCTTGATGTTTTTTTTAAATTATTAATTTTTTTTTAGGAAAAACATGTCTGAGAAATTAGATTTAATAACAAATTGAAGTGTAAATAGAAATTCCTGTGTAAATAAGAAGTCAAGGGTAAATTTAAAAAAAAGCAAGATGACGGCCATAATTTAATTCAACCTGTCTTAACCCTCAATTACAGCACCTATCTGTGATGACTGACATGTTTACAATACCATAGTAAAAATTACTACCACTTAAATGTAACATTAGGAGCTCTAAAAATAGTATTTTCTTTTAACTTTTGACACACAGTTGTGTGTTTACACTAGGAGAGACACGGGGACTCTGATTTTGTGGCTCAGGTTGATTTACGACATTAAATTTTAAAGCATAGACTACATTGTTTATTGGTACGGTTGCTATAAGTCTGTCACTATGTTCGGCTACCTAATAGCTCTTTGAAAGCATGGACTACATTGTTTATTGGTACGGTTGCTATAAGTCTGTCACTATGTTCGGCTACCTAATAGCTCTTTGAAAGCATGGACTACATTGTTTATTGGTACGGTTGCTATAAGTCTGTCACTATGTTCGGCTACCTAATAGCTCTTTGAAAGCATGGACTACATTGTTTGTTGGTACGGTTGCTATAAGTCTGTCACTATGTTCGGCTACCTAATAGCTCTTTGAAAGCATGGACTACATTGTTTGTTGGTACGGTTGCTATAAGTCTGTCACTATGTTCGGCTACCTAATAGCTCTTTGAAAGCATGGACTACATTGTTTATTGGTACGGTTGCTATAAGTCTGTCACTATGTTCGGCTACCTAATAGCTCTTTGAAAGCATGGACTACATTGTTTATTGGTACGGTTGCTATAAGTCTGTCACTATGTTCGGCTACCTAATAGCTCTTTGAAAGCATGGACTACATTGTTTGTTGGTACGGTTGCTATAAGTCTGTCACTATGTTCGACTACCTAATAGCTCTTTGAAAGCATGGACTACATTGTTTGTTGGTACGGTTGCTATAAGTCTGTCACTATGTTCGGCTACCTAATAGCTCTTTGAAAGCATGGACTACATTGTTTATTGGTACGGTTGCTATAAGTCTGTCACTATGTTCGGCTACCTAATAACGCTATTTACTGTGTTTCTCAAGTAACACAGGATTGTTTGATTTTAGCATCACAGCAAAATTAAAAAAGAGAAAAAAAGGGAAAAAAACAACCAATTTCTTCTTCTTCCTTCCTCATTTGCATATCAGTGTTAAGGGGAGACATAATTTTTTTCACTCTTCTGTTTGCATCTGTTGCTATGTTCCCTTGTGTTTCTAATATTCTGTCAATCCATCTTTTTTGTGGACGGCTCTCAAGTCTGGTGTTCTCACAATATTTATTAATGGCTCGTTGTGTTGCACTTTTTTCTTTCTTCCTTATCATGTGGCCAAAATTATTTTTGTCTGTTGTTTCTTTATATATTCCATGGCGGGGGCTATTCCTAGCTTTTTTCTCAGTTCTTCATTTCTTATCTTATCTCTCAGGCTGTTTCCTGGTTGTTATTTTGTTGGTTCATCAAATTTAGATCAAAAGAGCATTTTAGCTTTGTCTTTTGAGCCTGTATTATGAAGGAAGTTTAGTGACAAATGATAATTCTCAAACTTAGTGACAAACGATAATTCTCAAACAGCAGAGATAGAATCAAGATGCAACAAAGCTTGTCAAATCATTGGACAGTTATCACCATTATTATCCAACAAGGAAATAACTCTAGAGGCAAAACGAGCACTATACAATACAATCTTCATCCCAAAATTGTGCTACCAATGCCAGACCTGAACCCTAGATGCAAGAACAATAAGAAAAATAACCTCTACAGAGATGAAATGTGTTAGACAAATGACAGGAAACAGTCTGAGAGATAAGAATAGAAATGAAGAACTGAGAGAAAAGCTAGGAATAGCCCCCACCATAAGGAAACAACAGATAAAATGGTTTGGCCATGTGACAAGGCAGAATGATCAAAACACAACACAACAAGCCTTCAGCTAACGTTGTGAGAACACGTTGTGAGAACACCAGACCCAAGGGTCGACCATGAAAAAGATGGATCGATGAAATATTAAAAGCACTAGGAAACATAACAGCAGCAGAGGCGAACAGAAGAGCAAAAGACTGCAAATTATATCTCCCCTCTACGCTGAAAGGCAGATGAGGAAGGAAAGAAGAAGAAGAATTAAGAAGGAAAGAAGGTAGATGGTAGGAGAGATGTAAATGAAAAGTGAGGGTGTAAATAATTAGAAAAGTATACATGTGAAGTGAAGTGTTAATGATTAATGTAAAGTAACTGAGTAAATGAAAAGTGAGTTGCGAGTGTGTACACAAATAACTCACCTTGAGATCCAGATGAAGGAAACCTGACCTGTGGACATCCCTGAGTGCCTGCAGAATCAGTTTAATCAACTGGGCAGCCCTGGACTCTGTCCAGCTATCAGCAGATGTTGCTCTATCCACGAGATCACCAGATTCAGATCTGAGATAGAGTTAAGTGACCACAACATGCCAGTTAAAATCATTGAAACAGATATGTGATGCTTAAGAAAAATACTGAATATGCCCAGTGAAGACAGAATAAGATATAATGATTTAAAGAAAAAAGTTGACATACCACAGTGGATCATATTAGGAAACAGCAGAGCAAATGGTTCAAACATGTAACATAACCGTCATGAGACAGCATAAGTCTGAAATCTTTAACAAACAGGAGCAATTTATGTATGGCCTTTGGCATCTTGACAGATGGTTGGTAGCAAGCAGTCATGATTAGTCAATAGTCTAGGTAATATACTAGTGTCTTATTCTGGATGCTGCTTTACTGAGCAGCTACTCTCATGGCTGAAAATTATATTAGATATACAGATCCGACCGCAGAATGAAAAAGATGCATTTGTGGTGCCTAAGCCTCATCTTCTCTCCTGTGCCTTTTGTCTTCTGATTTTGACATAATCACTCCTTTAGGAGCGGTAATAGAATTAATCAGCTTTGTATGCACAGCAAAACCTACTCAGTGTTGGCGAGGCTGCTCAGGGTTTAGGCCCTGCCAGATAAGGGTATAATATTTTTTCCTAAGCCGAACTACAGTCCACAAGGCTTGTTTCCTGAAGGGCTGCAGTATCAACACGCAGTTTCTGCAGCTCCATAATGATGAGGTCTGTTTTCCTGCTTTCTAATTTTGTGAGGTTGGTAATATTTAATCCAGGACAGATAGTCCTAACGTTCCATGTGCCGAGTATGAGAGATGAAGTTTACCTTCTGTTGTATCCTAACAAGGATAAAACTGACATTACTGTTTGCTTGCTATGTGTGGGCCAATAATATGGAGATAGTGCTTTGTCCAAAACCCCTCTCAGTACCTCTTTAAAGTTATGGAACAATGGGAAAAAGAGAAAAGGCAGACAGAGAAAATTGTAAGAAAAAAGAAAAGAAAAAGTCATTCCATGCTATGTGGTTTGTGTATAGGATATGATGTTAGTGCCCATATTTTTAAAAAGACCGTCAGAACAATATTCTTTTTTTGGTAATGTGGTCAGTGTTACACCAGTGCCATCTTTCTTTCCCTGAAAAATGCAGCCCCCATTACAATTTTGGTGAAGGAGAATTGAAATTTTTAAAAAATCGAAAAAAAAATTTTTTTTTCTAATCCTCCTTCACGTTTAGCTTTAGTGCAGCTTCGCATTTTTAACATTTATTTGCATTTCTTTGCCTTGACCTCCCCCACACCAATTTGGGTGAACCTGGAAGCCAACGATCAGAATCAAACTCAACCACCAGCTCTCACTTCACTAACGATCAGAATCAAACTCAACCACCAGCTCTCACTTCACTAACGATCAGAATCAAACTCAACCACCAGCTCTCACTTCACTAACGATCAGAATCAAACTCAACCACCAGCTCTCACTTGACTAACCACTGAGCTACTGTAACTTCTCTATCAGATAATGGATTAACAAATTAGCAG
This sequence comes from Megaustenia siamemsis, assembly GCA_032433765.1. Classification (NCBI taxonomy): domain Eukaryota; kingdom Metazoa; phylum Mollusca; class Gastropoda; order Stylommatophora; family Ariophantidae; genus Megaustenia; species Megaustenia siamemsis. The sequence goes on along the minus strand of JAVIAB010000145.1, from coordinate 39,819,713 downwards.
GACATCATAATGAGCATCAGACAGGAGACACACTACAGAATACTAACCTAATCAATTAACTCTCACAACAAATAATAATAAATGAGTATTATCATGGAGGGAAACTTCCGAGGCGAAAGATCAGCGAATCATTTCAGGGGAAGAGGTATGTTTACAGCACTCGGAAAATAATCACAAATAAACATCAACAGAAAAAAAAACAGAGATCAATAGATGTTCCGAAGCAGGATCGAACCTATACTCCTCAGCACAGCGCCTTGCCACGAGAAACCAAACGCTACAGCATACGGTCAACTCAGCAATCTGAAATGGAATTTCATCTCTTTAGATAGCTATTAAAACAGGTAAATGAATTTAAATATTTGAGAATTTTGTTAACCTCAGACGGAAGATGTACAAAAGAGGTGAGATGTAGAATGGCTCAGGCAAAAGCAGCTTTCCAAAAAATGAGGAAGATACTATGCAATCCATTTTTGACAATAGAAACAAGAAAAAGAGTTCTTAAATGTTATGTAGAACCAGTCCTAACATATGGATGCGAATCATGGACAATAGGACAACAGACAAGAAAATCACTGGAGTCTGTAGAAATGTGGTTTTACAGAAGAATGTTGAAAGTACCATGGACAGCTAAGAAGAGTAATGAAGAGGTTATGAGAGAGGTCAAAGTGAAAATAGAGCTAACTTCCAATATTAGGAAGAGACAATCATCATTTTTTGGCCATGTAATGAGAAGAGAACAACTGGAATATGTTGTAACAACTGGAAAAATTGAGGGTCGAAGAGATAGAGGGAAGCAAAGAGAAAAAATAACAGACAGCTTAAGAGAATGGCTTGGCAGGAGGTCAACAACAGAAATGATAAATAGCTGCCGAGATCGAAAGTTGTGGATAGACATGATCACCTACGCCAGTAGGCCCGGTACTTGATGTTGATGATGAGATAGCTGAGTTGGCCATGTGCTCTAGCGTTTGCTTTCTTGTGGCAAGGCACTGTGCCTAGGAGTACAGGTTCGATCCTGCGTCGTACCATCTATTGTTCTTTGTTTTTGTTTTTTTTCTGTTGTTGATTATTTGTGATTTTTGTCTAAGTGCTGTAAACATACCTCTCCCCCTGATATGATTCACTTGCACTTCTTTGAACTTAAAAGCAACAGAGGCAGAGAAAAGAGGAGAAAGAAAGGAAAACAGGCCAGTCTATTTCCCATTCTCTGTAAAGCACTTCTTGACCTAATAAACATAATCTATATATAGACCTTTCGAGCCGTGGCCAGCCCATAGGGTATAGACCCAGATACTCTTTCTCTTTTTCTAAATTATCTTTCTAGCAGTCTCAATCCTTCTAAAGATATTTTATAAAATCTCGCCATTTGTCTCTGTTCTGTGCAAGAAACTCCTTCTCATTGAGGGAGCCGATTCCTGCTGCTCTTACCTCTCTCATCAATGTTCTTCTCAGTGTCTCTCTGGGTCGGCCTCTTTTCCTCTCACCTGTTGTTTCCCACATGAGGGCTTGCTTTGCTATTCAGTTATTATTTCTTCTTATCACATGTCCAACATATGTCCGTTTTTTCTGGATACAAGTGGTTGATTGGCGATTTCTCTAATTTCCTTATTTGTTTTGAATTCGTTCCATGCTACACCAAGTATTTTCCTTAGATATTTATTTTCAAATGCATTTAACTTTGTTTCTATGTCTCTTGTTTTCCAGCTCTCGCAGGCATATGTAAGGGTTGACAGTACGTTTGATTAAAATAGTCTAAGTTTTATTTTTAATAAACAGAATACAACAATTTATTATAATCACAGATTGATCTTGACAAACATTGTTTATTATTATAATCACCAACGTTCTAAATTAAAGGATACAGGTTGACCACAAGAATGAGCTGCTGTGGGCTCTCATAGGCATCATGAAGCTTTAGAACATTAGGACTCTTCTGATTGATGAGAGCATCCAGCTCCAAACGGAAGAAATTCTTGTCAACTTCATCACGAACCTTCGTAATTTTTGCGGCATAGTTTTTCCCTGTTGACCTTTGGATAACTTTTCTTACTGTGCTATATCTCCCTCTGAGAACAGAGTAACAGAAAATATATTCTTAGTTAACTGTATCTAACATTAAATTATATCTCCCTATGAGAGCAGAATAACAGAAAATATGTTCTTAGTTAACTGTATCTAACATTAAATGATATCTCCCTCTGAGAACAGAATAACAGAAAATATATTCTTAGTTAACTGTATCTAACATTAAATGACATCTCCCTATGAGAACAGAATAACAGAAAATATATTCTTAGTTAACTGTATCTAACATTAAATTATATCTCCCTCTGAGAACAGAATAACAGAAAATATGTTCTTAGTTAACTGTATCTAACATTAAATGATATCTCCCTCTGAGAACAGAATAACAGAAAATATATTCTTAGTTAACTGTATCTAACATTAAATGATATCTCTCTCTGAGAACAGAATAACAGAAAATATATTCTTAGTTAACTGTATCTAACATTAAATGATATCTCCCTCTGAGAACAGAATAACAGAAAATATATTCTTAGTAAACTGTATCTAACATTAAATGATATCTCCCTCTGAGAACAGAATAACAGAAAATATATTCTTAGTTAACTGTATCTAACATTAAATTATATCTCCCTCTGAGAACAGAATAACAGAAAATATATTCTTAGTTAACTGTATCTAACATTAAATGATATCTCCCTATGAGAACAGAATAACAGAAAATATGTTCTTAGTTAACTGTATCTAACATTAAATGATATCTCCCTCTGAGAACAGAATAACAGAAAATATATTCTTAGTTAACTGTATCTAACATTAAATGACATCTCCCTGTGAGAACAGAATAACAGAAAATATATTCTTAGTTAACTGTATCTAACATTAAATGATATCTCCCTATGAGAACAGAATAACAGAAAATATATTCATAATTAACTGTATCTAACATTAAATGATATCTCCCTATGAGAACAGAATAACAGAAAATATATTCATAATTAACTGTATCTAACATTAAATTATCCAGCATAACAAGTCACTCTCTCTAACATAAATCAGTAGCCCTTTCTAATAAAAATTGATGTCTGATTAAAAAAAAACACTAAATTATTTCTTGTTTTAAACTAATCTTTCCACATCTATGTCACTCATCTATCTATCATCTGTATCTCTTTTTATTTAAGCTTTAAAATGAATTGTTTTCATTTGTTCCTGTTTTATGCTAACCTTTCCAACTCTATTCTTATCTTTCATGATCATCTTATATCTGTTACTATCTCATTGAACATAATTTTAAAATAAATCTTTACTATTTGTTCAAGTTTCGAGATAACCTTGTCATCTATATTAAAGAATTTCTCTTTCATTTACTTTTACAACTTTCTTGTCTATATAGTTCTCTGCCTTTCTGTTTCTGTTTTCTTGTCAGATCAAAAACACAACTTGTCTGGCAAAGTTTTAAGCCAAATTTACTTAATGAGCTGGCAAAGTTTTAAGCCAAATTTACTTAATGAGCTGGCAAAGTTTCAAGCCAAATTTACTTAATGAGCTGGCAAAGTTTCAAGCCAAATTTACTTAATGAGCTGGCAAAGTTTCAAGCCAAATTTACTTAATGAGCTGGCAAAGTTTCAAGCCAAATTTACTTAATGAGCTGGCAAAGTTTCAAGCCAAATTTACTTAATGAGCTGGCAAAGTTTCAAGCCAAATTTACTTAATGAGCTGGCAAAGTTTCAAGCCAAATTTACTTAATGAGCTGGCAAAGTTTCAAGCCAAATTTACTTAAAGAGCTGGCAAAGTTTCAAGCCAAATTTACTTAATGAGCTGGCAAAGTTTCAAGCCAAATTTACTTAATGAGCTGGCAAAGTTTCAAGCCAAATTTACTTAATGAGTGTCCAATATAGAGCTAATTTTTAAAGATTTGAACATGGTTAGAACATGTAATCCTTTGTCTTTGTGGCACTAGATATCCAATAACTGAGCCCTTCAATTTCTCTTGCCCTAAACTTTTCTATTCCTCCTCCCCTTGACTCTTCTATTTCTTCTCCTCTTGACTCTTCTAGTTCTCCTCCCTGTGACTCTTCTATTTCTCCTTCCCCTTGATTCTTCTATTTTTTTCCCTCCAGAAAAGGAACAACAAATGATAAACAAAATGCACAAGACTGTTTTCTATTTTATCTTCATTATATCACATTATAAAGAAAAGACGATGGTCATACGTTGGACATGTGATGAGAAGAGATAATAATCGAATAGCAAAGCAAGCCCTCATATGGGAAACAACAGGTAAAAGAAAAAGAGGAAGACCCAGGGAGACACTGAGAAGAACATTGATGAGAGAGGCAAGAGCAGCAGGAATCGGCTCCCTCAATGAGATAGAACTGCTTGCACAGAACAGAGACAGATGGCGAGATTTGATAAAATATCTTTAAAAGAAAACTGCTAGAACAAAAATTCATATAGGAGAAGGTGTATCTTGGTCTACGCCCTATGGGCCGGTTACGGCTCGAAAGGTCAATAGATAGATATCACATTATGCAAGTATTTAACTTAATCCATCCGTCCACCCACCCACCCACCCACCCATCCATCCATTCACCCATCCATCCACCCATCCAACCATTCATCCACCCACCCATCCATCCATCCACCCATCCATTCACCCATCCATCCACCCACCCATCCACCCATCCACCCACCCATCCATCCACCCACCCACCCATCCATCCATTCGCCCATCCACCCACCCACCCACCCATCCACCCACCCATCCATCCATCCACCCACCCACCCATCCATCCACCCATCCATCCACCCATCCACCCACCCACCCATCCACCCACCCATCCATCCATCCATCCATCCATTCACCCATCCATCCACCCATCCAACCATTCATCCACCCACCCATACACCCATCACCCATCCATCCAATCTACCCATCCATGCATCCATCCATCTAAACCACCCATCCATCCATCCATCCATCAACCCACCCACCCACCCACCCATCCACCATCCATCCATCATCTTCTCCATATATAGCTTGTTACATATTCTTATTTGCTTTCTTCTCTTACAGTTTCACTTGACTGAAAGTCTTTCTAATTTCTAAACATCCTATGGTTTACCACTATGATTTTCCTATATAATGGAGAATAATGGAATAATAAAATATATGAGGATAGCTGAGTCTCACCTTCCAAGTTCCTCAAGTATATAATAATCATCCTCAAAGTTGGTCTTCTTGTAGTAAATGTCATCAACTGCTGGAATATCATCTACCAGACAAAAAGAAATGACAAATATGCAGAAAAATGTCATCAACTGCTGGAATATCATCTACCAGACAAAAAGAAATGACAAATATGCAGAAAAATGTCATCAACTGCTGGAATATCATCTACCAGACAAAAAGAAATGACAAATATGCAGAAAAATGTCATCAACTGCTGGAATATCATCTACCAGACAAAAAGAAATGACAAATATGCAGAAAAATGTCATCAACTGCTGGAATATCATCTACCAGACAAAAAGAAATGACAAATATGCAGAAAAATGTCATCAACTGCTGGAATATCATCTACCAGACAAAAAGAAATGACAAATATGCAGAAAAATGTCATCAACTGCTGGAATATCATCTACCAGACAAAAAGAAATGACAAATATGCAGAAAATCTACACAAATCTATTAATGATTTAAAAAAAAAAATTCAACATTATGGTAACACAGTTGTGGAATTAAAACTCATCAGCACAAACACAAAACTTAGACTATTCAAATCAAATGTACTATCAACCCTTATGTATGCGTGTGAAAGCTGGAAAACAACAAGAGATATAGAAACAAAGTTGAACACATTCAAAAATAAATGTCTAAGGAAAATACTTGGTAAAGCGTGGAAAGAATTCAAATAAAACGAGGAAATTAGTGAAATTGCCAATCAACAACTAATATCTTCAGTAATAAAGAAAAGACGATGATCATATGTTGGACATGTGATGAGAAGAGATAATAACCGAATAGCAAAGCAAGCCCTCATATGGAAAACAACAGGTAAGAGAAAAAGAGGAAGACCCAGAGAGACACTGAGAAGAACATTGATCAGAGAGGCAAGAGCAGCAGGATTCGGCTCCCTCAATGAGATAGAGTTGCTTGCACAGAGCAGAGACAAATGGCGAGATTCGATAAAATATCTTTAAGAGAAGTGAAAACTGCTAGAACAAAAATTCAGATAAGAGAAGGAGTATCTTGGTCTACGCCCTATTGGCTGGCTACGGCTCAAAAGGTCAATAGATAGATAGATGGTCACACACTTTGGATTTAAAATTGAGGAGACATTTGAATTTCCCATGTAAAGTGAAGTGAAATAAAAGTAAAGTAAAAGTAAAGTAAAAGTAAAGTAAAGTAAAGTAAAGTAAAGTAAAGTAAAGTAAAGTAAAGTAAAGTAAAGTAAAGCAAAGTAAAGAAAAGTAAAGAAAAGTAAAGTAAAGTAAAGTAAAGTAAAGTAAAGTAAAGTAAAGTAAAGTAAAGTAAAGAAAAGTAAAGTAAAGTAAAGTATAGTAAAGTAAAGTAAAGTAAAGAAAAGTAAAGTAAAGTAAAGTAAAGTAAAGTAAAGTAAAGTAATGTAAAGTAAAGTAAAGTAAAGTAAAGTAAAGAAAAGTAAAGAAAAGTAAAGTAAAGTAAAGGTCCCTTCTATGCCTTGCCAGGTGTATGGGAAAAAATAGTGTTAATGACCATATTGGAATATGTCTCCACATCAAAGGTTGGCTATCATGGAGCGCCATTCCGCTCTGTCTTTTGCTTTAATGGTGCAGTGTTGTATTTGACAGACTTGTCCATCTTTTGATGTTACTCGTCGTCCATGTTAGTTTTGGTCTGCCTCTGCCTCTTTTGCCTTGTATTTTCCCCTCCAGTATTACTTTTAGTAGGCTGTTGTGTCCTTTAACATGTCTAAAAAAATCTCATTTGTTTTGTTTGAATTGTATTTAGTAGTTCTCTTTTCATTTTTAGATGTTTCAAGACTTCATCATTTGTTTTCTTTTCTTTCCATCTAATCTTCCTATTCATTAAAATCCATTAAAATTACTTTTTGCCATTCCTATTCTTGTATTTATTTCAGTTTTACATTTTCCATCATTGGTTATAGAATGTCGGAATGAAAAACAAAAATCTGCCACTTCTGGGAATCCAACTCAGACCTTTCTGATCAGGAAGTGAGCACACTAATCACTCAGCCACCGAGGCTCCTCTGGAAACAAGAGTTCTGGAAATTGGTGATGAACCTGTATTTTGGTATATAGTATAGGAGCCAGTAGTGGGGTGTGGTAAACACTCCAAGGTATGGTGACAGCTTTACAAAGAAGGAACACAATACAATACTGACATTTTGGCCTGTGGCCTTCTTTAGAAAACAGGGACAATGACAACAAAAAGTGAGGCACAAATATCTATAGCTACATGTCGGATGACAAAGTTAGGAGGAGGTGGATGGAAAGATGAGGGTAAGGAAGTGAGATGAAGAAGAAATGTGTTACATATGGGAAGATTGGTGAAGTGTAGAGATATAAAAAAAAATCGTAAGCAAAGAGAAATGATGAGGAGTAGAAAACTAAAGAGTGAAAAGTAAATAATGAATCTATAAAAGTATATTAAAAATGACTTAGCTGGAAAGACTGTGCTGTCCTGTGTGGTGGAATTCATCCAAAAGGCTGGCTCAGGTAGAATGCCGGGAAAAGTCATCACATGATATGACCATGATCAATTAAGACAGACCAGGGATCACCATCATCATCAACTACCAGACCTACTGGCGTAGGTGATTATTTCTCTCCACAATTTTCGATCAAGCCATTCTCTTAAGCTGTCTCGTATTTTTTCTCTTTGCTTTCCTCTGTCTCTTAGTCCCTCAATTTTCCCAGTTGTTACAATATATTCCAGTTGTTCTCTTCTCATTACATGGCCAAAAAATAAATGATGATTGTTCCTTCCTAATGTTGGAAATTAGCTCTCTTTTTGCTCTGGCCTCTTTCAGAACATTTTCATTACTCTTCTTAGCTGTCCATGGTATTCTCAACATTCTTCTGTAAAACCACATTTGTACAGACTCCAGTGATTTTCTTGTCAGTTTCCTATTGACCATGATTCACATCCAAATGTTATGACTGACTCTACATAACAGACCAGGGATAGTGAGATTAAAATTGTAGGTGAAAAGTGCGAAAGGGTGGGAAACAGGGGGGAAAAGACGAGCCGGCCAGACAACTACGTAAACAATAGGCGTAGGACAGGGGATGAGGCAGTGGATTAATACACTAGCCCGAGGGAGCAAGTTTGGAATTGACAAAACAGTGATTGAAAAAAAATTAGACTGAAAATTGCTTTACATTGTTAAACTGTGAGAAAGCAATGTGACAATGAACGTACCATCCACCGAAAGTCTGGCCAAGCTAAACACTTTTCCAGCAGCATTCTCGGCCACACAAACATAACATCCAGCAACAGATGGAGTGGCTTGCTCAATGTGCAGACTCCACTGATCAAGGGCATCCTGTGTGATCTGCAAAGGAAGAATGTTACATTTTCTTATCACATACTCAAAGAAAGTGGAATGTACTATTCCGAAAGAATTAAAAAGCTTTCTTTATTTTAAGGCTTCTATCCTCACTAATAACCATATAATTTCCAATATTCAAGCCCTCAAGATATCATCTTTTAATATTTACCATTCTATTTTAATATTTATAATAAAATGGTTTGGCCACGTGACAAGGCAGAAAGATCAAAACACAAATACAATGAGCCTTCAACAAACGTTGTGAGAACATCAGACCCAAGGGTCGACCATGAAAAAGATGGATCGATGGAATATTTGAAGCACTAGGAAACATAACAGCAGAGACAAACAGAAGAACAAAAGACCACAAATTATATCTCCCCTCGACACTGAAAGGCAAATGAGGAAGGAAAGAAGAAGAAATATTTACCATCCCCATCACAGGGGTACCTTTATCTCAGCAAATGAGCTTTTTCATTCTCAACAAATTCAAACTTTTAACAGAGTTTCTTTCTAAACAAAACTTACTTCTCTTGGTCTAAGAATGGTACATATTGCAAAAATCATAACTCTCCATATTTGACAATTCACTTCTAGGTCTTATTTGTTCTTAAGTCTACAGTTGTTCTTCTTAGAGTTTCATTTTGTCTTCCTTGTTTTCTTTTGCTACCCTGTGAAGCATGGTACAAAGTTGAACGCATTTGAAAGTAAATGTCTAAAGAAAATACTTGGTATAGCGTGGAATGAATTCAAAACAAACGAGGAAATTAGAGAAATCGCCAATCAACCACTAATATCTTCAGTAATAAAGAAAAGACGATGGTCATATGTTGGACATGTGATGAGAAGAGATAATAACAGAATAGCAAAGCAAGCCCTCATGTGGGAAACAACAGGTAAGAGAAAAAGAGGAAGACCCAGAGAGACACTGAGAAGAACATTGATGAGAGAGGCAAGAGCTGCAGGAATCGGCTCCCTCAATGAGATAGAGCTGCTTGCACAGAACAGAGACAAATGGCAAGATTTGATAAAATATCTTTAAAAGAATTGAAAACTGCTAGAACAAAAATTCAGATAAGAGAGGGAGCATCTTGGTCTACGCCCTATGGGATGGCTGCAGCTGTCCGAACTTAATATTTTCAAACTGCCAGGAGAGCTGGTTCAAAATTAAAGATTTAAGCTCAGGACTGACCATTCTATGTTGATGGTGTGCGGATTGTCTTTTGATTTTTTTTTTTTCACTTACCATTTTGTGCCCAGTTGAATGTTGGGAGGAGGAAAGATTTTATTTTTGTTCATTCTGAGAATATATCTGATGTTAGTTAACATTTGTTCACTCTGAGAACATATCTGATGTTAGTTAACATTTGTTCACTCTGAGAACATATCTGATGTTAGTTAACATTTGTTCACTCTGAGAACATATCTGATGTTAGTTAACATTTGTTCATTCTGAGAACATATCTGATGTTAGTTAATATTTGTTCATTCTGAGAACATATCTGATGTTAGTTAACATTTGTTCATTCTGAGAACATATCTGATGTTAGCTAACATTTGTTCATTCTGAGAACATATCTGATGTTAGTTAACATTTGTTCATTCTGAGAACATATCTGATGTTAGTTAACATTTGTTCATTCTGAGAACATATCTGATGTTAGTTAATATTTGTTCATTTTGAGAACATATCTGATGTTAGTTAACATAGTTCACCTTAAACTTTGATGTTTCTGTCAAGGGTTTCCAATCCTTCATGAACTTGACTGTGGGAGCAGGAATGCCATCCACACGGCATGTGAAATGTCCATGACCATGTGTCTTTATCTGCAGGTCTCTCATTGGTAGCAGGAATGTTGGTGGATCTGAGGAAACATATACTATATAATTATCATATCATTTCCTGTCCAGCTATTCGCTCTGTGTGGATCGGGGACTCCCACAATTAAGCTAAGTTTATTTTCATAAATTTTCTCAATCTTAGTATTATATAATTTCAGTTACTTTCTAATAGATAGTTAGATTATATTTCCCTTGTGTATCCATTTATTTTTTATACCTTTTTTTTTATTGTACTCCTATATAAAGTTGTCACTATAGACTGTGTTCAACTCATTCCCTGCAAACTAACTTTACTGCAGCACTTCATCTATCTGCCTTTCTGTAATTATGAAATTCACTAGTTTTAGAGGAGGTAAATTGAGCAATAATAGTATTTACCATTTAGAGAAAGAGATAAATCTTCAAGAGTGACGGGACCATACTATAATAAATTTGTGAATGAAAAATATTTGTAGTTTCCAACTTTCAGAATGCATGTGCAGAGCAAATATTTGGTTGAATCAGTCTAAATGTACTATTTTACTTTCCAAGAAATGTGTCAGTGTTTTGTGTTTTAAGATGTCTTAAACACGCAACATTTCAATTTTCTTTAAAACAGATATTTCTAGAACTGAAGTTAGGTATTTGGGCTGAATGTTGAATAAACAGCAGCTTTCTGTAAACTACAACACAATAAAATTGATGCCTATTTGGTACATTTTTAAAGGCAAATTAAGCTGAAGAAAGATCATTGTGAGAATCACAACTATGTTTATTTAATCTGTCTTCGTGCACACATGATATTAGAGTAGATTGTGAGAATAACAACTATGTTTATTTAATCTGTCTTCATGCACACATGATATCAGAGTAGATTGTGAGAATAACAACTATGTTTATTTAATCTGTCTTCGTGCACACATGATATTAGAGTAGATTGTGAGAATAACAACTATGTTTATTTAATCTGTCTTTGTGCATACATGATATTAGAGTAGATTTATGCTTATATATGAAAATATTTCAAATACTGTATAACATGACACTGCCTTTAGTTATGGTAATGGTTATGTTTAGTCGAGGCCCCGGTATCACTAAAATGAATTAAAATCCAGAATTGTTCAACCAATGTGATAGTTGAATCATCTTAAATCTGTTTAAACAAAGAAAGGGAGCTGCAGTTCCCATCATAGCAGCTACAGCACACACCAAAATACATAAGGCCAAGCAGCACCGAAAGTGAATGCAGCTGAACTGTCCCTCATCATACAATATCATCATTCATCGTAAGCAGTCAGAATATTGAAACACAATTTGGATAAAAAAACACAGCTCATGGTCTGCACATAACACTAAACTCAGTAGCTCCAACAGCAAGCCAGACTTTTAATATGAGGCAACTGCAACAAGGAACACTTTTCAGATTGAGCCTCAATGGTTCCTGCCACCTATCCACCATATTGACCAGAAGTTTACTACCTTTACTGTATATTTAAAAACTACCTTTAGTGTGTAGAGCAAGCATTTATATTCCTCAAATATCTGGTCAATGTAACTACAAACTATCAACAAGAACAAATTATGTATACTATTTCTGGTGTCTGCTAGAGGGACTTATAGAAGTAAACTACGTTGGGATGTCCTGACTTGGTAATGCCAGACCAAACTCAAAACAAAACTACAGGCCACTTCTATTAAACTTAGATTAATCATAAAGCAATAACAATATTTATTTAAGTTTCTACTCATTAAGACTAGGAGACTGGAAAACTTGACATAAAAGGGAAACAATTCATCACATTGCTCATTTGTAAATGTTGCAGCAATGTACTGTAAGATTTAAGAAAAAGTTATATTTTTGTGGTTTAATATATACAGTACATTACAACTAAATGCTATAAAGAACATATGGCACAATACCAGCAAGACAGTAAACTTAGAATTACTGAGAGTTTGTATTTTCCCAAATACAACATATGGTAATGAATGGTGGACAATCTCACAAAAAGCAAGAAAGAAAATTGGTTCATTCGAAACAAAGAGCTACGGAAAAATTCTTAAGATATGTTGAATAAAATAGAGAAATAAATGAAAAAGAGTGATGAAGACATTTTAAAAGTCTTAAAACATTAAAAAGAACTGAATTTTAATAAACATTCTGCAGAGGAAATTTAATTACCATGCCCACGTCAAAAGACATAGCAGGCTGGAAAGATCAATAATGAAAGGCTTGGCTCCTGGGTGACAAATCAGGGGGAGGCAGAGAAGAAGGTGGTTTCAGGACATCAAGGAGACCTTGAACATGACAACAGAAGGTGTGGGAGATCTGACTAGAGACAGAGATTCTTCCAGGTGGGCTGTGGTGAATACAATGTTCTGCAGGAGATCTGGCTAGAGACATGATTCTTTCAGACAAGCTGTGGTGAATGCAACGTTCTGCAAAGGACATGCAATCCGATGTTGATGATCAATATAGACAGTAGTGCAACTTTCTTTACAATAATCAGCACAGACAACTCACCAGATAACTGCAGCCTGACAATAAAGCTTGACTCCCCTTGCTCATTCTCAGCTACACACTTGTACTCGCCAACATCATCCCACGTCAAGGGACCAAACTGTAGCACGGCTAAGCCTAGAGCATAGTGGGAATGAAAGGGAATAAGATGGAGATACACACTTCATATGATAGATGTGATCAAGGATGTAAACAATTGTTCAATTGTGATCATGGATGTAAAAAATTATTGGGTTGTAATACAAGGATTTCTGTGTGTTACCTGGACCTTCCAGGCGACTAAGAGGCGACTAAGGAGGTTGATCGATGGCTTGACAAGTTGTCATTGTAAAAAGTATTGTTATGGAAACAGCGCCATATATTTTAGAGCAGTGATCTCTGCAATATGTGCCACTTTATCATGCAAAGTTTCTGTTTTTGAGATTGTGGTCCTGCGCTATGTGCCGTCTTCAGCTCTAAAGGACAATAGAATCAAGGATTAACCAGAGAGACACTGAGAAGAACATTGATCAGAGAGGCAAGAGCAGCAGGAATCGGCTCCCTCAATGAGATAGAGTTGCTTGCACAGAACAGAGACAAATGATGAGATTTGACAAAAGATCTTTACAAGGATTGAAAACTGCTAGAATAAAAATGTTGATAAAAAAATGAGTATCTGGGTATATACCATATGGGCCGGCTACGGCTCGAAAGGTCAATAGATAGATAGATAGATAGAATCAAGGATGGGAAGATACAGTGCAATCCATTTTTGACAATAGAAACAAGAACAAGAGGTTTTAAATAATAGGTAGAGCGAATCTTAACATTTGGATAGGAATCAAGGACAATAGGACAACAGACAAGAAAATCATTGGAGGCTGTAGAAATGTGGTTTTACAGAAGAATGTTGAGAATACCATGGATAGCTAAGAAGAGTAATGAAAACATTCTGAAAGAGGCCAAAGCAAAGAGAGAGCTAAATTCCAAAATTAGGAAGAAACAATCATCATTTTTTGCCATATAATGATAAGGGAACAGCTGGAATATATTTGGCAACTAGGAAAATTGAGGAACGAAGAGACAGAAGGAAGTAAAAATAAAAGATATCAGACAGCTTAAGAGAATGGCTTGGCAGAAGGTCAACAACAGAAACGATAAATAACTCGAGATCGAAAGTTGTGGAAAGATATTATCACCTATGCCAGCAGGCATTGTATTTGATGATGATGATGAATCAAGGATATAAACAATTATTTGATCCCAGGATCATCCCCAATGTGCAGCACTGCCACAACACACTAGTGAAAGAACTGAAGATGGTTTTAGCTTAGATATACAAAATCCAAAGCACCAGCTAAGACCTTGAATGTCAAAGTTGTCTGATTAAAGGCAAATAAAAATGAAGATCAATATGGACATTTGTGATGTTATCAATAATCCACATACTGTATGTTGTCAGTCAACTAATTAGTTAGTTAATTTAGTTTAGTCAACATATCATCCTCCTTGCACATTGGACATGTCCATAAGTGCTCAGACTTCCACCCCAGTATGACCCTCAGTATGTCGAGACAGACTACTCCAGTTCTGTGTTGATTTCTAATTCTTCTGTGCCCTCCCACATAGCGTTCCTTTCTAGTGTCTTATCTTAACCTGGTATTCATGCAGTCTGGACATGGTTGTAGATTCATAATCATTGATTGAATCATTAGCTCGTCCTACTTCCATCAGTGCATTCAGAATGTCAGCCTGGTCCATTGCACGTCCGCCAACCACAGCAGTTGTTCCAGCCAGGCTGTCAGCTTGTTAATTTCCTTTCAACCTGAGTTTCCAAAAATGAAACATATACCAGTCAGTCCTGAGTTTTTAGTTACACCAACCACTGTCTTTATTGTGACACCAACCACTGTCTTTATTGTGACACCAACCACTGTCTTTGTTGTGACACCAACCACTGTCTTCATTGTGACACCAACCACTGTCTTTGTTGTTATACCAACCACTGTCTTCATTGTGACATCAACCATTGTCTTCATTGTGACACCAACCACTGTCTTCATTGTGACACCAACCACTGTCTTTGTTGTGACACCAACCACTGTCTTTGTTGTGACACCAACCACTGTCTTTGTTGTGACACCAACCACTGTCTTCATTGTGACACCAACCACTGTCTTTATCATGACACCAACCACTGTCTTCATTCTGACACCAACCACTGTCTTTATTGTGACACCAACCACTGTCCTTATTGTGACACCAACCACTGTCTTCATTGTGACACAAGCCACTAACTTTATTGTGATACCAACCACTGTCTTCATTGTGACACCAACCACTGTCTTCATTGTGACACCAACCACTGTCTTCATTGTGACACCAATCACTGTCTTCATTGTGACACCAACCACTGTCTTGGCATACAGCCCCTTTCAATCTTCCTGAGCATGCTAATCGAACCACTCAGAAAGCAAACGAGTAAAAGGATGTGTTTCGAGCTTATTCAACTAATTAAAACCACCTAGAATACATCAACCCACCAGCTGGAGTGACATATCCATCGTACTTGTCACCATACAGAATTTTCTTGCCCTTGAAATACCAGTTCACGGTTGGCAGAGGAAATCCAGAGATTTGGACTGAGAGTTTGGCAGGCTGAGCATCAACGGCATATTGGACACCAGGGGATCCTGCAGGGACAAACTCTGGGACAGAAACTGGGAAATGAAGAGCAATATGATTAGTTTGTATGTTTGAAGTAATATGTTGTTGGACAGAGCAGATATTATTGGAGTAATATGTTGTTGAATAGAGCAGATATTATTGGAGTAATATGTTGTTGGACAGAGCAGATATTATTGGAGTAACATGTTGTTGGATGGAGCAGATATTGTTGGAGTAATATGTTGTTGGATGGAGCAGATATTATTGGAGTAATATGTTGTTGGACAGAGCAGATATTATTGGAGTAATATGTTGTTGGACAGAGCAGATATTATTGGTGTAATATGTTGTTGGATGGAGCAGATATTATTGGAGTAATATGTTGTTAGATGGAGCAGATATTATTGGAGTAATATGTTGTTGGATGGAGCAGATATTGTTGGAGTAATATGTTGTTGGATGGAGCAGATATTATTGGATTAATATGTTTTTGGGTAGAGTAAATATTATTATAGTAATATGTTGCTGGAGTAATATGTTGTTGGGTATAGTAAATATTATTGGAGTAATATGTTGTTGGAGTAATATGTTGTTGGATAGAGTAGATATTATTGGAGCAATATGTTGTTGGATAAAGCAGATATTATTGGAGCAATATGTTGTTGGATAGAGCGGATATTATTGGAGCAATATGTTGTTAGATAAAGCAGATATTATCGGAGTAATATGTTGTTGGATAAAGCAGATATTATTGGAGCAATATGTTGTTGGATAAAGCAGATATTATTGGTGTAATATGTTGTTGGATAAAGCAGATATTATTGGAGCAATATGTTGTTGGATGTAGCAGATAATTATTTATCTAATTATTGGAATAATAAGTTGTTTCAGGCAAGAAAATCACTGGAGGCTGTAGAAATGTGGTTTGAAAGAAGAATGTTGAGAATACCATGGACAGCTATGAAGAGTAATGAAAATGTTCTGAAAGAAGAATAAGCAAAATGAGAGCTAAATTCCAATATTATGAAGAAACAATCATCATTATTTTGCCCATACGATGAAAAGGGAACAGCTAGAATATATTGTAACAACTGGGAAAATTGAAGGATGAAGAGATAGAGGGAAGCAACGAGAAAAGATACTAGACAGCTTAAGAGAATGGCTTGGCAGAAGGTCAACAATAGAAAAGATAAATAACTGTCAAGATCAAAAGTTGTGGAGAGACATCATCACCTATGCTAGCAGGCATGGTACTTGATGATGATGATGATGATACAAGAAGTCTAGTTCTCTTGCTGATTCAGTTCCCAGCTTTGGGAATGGCTGTTGAAATCTTCAACAATCTTCAAAGATTCTCTTAGAAACTTCTTTATTGTTTAACAGTGATTTAATATTGGGGTAGTAGTAGTTTGCTTCAACCAGTTTTCAAAGTGTTATGTTTCAGATTTCAAGTCATGGGACATGTCAGGCAATGCCAATTAATGTTAAATTGGTCACACCATATTTCGAATTTGAACATGAATAAGTTAACTCACGTGTTGTATCCAGAGTTTTCCCAACAATTACATCATCCTCATCTCTTCTGGAACTTTCTCTTGGGAGAATTCTGGGTACAGAGGAGCCTCGATCCATTGACATGGAACGCTCCATTGACACTCGTCTCTCAATGGAGCTGAATCTCTCGACTGAACTTCTTCTTCGTAGGGTTCTGGGCTCAACCACTGGTGCTCTTTCACGGTTGAAGGAAACTGGAAGCGTTGGTTCACTTATTCCAGATTCATTGTATGCTCTGACCCTGTGGATCAATTAGCCAATCTGATATAGTTTAACTGAGTATAAGAGGGTTAAGGCTGACAAGGGTGAAAGTTGAAAGGTTAGGCAAGGAATATAAGGAAAAAATAGATGTTGATAAAGAGATTTTATTAGGGCCATAGGGAAGCAAATCATGGACATTAGACAAACAAATGTAAAAGATGATTAGAGGCTGTTTTTTTTGTTTTTTGATATCCTAATATAGCCTACCCCTTTTAGATTCCTTGCAACAGTGCCTGTACAATAACACAGTTAACTTTTTTATAGTGATGAATTTACACTTTAAACTCTTCATGGTTTTAAAAATCAAGTAGTCACTTCACAGCAGCTTACAAATTACCACATATAAAGGAATATACATTAATAGTAAATATTTTGTCAAAATACACATCTGGAACAATTTAACAAGAAACCATAAATGAAATGACAAAAAAAAAACCTTGGAGTGGTGCTCATCTTACAAGTTAAGAGTGCAAAAAAGTGCTAAGATGGTGTAGAGAGCACATGAAATTTGCCTTTTTAAATGATGAATCGATTACAACAAATGTGGGTATTGTAAAATCCTAAAATTTAGGACAAGCAAGAAAATCATATTTTTATATACCTCAAATAAGCAAAAATCTTTTCTATGTGTATGGCAGTAGAGCAAAAAATCAGACTGAAGGTCGGTGAAAAAATAAGATTTCACGAAAAAGAATTACAGAAATTCATCAAACAGTTTCCAAGATAATAAATTATGTGGGCACGAATTTTTGAACGAACTACAGAACACATGAAAACATACAGAGATTGTCATGTACAAATACACAGCTAGAATACGTGAAAACATACAGAGATTGTCATGTACAAATACACAGCTAGAACGCATGTAAACATACAGACATAGACATTTTACAAATATACAACACCAAGCAGCCACATATTTGTGATTACCTGAACATATAGTCCTGGTCTGGCTTCAGGTCCCTTACATGGTAGCTAGCCCCACCCACGGACTCACAAATCTTGGTCCACATGTGGTTGGGTGGCTGACGGACTTCCACAATGTAGCTGATTTTTACCTGCCCACAGAGAAAACCACTCAGAATATAATAGACAGCAGAACAAGGGGAGGCAATGTATTACAAATTAGCAACAGAATTTGTTAGTAAAGTAAAGGTTCCCTCCCCTGCCTTGCTAGTCGTATGGGGAATATGGTGTTAGTGACCATATTTTTCTACGACCACAGCACATTTTTGGGTGATGTGGTTGGTATCACGCCAGGTCGCCTTTACTTCCCAGAAAAATCTCTGGTACCCATTTTAAGAGGCTGGGTGAACCCCGGAGCCTTGTCAGTCTTTAAAAAAAAATCTGCCACTGCTGGGGGATTGAACCCAGACCCTTCTGGTCAGGAAGTGAGAACACTTACCACTCAGCCACCGAGCACACTAACCACTCAGCCACCGAGGCTCCAAGTTCTATCTATCTATTGACCCTTTGAGCCCTAGCCGGCCCATAAAGCATAGACCCAGATACTCTTTCTCTTATTTAAATTTTCATTCTAGCAGTTTTCAATCCTTCTAAAGATATTTTATCCAATCTCGCCATTTGTCTCTGTTCTGTGCAAGCAGCTCTATCTCATTGAGGGAGCCGAATCCTGCTGCTCTTGCCTCTCTCATCAATATTCTTCTCAGTGTCTCCCTGGGTCTTCCTCTTTTTCTCTTACCTGTTGTTTCCCACATGAGGGCTTGCTTTGCTATTCGGTTATTATCTCTTCTCATCACATGTCCAACATATGACCATCCTCTTTTCTTTATTACTCATAACAAATGCAAGAACAAAATTATTTCTACCGTAACAGTGTCCAGACATGTCCAAGAATGATGAGATTTCTTAAAGGAAAGTGACCAAAAGAACAAGCAATACAACATCCACAGATATTAGATTACATTATATATTCCTCCTTTCTCCTTTGACACTTCAAGGCAATAGCAGAAGGACAAAAGAAGATAAAATTACTGTTGTATGTTAAAAGTCCATGTGCAATAGAAATTAGTAGACCACACTGACAGGACAAACTTACAGGTCCCTTGATATATGAAGGCATGCGGCCAGGTTGCCACGACAACAGTAAACTTGTGTCAGTGATGTCAGAAATGGAAGGCCTGCCAGCTGGCACTCTTGGTGGTACTGTAGATTATAGAAAACATTCAATCTTACCTTCACATATACATACACATAAACTTTTCCAACACACATAATTATATCTTCAGTTATACACATTCATATTTTCATCATCATCATCATTGAGTGCCCTCTCCGCATCGAAGGTTGGCTACCATGGAGCGCCATTCCACTCTGTCTCTTGCTTTGATGGTGCAGATTGCCATAGGCTGACTTGTCCATCTTTTGATGTTACTCGTCCATGTTAGTCTTGGTCTGCCTCTGCCTCTTTTATCTTGTATTTTCCCTTCTAATATTACTTTTATTAGACTGTTGTGTCTTTTAACATGACCAAAAAATGTCATTTGTCTTGTTCTAATTGTGTTTATTAGTTCTTTTTTCATTTTTAGTTGTTTAAAACTTCTTCGTTTGTTTTCTTTTCTTTCCATCCAATTCTACCTATTCTTCTATAAATCCACATTTCAAAGGCTTCAATTTTCTGTTCTGTTTTCTGGTCTAATGTCCATATTTTCATACATACATAAAAAATATCTTCAGACGCATATAAAATTGTATCCTCAGGCTCACATTCTTTTAGACACACACATTTCTATATTAAGAAACGCACATAAAATTCTCTTCTGACACCAAATAATATAAATTCACACACATACAACTAATCTTATTTTTAGACACACATAATCTTATCTTCTTGATACTGATTCCTGATCCTTCCCATGCAGTTGGACATCGCATGCGGCCGGGGCCTTCGACTAACCATAACCATAACATGTTTTGTCTTTTTGAACAGTTTAAGCTCATTTTTAATTCTTTCATTCAATGTCCATGACAAGGAGTCGGACAAGGCTGTGTTGTCGCCGGATTTGTTTTCCCTTTACAGCTAACATATTATGAGATCAATAGTAGACAAAAAAGGAATTGAAATCAACGGTCACAACATAAATAATTTATGATATGCGGATGACACAGTCATAATAGCAGAGACAGAGAATGAGCTACAAGAAATGATAGATATAATAGTAAAAGAAAGCAACAAGAAAGGTCTCAGTCTGAATAGTAAGAAAACAGAAGTAATGGTTACATTGAAGAAACAATCATCACCATCATGCAGTATAAAAATAAACAAGACAAATCTGAAACAAGTGTAATGTTTTAAATACTTGGGCACAGTGATAACATCAGATGGAAGATGCAATACAGAAATAAAAAGCAGAATAGCTCAGGCCAAAATAACATTTCAGAAAATGAAAAATATCTTATGCAACAAATATATGTCAATAGAAATGAGAAAGAGAGTTCATCTATGCTATATAGAACCGATTCTGACCTATGGAAGTGAATCATGGACAATAGACAAACAAATGAAAAGACGATTAGAGGCCACAGAGATGGGATTTCTCAGAAGAGTGTTGAAAGTTCCATGGACAGCTAAAAAGACCAATGAGAAAGTTCTCAAAGAGGCCAACACAAAAAAGGAGCTCTTAAAAAACATCAGAAAGAAGCAATCAACATTTTTCTGGCACATCATGAGAAGAGGAAAGTTGGAATTCTTGGTTACAACTGGCAAAATAAAAGGAAAGAGAGATCGCGGACGACAAAGAGAGAAAATACTGGATAGCTTGGTGTCATGGCATGGAAAACAGTCAACAACAGAACTCATATGATGCATTGTGGAAGGACATGATCGCCAACGCCAACCAGTAGGGCACATGATGATGATAATGATTCAATGTCTGTCCCATTTTGCTCTTTCAGTTAATTATTTAATTTTCTCTGTGGTTTATTTTTGTCTTTTTAAAATTTGTTAATTCTTTCTTTTTGATCAAAATATTTCTTATTCACAAATGTATTTTTTCACCCCGTTTTATGAATTGCTAACTCTTACCTCCGGCAGAAATAGAATCAATATAGCTGTAAGATGGCCTCCGACTTGGACTGTCAAGCTCTCTCTCTCTGGATGAGCTGCTTCGAATAAACTGAGGAGCTGTAAGTAGATCATAAATAACAGCTACAATATCAGAACATAACATATTAATGATTTACTAGTGCCTAAGAAAAAGAGTTCTTAAATGTTATGTAGAGCCAGTCTTAACACATGGATGTGAATCATGGACAATAGGACAACAGACAAGAAAATCACTGGAGTCTGTAGAAATGTGGTTTTACAGAAGAATGTTGAGAATAACATGGACAGCTAAGAAGAGTAATGAAAACATTATGAAAGAGGCCAAAGCAAAAGGAGAGCTAATTTCCAATATTAGGAAGAAACAATCATCATTTTTTTTACCATGTAATGAGAAAGGAACAGCTGGAATATATTGTAACAACTAGGTAAATTGAGGGACAAAGAGACAGAGGGAAGCAAAGAGAAAAGATACCAGAGAGCTTAAGAGAATGGCTTGGCAGAAGGTCAACAACAGAAATGATAAATAACTGTTGAGATTGAAAGTTGTGGATAGACATGATCACATACACCAGCAGGCGTGGTACTTGATAATGATGATGAGTACCTAAACCCATTCCATACCATGAGCCACAAAAATTGGCTCTAGTTTCTGACTGCTGAACACTGGAGCCAGTTTTTGTGGCTTTTAATCTATTGATGTCCACAGTTATCTCCACTAAAACCTTGCAACTCTCTTATTCAACCTCTTATTCCTCTCTTCTTCCTGAGAAAAGTGTTTGAATACATCGTGTGTTTTAGATCAATTGTCATTTATTTTCATGCTGTTATTTCACATTTTTTTTTAATTTGAGAAAAACAGCAGTGCCACAGTGTGCTAATTCTTTCCATACATTTCGATGCATTGTGTGCCATGCCGATTTTGGCAGCGTATGTTTCATCGCATAGTACGTCACTCTCAATTTTATTAGTGTGGACCGTCATCAAACCATATCCTTTTTACATGTATTGTATCATCTTGGTATTGGTTAAATCTAATCTGTCTCTCTATTGACCTTTCGAGCCGTAACCGGCCCATAGGGCGTAGACCAAGATACACCTTCTCCTATATGAATTTTTTGTTCTAGCAGCTTTCTTTTAAAGATATTTTATCAAATCTCGCCATTTGTCTCTGTTCTGTGCAAGCAGTTCTATCTCATTGAGGGAGCTAAATCCTGCTGCTCTTGCCTCTCTCATCAATGTTCTTCTCAGTGTCTCTCTGGGTCTTCCTCTTTTCAAACCATATTCTTTTTACATATCTTGTATCATCTTGGTATTGGTGAAATCTAATACCTTGCTCAATGATCTAAAAATTCATATATAATATGTTATATGTTAGATAAATATAAATATGTAGATCGATTCTTAAAACCATGAAAAATGTTATCTCTGAAATATCTTCCATTGCATTGATAAAAAGGTTCTGTACAGAAAGAGTTGAACTAAACTTAATTATGTGGAGTGAAAGGACTGAATTCAAATTAATAAAATAATAAATAAAGAAAGAACAATGGCATGTCGGAGAAAAAGCAGAAGGAAGGTAATACCTTTAGACCTCGTAAGTACAGCAGGGAGAGTGGCCTCACTAATTCCATGCTCATTTTCTGCTCGGATGCGAAACAAATAATCCTGCTTTGGCTCAATGCTGCGAATTGTATAAGAGGTGTCTGGAATTCGGCTGGCCAATGGGACCCAGTCGTGATCTGCTGGTTCTTTCTTTTCTAAGATGTATGAGATGGGGGTTTTACGAGCATATGCTGGAATACGAGCTGGGGTCCATGACAGGGTCATGCTTCTGTCCTGTACCAGTCCCATCCTTGGGGTATCCATTGGCATCCTAGGAACAGCTGAGAACCAAATTTAAAAATAGAAGTTTAAGAGTGCAAAAGATGACATGGTCTGAAGTTTAAGTGTGAAAAAGAGTATATTGTTTGAAGTTTAAGTGTGAAAAAGAGTATATTGTTTGAAGTTTAAGTGTGAAAAAGAGTATATGGTTTGAAGTTTAAGTGTGAAAAAGAGTATATTGTTTGAAGTTTAAGTGTGAAAATGTATGTGGTTTAAAGTTTAAGCGTGAAAAAGACTAAATGGTTTGAAGTTTAAGTGTGAAAAATAGTATGTGGTTTGAAGTTTAAGCGTGAAATAAGCGTGAAAAAGAATATGTGGTTTGGTTGGTTGGTTGCGTTCGTCCGATGACTAAAGTATTCTAGAGTATCGTAGTAAACTATAGAATATTCATCTTCATCATCCGCCCTTAGAAGGACAAGGATATATGGTTTAAGTGTGCAAAAGAGCATATGGTTGGAAGTTTAAGAGTGCAAAAGACTACTTGGTTTGAAGTTTAAGTGTGCAAAAGAGCATGTGGTTGGAAGTTTAAGAGTGCAAAAGAGTGTGTGGTTTGCATATAATGCCTGTTCTGTCATAAAACACATGATGAAGAAAACCAAATCTATCTCAATACAATTCAAATGCCTGATTGGTCACAAGACACTAGATCTGTTACAGTGCACCTGATCTATCACAACACTTTTACTTTTTGTGTTTAATTCACTTTTTTTATGCCCAGTAGATTATGAATTTAAAAAAAATTATAAATATAATTCTCAAAGAGGCCAACACAAAAAGGGAACTCCTAAAAAACATCAGAAAGAAACAATCAACATTTTTTGAGCACATCATGAAAAGAGGAAAGTTGGAATACTTGGTTACAACTGGCAAAATAAAAGGAAAGAGATACCATGGACGACAAAGAGAGAAAATACTGGATAGCTTGGTGTCATGGCATGGAAAACAGTCAACAACAGAACTGATACGATGCACTGTAGATAGAAGATTGTGGAAAGACATGATCGCCTACGCCAACCGGTATGGCACATGATGATGATGAGATTATAAAATTATAGGGGATATCAGATGCCTTCATTGATTTCAATTAGCAGGGGAGGTCATCATAACCGTTCCATGAATTTATCTGCCCATTGTTTTTAATACAGCCAGATTTTTGCTCTGTTCAAGCTGCAAAATCATTAAGAAGCCAATTTATGCCTGTTTGTCACATTTTTAAGAAGCAGATTCTACATTTATTTGTCTCACAAACTTTAAAAAAAAAACATTCCACATCTATTTTGTCTTCACTGGTAATAATGCATATGTGTTAAAACCATTTCACTGGTGTGTGGTGGTGGTTCGTGACTTTTTTTTTTTTAAAGTGGACAATAACTTATGGAGTTGTTTAACATGCTTTAAAGCTGACCACAGTTGAAGGAATACATCTGGAGACAGTTCAGAGCTACAACTACCTGGGACATACTATAACCAGTGATGGACAATATAAAATTGAAATAAACAAAAGAATAGGTATGGCAAAAAGTAATTTTAATGCATGAAAAATATACTAACAACAAAACAAATATCACAGGGCTGAAACTAAGAATGGCAAAATGTTACATCTTCTCAATATTCCTGTATGGTGCAGAAACATGGACATTAGACAAGAAAACAGAACAGAAAATTGAAGCCTTTGAAATGTGGATTTATTGAAGAATAGGTAGAATTGGATAGAAAGAAAAGAAAACAAACAATGAAGTTTTAAAACAACTAAAAATAAAAAAAGAACTAATAAATACAAAAAATTAAGACAAGAAAAATGAAATTTTGGGGGCATGTTAAAAGACACAACAGCCTACTAAAAGTAATATTGGAAGGGGAAATACAAGGTAAAAGAGGCAGACCAAGACAAACATGGACAAGTAACATCAAAAGATGGACAAGTCAATCTATGACAGTCTGCACCATCAAAGCAAGAAACAGAGTAGAATGGTGATCCATGGTAGCCAACCTTCATTGCGGAGAAGGCACTTGATGATGATGATGAAAGCTGACCTGTCAACTCAATAACTAACTTTTCATACACACTTTTAGTCAAAATGAAGCCACTATTTTCTCTGTAATGAAATATCTCATTTTAATTTTTTAACTACAATCAATTTTTAATTTGCAAATTTGTATTCATATTTTAGCTTTTGATTTATTACTTTATGTACTTATTTTCATTCACTCTCTCTCTCTCTTTTTCTCTCTCTCTCACTCTCTCTCTATTTTTCACTCACTTTCTCTCTTTTAATATCATATTTCTCTATCCTAACACATGCAATTTTATATGAAGCCTTTCTGAACCATTACTCAATATAGTGAATAGTTCATGAAATCTTACTGGACCATTATATGATACATCAGTTCTGATAGACACTGTCAAATTTTTTTTTCATGAAGCAGCTATTTGGATTTTATTAACCAATACTTTACTGCTATACCTAGATTAAGTCTCATTAGTATTTCTCATCGATACAAGAGTGGGTTGTACTTTCAGTATAAATTTAAAAGCTTCATTAGTCAGCTTTATCATACTTGTTTTTATTCTGAAGTCATTGATAAATATGTCCACAAAATCAAATTGTATGCTTATTAAATGCATCAAATAAACCGTATTTTGAAGGACTTTGAATATTTTTTTGGTACAATTTAAAAAAAAACATGGATAAGAAAACTTTTAACCATGTAAAAAAATGGGCAGAATTAATATATCTTGAATAGAAAGTTATCTACCCATGAACATTTTATGTTTTTACTAAAATATTTAATCTTTCAAATAACAAAATATCAGCATTTGACTGACATTTGCACTAACTGTACCCATTTTTGTCTCCAGTGATTTATAAAATCTGTATTATAATGTACAATGAAAAAGGCATGTCTTCTACCTTTTTAGCTCCCAGTGGAGCATCATCATCAAGTACCGGGCCTAGTGGCGTAGGTGATCATGTCTCTCCACAACCTTCGATCTCGGCAGCTATTTGTCATTTCTGTTGTTGACCTTCTGCCAAGCCATTCTCTTAAGCTGTCTGTTATTTTTTTCTCTTTGTTTCCCTCTATCTCTTTGTCCCTCAATTTTTCCAGTTGTTACAATATATTCCAGCTGTTCCCTTCTCATTACATGGCCAAAAAATGATGATTGTCTCTTCCTAACATTGGAAATTAGCTCTCTTTTTGCTTTGACCTTTCTCAGAACCTCTTCATTACTCTTCTTAGCTGTCCATGGTATTCTCAACATTTTTCTGTAAAACAACATTTCTACAGACTCCAGTGATTTTCTTGTCTGTTGTCCTATTGTCCATGATTTGCATCCAGTGGAACATAGGTCTTCAAAAAGGCATGTGATGACAAAAATTTAAAATTAATTTGGTTCAAGCCTAAAAAAATCAAGTCCAGAAGGAATTAAATGTCCATTTATGTTTTTCTTTGAATAAGTGTTTTTTATTATTTTAAAAAACCAAAACTTCAGCTAAACTAAATAAAGAACTAATTATAATAAGTGTTTTTTATTATTTTGAAAAACCAAAACTTCAGCTAAACTAAATAAAGAACTAATTATAATAAGTGTTTTTTATTATTTTGAAAAACCAAAACTTCAGCTAAACTAAATAAAGAACTAATTATAATAAGTGTTTTTTATTATTTTGAAAAACCAAAACTTCAGCTAAACTAAATAAAGAACTAATTATAATAAGTGTTTTTTATTATTTTAAAAAACCAAAACTTCAGCTAAACTAAATAAAGAACTAATTATAATAAGTGTTTTTTATTATTTTAAAAACCAAAACTTCAGCTAAACTAAATAAAGAACTAATTATAATAAGTGTTTTTTATTATTTAAAAAACCAAAACTTCAGCTAAACTAAATAAAGAACTAATTATAATAAGTGTTTTTTATTATTTAAAAAACCAAAACTTCAGCTAAACTAAATAAAGAACTAATTATAATAAGTGTTTTTTATTATTTAAAAAACCAAAACTTCAGCTAAACTAAATAAAGAACTAATTATAATAAGTGTTTTTTTATTATTTTAAAAACCAAAACTTCAGCTAAACTAAATAAAGAGCTAATTATCGAAAGCGAATGAATAAAACACACATTTATTGTTCAGCATTTTAACATTAACGTGACAACAGACAAAAATGAAGATTAAAAAAAACTGGACAATAAATCAAACTAAAACGTGTGCTTCTGACTCACAGATATCACTCAGTGAGGAGCCATAGATTTCAAACTGCTCAAATTCCATCTCAGCCGCTGCATCTCTCAGGTCTGGAGAAACAACAAGATTCTCATTTTAGAACTGCAGTCTATGTGTATTTTGAATGGCTATGGTGTAATAATTTCACAATATACCTGTAAGACAGTCCATTTTAGAGCTGCAGTCTATGTGTATTTTGAATGGCTATGGTGTAATAATTTCACAATATACCTGTAAGACAGTCCATTTTAGAGCTGCAGTCTATGTGTATTTTGAATGGCTATGGTGTAATAATTTCACAATATACCTGTAAGACAGTCCATTTTAGAGCTGCAGTCTATGTGTATTTTGAATGGCTATGGTGTAATAATTTCACAATATACCTGTAAGACAGTCCATTTTAGAACTGCAGTCTATGTGTATTTTGAATGGCTATGGTGTAATAATTTCACAATATACCTGTAAGACAGTCCATTTTAGAGCTGCAGTCTATGTGTATTTTGAATGGCTATGGTGTAATAATTTGACAATATACCTGTAAGACAGTCCATTTTAGAACTGCAGTCTATGTGTATTTTGAATGGCTATGGTGTAATAATTTGACAATATACCTGTAAGACAGTCCACAATTCCCTACCAAAAATCATCTTATAAGGGAAGGTACAAGGTAGATGGAGCAGAGGCAGACCGAGACTAAAATAGACCAATAACATCCAAAGTTGGACAGGTGAACCTATGAGAACATGCACCCTCAAGACAAGAGACAGAGTAAAATGATGTTCCATGGTAGCCAATCTTTGATGTGGAGACAGCACCCAATGAAAATGTAACACAGGTTTACAGAACAAAGAAAAGTAGCTGTAGTCCGCATCAAAGCAGTCTCAGCACATGCCGAAAGACATAAGACGAAACCGCACAGAAAGTAAATACAGCCATCTGTTCTCCATCATATGATATCATCACTCATCGTAAACAACCGGAATAGCGAAACATGATCAAAACAGATGAAACGCACAGCTCACGGTGTGCACAGAGCACTTAACTCAGTAGCTCTTGCAACAAGCCGGTATTGTTAATAATATTGATCTGAATGCAATTGTTACAAAATAATACTCAGAATATTTATCTCTTGTCCTTTTAGGCTGAAGACAGCACAGAGGAAAGAAGTTCTAGACTCTCCATGTCCAATGATCTTTGTTATTAAGTGTCAGACATTGGCACTGGACCCACGTTATATCTTGCCACAGGTCCCTGTTCTGGGGAATCTCTCAGCCTCAGCGAGGGAGTTGATGTATGCTGTTGTTACTTCTCACCTCAGTTTTCTTTTTAGTGCTTCTCTAAGCTGACATCTTTTCTTTTAAAAAACACATTTTCATTACAAGAACAAAAAAATATGATTGTTTTTGCTTGATGTTGGCAAAAAAAATTTCTTTTTAGCTGTCCATAATTCTCATGGGAAACTCCATTTTTGTGACCTTCAGAAATTTGAAGAATAAGAATTAAAAGAATGAAATTTATGAAATATCATCATCATCATCATCATCATCAAGTACCAAGCCTGCTGGTGGAGGTGATCATGTCTCTCCACAACACAACTTAGATCTCGACAGTTATTTATCATTTCTGTTGTTGACCTTCTGCCAAGCCATTCTCTTAAGCTGTCTGGTATCTTTTCTCTTTGCTTCCTTCTATCTCTTCATCCCTCAATTTTCCCAGTTGTTACAATATATTCCAGCTGTTCCCTTCTCATAACATGGTCAAAAAATTATAATTGTTTCTTCCTAATATTGGATATTAGCTCTCTTTTTGCTTTGTCCCTTTTCAGAACGTTTTCATTACTCTTCTTAGCTGTCCGAGGTATTCTCAACATTCTTCTGTAAAACCACATTTCTGCAGCCTCCAATGATTTACTTGTCTGTTGTTCTTTGTCCATGATCCACATCCATATGTTAAAACTGGCTCTACATAACATTTAAGAACTCTTTTCTTGTTTTTATTGTCAAAAATGGATTCACAGTATCTTCTTCATTTTTTGGAAAACTGCTTTAGTCTATTTAAGTAATATAAGTTAACATTTATAGTTGATACTAGAAGGGAGATTGAATACCTTGAGGTCTATGCAGGAAAGCTGGAAGAGTGGACTCACTCCAGCCAAAATCGTTGACTGCCCGAACACGGAAAGCATAATCAATGTATAGGTTAAGTCCCCTGATTTCTGTACTCAAACCCTTGATGCCAGTTGCCTTTTCAATCCACTCAAAGGAGTCTTCATGGCGGACCTGGAAACACAACAAGACAAAGGGTTTATGAGGAGTCATTGGCAGAAACAGGTTAACATATATAACTTCCATCATCAGTAGATCACATTATGGCAAAGGAATTACATATGTTGGACATATGATGAGAAGAGATAATAAACGAATAGCAAAGCAAGCCCACATGTGGGAAACAACAGGTAGGAGGAAAAGAGGCTTACCCAGAGAAACACTGAGTAGAACATTGATCAGAGAGGCAAAGACAGCAGGAATCGGTTTCCTCAATGAGATTGAGATGCTTGCACAGAACAGAGACAAATGGCGAGATTTGATAAAAGATCTTTGCAAGGATTGAAGCTGCTAGAAAGAATAATTTTTGGAAACTGAGAAAGGGTATCTGAGTCTATGCCCTATGGGCCCATTATGGCTCAAAAGGTCAATAGAATTACCGGAATTAGACCATTTGAATTTCAGAAAAGATTAAAATCTTCAAACTATAATTAATTTTTTTTTTACTTTTAAAGTGTCATTAGATCACAGGTTTTTGAACTGCAGTGGAGCAGTTTTTAGTTAACGGGTCTTGTGAAAAGAAAAGGTCAGCTTCAAATACCAATCAATGACATCTAGATTCCTTCCTTTCTTGTTCCGGTAGCCATGTGGATCGATGGAACCTAACTGACAGATCAACCATCTCCATTGATCTTTATCTCCAGTCACTCTTTGGGGCTCAGTGAAGTTGAGCACTGTTAATTTTTTTATGTTTTCCATCTCTTTCTACCTATCCCTTTTCCTCCTTTTATAGCTCCCTGAAAAAGGGTGCTTGCTAAGCTTGATGAATCTGTCATTTGTGTCTAACAGGCAAGGATAATCTGGAGGGGCCCATCATCATGTACCATACCAGTTGGCATAGGTGGTATGACAGGGAACAGTTGGCCATGTTCACTTTCTATGCGGTTTCGCCTTATGTCTTTTGGCGTGTGCTGAGACTGCTATGATGGGGACTACAGCTACCTTTCTTTGTTTGGGAGATGAGTTAGTAATTCGGATGATTCCACTGGCACGGGTGGTTGAGTAATTATGGATTTTAATTCATTTGCAGTGATACCGAGGCCTTCCATAACCAAATAACCAAATAGGTGGTCATGTCCTTCCACAGTCTTCTATCCACAGTGCATCATATCAGTTCTGTTGTCAACTATTTTCCATGTCATGACACCAAGCTATGTAATATTTTCTCCCTTTACTTGTATTTTGCCAGTTGTAACCAAGTATTCCAACTTTCCTCTTCTCATGATATGCCTGAAAAAGGTTCATTGTTTCTATCTGATGTTTCTTAGGAGCTACCGTTTTGTGAATTTCCTTATTGGTCTTTTTAGCTGTCTATTGAACTTTAAACATTCTTCTGTGAAATCCCATCTCTGTGGCTTCTAATCGTTTTTCATTTGTTTATCTACTGCCCATGATTCACTTCCATAGGTCAGGATTGGCGCTATAAAGCACAGATGAACTCTCTTTCTCACTTCTATTGACATAGATTTGTTGCATAAGACGTTTTTCATTTTCTTAAATGGGACCAAGCCTTTCAATTATCAGAAAGATTAATTCATGACAGAAATTAATTCATGACAGAAATTAATTCATGATAAAGATTAGTTAATTACAAACTATAAGCAGAGCACTGCTGTTTGTTTTCATCACAAAGTGGCATTTTAATTATAATCTAGGACATTTTACAGCATTTATGAATAAAGTCTGTCTGAAGTCTAGTCTCTGTCATTGATCGAGAATGGGATACGAGCAAAGAAATTAGAATCGGAATAGCTAAAGCAGCAATGTCTTTCAGAAGCCTTGAAAAGTTGTGGAAATCAAAACTCATCAGCACAAACACAAAACTAAGACTATTCAAATCAAATGTACTATCAACCCTTACGTATGCGTGTGAGAGCTAGATAACAAGAGATATAGAAAAAAAGTTGAACGCATTTGAAAATAAATGTCTAAGGAAAATACTTGGTATAGCGTGGAACGAATTAAAAACAAACGAGGAAATTAGAGAAATCACCAATCAACCACCAATATCTTCAGTAATAAAGAAAAGACGATGGTCATATGTTAGACATGTGATGAGAAGAGATAATATCGAATAACAAAGCAAGCCCTCATGTGGGAAACAACAGGTAAGAGGAAAAGAGGAAGACCCAGAGAGATACTGAGAAGAACATTGATGAGAGAGGCAAGAGCAGCAGGAATCAGCTCCCTCAATAAGATAGAACTGCTTGAAAAGAACAGATACAAATGGCGAGATTTGATAAAAGATCTTTAAAAGAATTGAAAACTGCTAGAATAAAAATTCAGATAAGAGAAGGAGTATCTTGGTCTACACCCCATGGGCACGCTATGGCTCGAAAGGTCAATAGATAGATAGATAGATAGGAGTCTAGTACATTCTACTCATTTTAAATACGATATTTTATGGAAGTGGTTTCAGTTTGTGACACCACATACAAAACAAAATTCAACCAATAGAACATTAATGTACTTAAAATATTTAGTATTTTTGTAGTTAATGCTTATAACAAAAAGGTCAAAGATTGGCAAATCCAAGGGAAGCAATATTTAATTTGTAACCACAAAAGTGTTTACCTTTATTCTAATCACTTTGCATGTATAATAGAAGAAACATGTGTATTTTTATCTTCCTGGAAAGACAAAAATGAGCAAAGCAACTAAAGTATCTGTGACAAACAACTGTGAGAAACATATATTTAAGAGAGAACATAACAAAAAGAGGTATATGAAAATAACTAAAAATGAAGATATACAAACACAATTAAAACAAGTGGAAGAATGTAAATATCAAGGAAGTCTAGTGACAAATGACAATTCACAAACAGCAGAGATAGACTCAAGATGCAACAAAGCTTGTTAAATCATTGGACAGTTATCACCAGTATTGTCCAACAAGAAAATAACTCTGGAGGCAAAACAGGCACTCCATAATACAATCGTCATACCAACGTTGTGCTACCAATGCCAGACCTGGAGTCTAGACTTAAGAACAATAAGAAAATAAAAATTACCAAGATGAAATGTTTCAGACAAATAATAGTAGCCTCAGATATAAGGTCATAGCTCAGTGGTTAGTGAACTGGACTACAAAAGACAAGGGGTAGGGTTCGATCCCAACCGACGGCCTCCGGGTTCACCCAGCCTTAAATGGGTACCGGATTTTTTTCTGGGAAAGTAAAGCAGCACGGGCGTAATCCCGACCACATTACCCCAAAAATCATGTGCCGAAGGTCTGTAAAATTTATGGTCACTAACACCATATTCCCTATACGCCACTTGGCATGACGGGGGCTCTTTACTTTTCTTTTTTTTTTTTACAGAGATAAGGTCAGAAATTAAAAACAGAAAAGAGCTACGAATAATTCCCACCATAGAACACTTAAAAAAACAACAGATAAAAAGGTCTTGCCATGTGATAAGACACAAAGACCAAAACAAAACATAATGAGCTTTTAATAAATGTTACGAGAACACCAGACTCAAGGACTGACCATAAAAAAAAAGGTGGATTGATGGAAGATTAGAAGCACTAGGAAACATAAAATAACATAGAAGTCAACAAAAGAGCAAAAGGCTGCAAATTATATCTTCCCTTAACACTGAAAAAAAAATGAGGAAGGAAAGAAGAAGAACAACAAATATGACCATTCAAATTGGACATCAACAAGAATGTAATACCATACAAACAATAAATGAAGGGGTTTGTCAACAAACACAGCCACAAATGTAGGAAGCGTTGTAAAAGACTGACCTCAACTCTGTAGGTAGTTGGAGACAGACTTGATGTGGCTGTGGGCACACGAGCGGCCTTCCAGGACAAGTGCACACACTCGGGACTGACCATAGTCATGTCTGGCTTTTCAATGGACATGCGAGGTGGAACTGATGAATGAACAAAACATGAATCAGTTGTTGCATTAGCTTCAGTGTGTTGTTAGTCATTCACTGTTATTGGGGTGTCCGGTTAGCGCAATCGATAGGCGGTTGGCTTACCACGGCAACAGCCGGGGTTCGTACCCTGGCGAGGACACCTGGGTTTTACTAATTCCCTAAAAATTAGTACCTCTGAAGTCGGAGTAAATCTGCCTGCATGGCGAGGGTCATCCTGTAATGGGATAAAAACAGACTTTACACGCAAAATTCAGTCCCACAAAATTGAGTGGGTGGGACTTCGTCAGAGGTCAAAACTGACGAAAGCGAACGAACGAAACGATTCACTGTTATTCATCAATGATATCCACCACTGACATTCATTACAAACACGCTACAATGATATCCACCAGTATATATATATGGCCCTTTTCGTCTTGTCAGACGGTCTAGTGGAGGCTATTGCGTATTTTTTTGAGGTATTGTTTTTGCCGAACAGCTTCTCTCGTGGCTAATTCTACCAATGTTTGACAAACACACGTGGTCACATAATGAACAGGTCAGGCTCACTGGTCCACAGGGTTTACCATCCTTTTTCACCAGTGACATTCATTATAAACACACAACAATGATATCCGCCACTGACATACATTACAAACACGCTACAATGATATCCACCACTGACATTCATTACAAACACGCTACAATGATATCCACCACTGACATTCATTATAAACACACAACAATGATATCCACCACTGACATTCATTACAAACACGCTACAATGATATCCACCACTGACATTCATTATAAACACGCTACAATGATATCCACCACTGACATTCATTACAAACACTATACAATGATATCCGTCACTGACATTCATTACAAACACTGTACAATGATATCCACCACTGACATTCATTACAAACACACAACAATGATATCCACCACTGACATTCATTACAAACACACAACAATGATATCCACCACTGACATTCATTACAAACACACAACAATGATATCCACCACTGACATTCATTACAAACACACAACAGTGATATCCACCACTGACATTCATTACAAACACACAACAATGATATCCACCACTGACATTCATTACAAACACACAACAATGATATCCACCACTGACATTCATTACAAACACTATACAATGATATCCGTCACTGACATTCATTACAAACACTGTACAATGATATCCACCACTGACATTCATTACAAACACACAACAATGATATCCACCACTGACATTCATTACAAACACACAACAATGATATCCACCACTGACATTCATTACAAACACACAACAATGATATCCACCACTGACATTCATTACAAACACACAACAGTGATATCCACCACTGACATTCATTACAAACACACAACAATGATATCCACCACTGACATTCATTACAAACACACAACAATGATATCCACCACTGCCATTCATTACAAACACACAACAATGATATCCACTACTGACATTCATTACAAACACACAACAATGATATCCACCACTGACATTCATTATAAACACGCAACAATGATATCCACTACTGACATTCATTATAAACACACAACAATGATATCCACCACTGACATTCATTATAAACACACAACAATGATATCCACCACTGACATTCATTACAAACACACAACAATGATATCCACCACTGACATTCATTACAAACACACAACAATGATATCCACCACTGACATTCATTACAAACATACAACAATGATATCCACCACTGACATTCATACAAACACACAACAATGACATCCACCACTGACATTCATTATAAACACACAACAATGATATCCACCACTGACATTCATACAAACACACAACAGAGATATCCACCACTGACATTCATTATAAACACGCAACAATGATATCCACTACTGACATTCATTATAAACACACAACAATGATATCCACCACTGACATTCATTACAAACACACAACAATGATATCCACCACTGACATTCATTATAAACACAGAACAATGATATCCACCACTGACATTCATTACAAACACACAACAATGATATCCACCACTGACATTCATTACAAACACACAACAATGATATCCACCACTGACATTCATTACAAACACGCTACAATGATATCCACCACTGACATTCATTACAAACACACAACAATGATATCCACCACTGACATTCATTACAAACACACAACAATGATATCCACCACTGACATTCATTATAAACACACAACAATGATATCCACCACTGACATTCATTACAAACACACAACAATGATATCCACCACTGACATTCATTACAAACACGCTACAATGATATCCACCACTGACATTCATTACAAACACACAACAATGATATCCACCACTGACATTCATTATAAACACACAACAATGATATCCACCACTGACATTCATTACAAACACACAACAATGATATCCACCACTGACATTCATTACAAACACGCTACAATGATATCCACCACTGACATTCATTACAAACACACAACAATGATATCCACCACTGGCATTCATTATAAATACACAACAATGATATCCACCACTGACATTCATTACAAACACACAACAATGATATCCACCACTGACATTCATTATAAACACGCAACAATGATATCCACTACTTACATTCATTATAAACACGCAACAATGATATCCACCACTGACATTCATTACAAACACGCTACAATGATATCCACCACTGACATTCATTACAAACACACAACAATGATATCCACCACTGACATTCATTACAAACACACAACAATGATATCCACCACTGACATTCATTATAAACACACAACAATGATATCCACCACTGACATTCATTACAAACACACAACAATGATATCCACCACTGACATTCATTATAAACACACAACAATGATATCCACCACTGACATTCATTACAAACACACAACAATGATATCCACCACTGACATTCATTACAAACACACAACAATGATATCCACCACTGACATTCATTATAAACACACAACAATGATATCCACCACTGACATTCATTATAAACACACAACAATGATATCCACCACTGACATTCATTACAAACAATCAACAATGATATCCACCACTGACATTCATTACAAACAATCAACATTGATATCCCTTGTTGACTTTAATTTCTCCTTCTTCGTGTTCACTCATTAAGTAGCCACGGGTGTGTTGTGTCACTAGTTTATGGAAAAGCTGTGATATCTGAGCCTTTTGGCCTGTCATGTTGTTTATCTTCAGTGTGGGTAGATTTGGAACTTCTGCTCAATATGGCATATAGGTGGCAGGAACCATTGAGACTCAGTTTGAAAAGTGTTTCTTGTTGCAGTTTCCTCATATTCCGAATCCAGCTTGCTGCTGTAGCAACTGAGATTAGTGCTCTGTGCACACTGTGAGCTGTGGATTTTCATCCATATTGTATTTCGATATTCTGATTGCTTATGATGAATGATGATTTCGTTTGACGAAGGACAGTTTAGCTGTGCTCACATTCGATGGTGCTATGCCTTATGTCTTTTGGTGTGTGTTGTAGCTGCTATGATGGGGACTGCAATTGCCTTTCTTTGTTTGGATCGTTCAATGAGATGAGACATTAATTCTGATGATTCCACCGGCACGGGCGGTTGAGAAATTATGGATTTCAATTCGTTTGCAGTGACACCTGGGTTTTCGACTAACCCTAACTATATTGGTAGATTTGCTTAAAAATTGTTGCCTGGACAATGGCTTTTTCAATTGCCTTTTCGTTTTGACTTTAAACTGTCAATGATTCTTTAATGTGTGTGAGTATACACGGGACCTCCTGTGTTTTGCTGTCATCTGAGATAACTTTAATTGATTCAGATATTGGATGTCACTATCCAGAGATCAGAGTAGGGTAAGCCATGGAAAAACAACAGGTTTGATTTTTAAAATAATTCTGACTGCTTGTGGTAAGAATCAAATCAAAATTCCTCATAACACTTATCTCTCTACCACACTCATCTTCCTCCCAACACTTATCTCTCCTTCACACTCAATCTCCTTCCCGCACTCATCTCTCTAAAAAATTAATCTTCTTCCCCACACTAAACTTCCTCCCCACACTCATCTCTCTACAAAACTCATCTTCATAACCACTCATCTCTCTACAAAACTCATCTTCATAACCACTCATCTCTCTACAAAACTAATCTTCCTCCACACTCATCTCTCTACAAAACTCATCTTCCTCTCCACACTCATCTTCCTCCACACTCATCTCTCTACAAAACTCATCTTCATAACCACTCATTTCTCTACAAAACTCATCTTCATAACCACTCATCTCTCTACAAAACTCATCTTCATAACCACTCATCTCTCTACAAAACTCATCTTCCTCCACACTCATCTCTCTACAAAACTCATCTTCCTCTCCACACTCATCTTCCTCCACACTCATCTTCCTCCACACTCATCGCTCTACAAAACTCATCTTCCTCCACACTCATCTCTCTACAAAACTCATCTTCCTCCACACTCATCTCTCTACAAAACTCATCTTCATAACCACTCATCTCTCTACAAAACTCATCTTCCTCCACACTCATCTCTCTACAAAACTCATCTTCCTCCACACTCATCTCTCTACAAAACTCATCTTCCTCCACACTCATCTCTCTACAAAACTCATCTTCCTCCACACTCATCTCTCTACAAAACTCATCTTCCTCCACACTCATCTCTCTACAAAACTCATCTTCATAACCACTCATCTCTCTACAAAACTCATCTTCCTCCACACTCATCTCTCTACAAAACTCATCTTCATAACCACTCATCTCTCTACAAAACTCATCTTCCTCCACACTCATCTCTCTACAAAACTCATCTTCATAACCACTCATCTCTCTACAAAACTCATCTTCCTCCACACTCATCTCTCTACAAAACTCATCTTCCTCCACACTCATCTCTCTACAAAACTCATCTTCATAACCACTCATCTCTCTACAAAACTCATCTTCCTCCACACTCATCTCTCTACAAAACTCATCTTCATAACCACTCATCTCTCTACAAAACTCATCTTCCTCCACACTCATCTCTCTACAAAACTCATCTTCATAACCACTCATCTCTCTACAAAACTCATCTTCATAACCACTCATCTCTCTACAAAACTCATCTTCATAACCACTCATCTCTCTACAAAACTCATCTTCATAACCACTCATCTCTCTACAAAACTCATCTTCCTCCACACTCATCTCTCTACAAAACTCATCTTCATAACCACTCATCTCTCTACAAAACTCATCTTCCTCCACACTCATCTCTCTACAAAACTCATCTTCCTCTCCACACTCATCTTCCTCCACACTCATCTTCCTCCACACTCATCTTCCTCCACACTCATCTTCATAACCACTCATCTCTCTACAAAACTCATCTTCATAACCACTCATCTCTCTACAAAACTCATCTTCCTCCACACTCATCTCTCTACAAAACTCATCTTCCTCCACACTCATCTCTCTACAAAACTCATCTTCATAACCACTCATCTCTCTACAAAACTCATCTTCCTCCACACTCATCTCTCTACAAAACTCATCTTCCTCCACACTCATCTCTCTACAAAACTCATCTTCATAACCACTCATCTCTCTACAAAACTCATCTTCCTCCACACTCATCTCTCTACAAAACTCATCTTCATAACCACTCATCTCTCTACAAAACTCATCTTCATAACCACTCATCTCTCTACAAAACTCATCTTCCTCCACACTCATCTCTCTACAAAACTCATCTTCCTCTCCACACTCATCTTCCTCCACACTCATCTTCCTCCACACTCATCTCTCTACAAAACTCATCTTCCTCCACACTCATCTCTCTACAAAACTCATCTTCCTCCACACTCATCTCTCTACAAAACTCATCTTCATAACCACTCATCTCTCTACAAAACTCATCTTCCTCCACACTCATCTCTCTACAAAACTCATCTTCATAACCACTCATCTCTCTACAAAACTCATCTTCCTCCACACTCATCTCTCTACAAAACTCATCTTCATAACCACTCATCTCTCTACAAAACTCATCTTCATAACCACTCATCTCTCTACAAAACTCATCTTCATAACCACTCATCTCTCTACAAAACTCATCTTCCTCCACACTCATCTCTCTACAAAACTCATCTTCATAACCACTCATCTCTCTACAAAACTCATCTTCCTCCACACTCATCTCTCTACAAAACTCATCTTCCTCTCCACACTCATCTTCCTCCACACTCATCTTCCTCCACACTCATCTTCCTCCACACTCATCTTCATAACCACTCATCTCTCTACAAAACTCATCTTCATAACCACTCATCTCTCTACAAAACTCATCTTCCTCCACACTCATCTCTCTACAAAACTCATCTTCCTCCACACTCATCTCTCTACAAAACTCATCTTCCTCCACACTCATCTCTCTACAAAACTCATCTTCCTCCACACTCATCTCTCTACAAAACTCATCTTCCTCCACACTCATCTCTCTACAAAACTCATCTTCATAACCACTCATCTCTCTACAAAACTCATCTTCCTCCACACTCATCTCTCTACAAAACTCATCTTCATAACCACTCATCTCTCTACAAAACTCATCTTCATAACCACTCATCTCTCTACAAAACTCATCTTCCTCCACACTCATCTCTCTACAAAACTCATCTTCCTCTCCACACTCATCTTCCTCCACACTCATCTTCCTCCACACTCATCTCTCTACAAAACTCATCTTCCTCTCCACACTCATCTTCCTCTCCACACTCATCTTCCTCCACACTCATCTCTCTACAAAACTCATCTTCATAACCACTCATCTCTCTACAAAACTCATCTTCATAACCACTCATCTCTCTACAAAACTCATCTTCCTCTCCACACTCATCTTCCTCCACACTCATCTTCCTCCACACTCATCTCTCTACAAAACTCATCTTCCTCCACACTCATCTCTCTACAAAACTCATCTTCCTCCACACTCATCTCTCTACAAAACTCATCTTCCTCCACACTCATCTCTCTACAAAACTCATCTTCCTCCACACTCATCTCTCTACAAAACTCATCTTCCTCCACACTCATCTCTCTACAAAACTCATCTTCATAACCACTCATCTCTCTACAAAACTCATCTTCCTCCACACTCATCTCTCTACAAAACTCATCTTCATAACCACTCATCTCTCTACAAAACTCATCTTCCTCCACACTCATCTCTCTACAAAACTCATCTTCATAACCACTCATCTCTCTACAAAACTCATCTTCATAACCACTC
Source organism: Megaustenia siamemsis (assembly GCA_032433765.1). Classification (NCBI taxonomy): domain Eukaryota; kingdom Metazoa; phylum Mollusca; class Gastropoda; order Stylommatophora; family Ariophantidae; genus Megaustenia; species Megaustenia siamemsis. The sequence goes on along the minus strand of JAVIAB010000145.1, from coordinate 39,778,588 downwards.
ATCTCTCTACAAAACTCATCTTCATAACCACTCATCTCTCTACAAAACTCATCTTCATAACCACTCATCTCTCTACAAAACTCATCTTCCTCCACACTCATCTCTCTACAAAACTCATCTTCATAACCACTCATCTCTCTACAAAACTCATCTTCCTCCACACTCATCTCTCTACAAAACTCATCTTCCTCTCCACACTCATCTTCCTCCACACTCATCTTCCTCCACACTCATCTTCCTCCACACTCATCTTCATAACCACTCATCTCTCTACAAAACTCATCTTCATAACCACTCATCTCTCTACAAAACTCATCTTCCTCCACACTCATCTCTCTACAAAACTCATCTTCCTCCACACTCATCTCTCTACAAAACTCATCTTCCTCCACACTCATCTCTCTACAAAACTCATCTTCCTCCACACTCATCTCTCTACAAAACTCATCTTCCTCCACACTCATCTCTCTACAAAACTCATCTTCATAACCACTCATCTCTCTACAAAACTCATCTTCCTCCACACTCATCTCTCTACAAAACTCATCTTCATAACCACTCATCTCTCTACAAAACTCATCTTCATAACCACTCATCTCTCTACAAAACTCATCTTCCTCCACACTCATCTCTCTACAAAACTCATCTTCCTCTCCACACTCATCTTCCTCCACACTCATCTTCCTCCACACTCATCTCTCTACAAAACTCATCTTCCTCCACACTCATCTCTCTACAAAACTCATCTTCCTCCACACTCATCTCTCTACAAAACTCATCTTCATAACCACTCATCTCTCTACAAAACTCATCTTCCTCCACACTCATCTCTCTACAAAACTCATCTTCATAACCACTCATCTCTCTACAAAACTCATCTTCCTCCACACTCATCTCTCTACAAAACTCATCTTCATAACCACTCATCTCTCTACAAAACTCATCTTCATAACCACTCATCTCTCTACAAAACTCATCTTCATAACCACTCATCTCTCTACAAAACTCATCTTCCTCCACACTCATCTCTCTACAAAACTCATCTTCATAACCACTCATCTCTCTACAAAACTCATCTTCCTCCACACTCATCTCTCTACAAAACTCATCTTCCTCTCCACACTCATCTTCCTCCACACTCATCTTCCTCCACACTCATCTTCCTCCACACTCATCTTCATAACCACTCATCTCTCTACAAAACTCATCTTCATAACCACTCATCTCTCTACAAAACTCATCTTCCTCCACACTCATCTCTCTACAAAACTCATCTTCCTCCACACTCATCTCTCTACAAAACTCATCTTCCTCCACACTCATCTCTCTACAAAACTCATCTTCCTCCACACTCATCTCTCTACAAAACTCATCTTCCTCCACACTCATCTCTCTACAAAACTCATCTTCATAACCACTCATCTCTCTACAAAACTCATCTTCCTCCACACTCATCTCTCTACAAAACTCATCTTCATAACCACTCATCTCTCTACAAAACTCATCTTCATAACCACTCATCTCTCTACAAAACTCATCTTCCTCCACACTCATCTCTCTACAAAACTCATCTTCCTCTCCACACTCATCTTCCTCCACACTCATCTTCCTCCACACTCATCTCTCTACAAAACTCATCTTCCTCTCCACACTCATCTTCCTCTCCACACTCATCTTCCTCCACACTCATCTCTCTACAAAACTCATCTTCATAACCACTCATCTCTCTACAAAACTCATCTTCATAACCACTCATCTCTCTACAAAACTCATCTTCCTCTCCACACTCATCTTCCTCCACACTCATCTTCCTCCACACTCATCTCTCTACAAAACTCATCTTCCTCTCCACACTCATCTTCCTCCACACTCATCTTCCTCCACACTCATCTCTCTACAAAACTCATCTTCCTCCACACTCATCTCTCTACAAAACTCATCTTCCTCCACACTCATCTCTCTACAAAACTCATCTTCCTCCACACTCATCTCTCTACAAAACTCATCTTCATAACCACTCATCTCTCTACAAAACTCATCTTCCTCCACACTCATCTCTCTACAAAACTCATCTTCATAACCACTCATCTCTCTACAAAACTCATCTTCCTCCACACTCATCTCTCTACAAAACTCATCTTCATAACCACTCATCTCTCTACAAAACTCATCTTCATAACCACTCATCTCTCTACAAAACTCATCTTCATAACCACTCATCTCTCTACAAAACTCATCTTCATAACCACTCATCTCTCTACAAAACCCATCTTCCTCCACACTCATCTCTCTACAAAACTCATCTTCATAACCACTCATCTCTCTACAAAACTCATCTTCCTCCACACTCATCTCTCTACAAAACTCATCTTCCTCTCCACACTCATCTTCCTCCACACACATCTTCCTCCACACTCATCTTCCTCCACACTCATCTTCATAACCACTCATCTCTCTACAAAACTCATCTTCATAACACTCATCTCTCTACAAAACTCATCTTCCTCCACACTCATCTCTCTACAAAACTCATCTTCCTCCACACTCATCTCTCTACAAAACTCATCTTCCTCCACACTCATCTCTCTACAAAACTCATCTTCCTCCACACTCATCTCTCTACAAAACTCATCTTCCTCCACACTCATCTCTCTACAAAACTCATCTTCATAACCACTCATCTCTCTACAAAACTCATCTTCCTCCACACTCATCTCTCTACAAAACTCATCTTCATAACCACTCATCTCTCTACAAAACTCATCTTCATAACCACTCATCTCTCTACAAAACTCATCTTCCTCCACACTCATCTCTCTACAAAACTCATCTTCCTCTCCACACTCATCTTCCTCCACACTCATCTTCCTCCACACTCATCTCTCTACAAAACTCATCTTCCTCTCCACACTCATCTTCCTCTCCACACTCATCTTCCTCCACACTCATCTCTCTACAAAACTCATCTTCATAACCACTCATCTCTCTACAAAACTCATCTTCATAACCACTCATCTCTCTACAAAACTCATCTTCCTCTCCACACTCATCTTCCTCCACACTCATCTCTCTACAAAACTCATCTTCATAACCACTCATCTCTCTACAAAACTCATCTTCATAACCACAATCTTCTTCCTCCCCACACTTATCTCTCGACAAAACACATCTTCCTCCTCACACTCATCTTCCTCCACACTCATCTCTCTACAGAACTCATCTTCTTCCTCACACCCATCTTCCTCCACACTTGTCTCTCTACAAAACTCATCTTCTTCCTCACACTCATCTTCCTCCACACTCATCTCTCTACAAAACTCAAATTCTTCCTCACACTCATCTTCCTCCACACTTGTCTCTCTACAAAACTCATCTTCCTCCCCACACTCATCTTCCTCCACACTTGTCTCTCTACAAAACTCATCTTCATAACCACTCATCTCTCTACAAAACTCATCTTCATAACCACTCATCTCTCTACAAAACTCATCTTCATAACCACTCATCTCTCTACAAAACTCATCTTCATAACCACTCATCTCTCTACAAAACTCATCTTCCTCCACACTCATCTCTCTACAAAACTCATCTTCATAACCACTCATCTCTCTACAAAACTCATCTTCCTCCACACTCATCTCTCTACAAAACTCATCTTCCTCTCCACACTCATCTTCCTCCACACACATCTTCCTCCACACTCATCTTCCTCCACACTCATCTTCATAACCACTCATCTCTCTACAAAACTCATCTTCATAACCACTCATCTCTCTACAAAACTCATCTTCCTCCACACTCATCTCTCTACAAAACTCATCTTCCTCCACACTCATCTCTCTACAAAACTCATCTTCCTCCACACTCATCTCTCTACAAAACTCATCTTCCTCCACACTCATCTCTCTACAAAACTCATCTTCCTCCACACTCATCTCTCTACAAAACTCATCTTCATAACCACTCATCTCTCTACAAAACTCATCTTCCTCCACACTCATCTCTCTACAAAACTCATCTTCATAACCACTCATCTCTCTACAAAACTCATCTTCATAACCACTCATCTCTCTACAAAACTCATCTTCCTCCACACTCATCTCTCTACAAAACTCATCTTCCTCTCCACACTCATCTTCCTCCACACTCATCTCTCTACAAAACTCATCTTCCTCTCCACACTCATCTTCCTCTCCACACTCATCTTCCTCCACACTCATCTCTCTACAAAACTCATCTTCATAACCACTCATCTCTCTACAAAACTCATCTTCATAACCACTCATCTCTCTACAAAACTCATCTTCCTCTCCACACTCATCTTCCTCCACACTCATCTCTCTACAAAACTCATCTTCATAACCACTCATCTCTCTACAAAACTCATCTTCATAACCACAATCTTCTTCCTCCCCACACTTATCTCTCGACAAAACACATCTTCCTCCTCACACTCATCTTCCTCCACACTCATCTCTCTACAGAACTCATCTTCTTCCTCACACCCATCTTCCTCCACACTTGTCTCTCTACAAAACTCATCTTCTTCCTCACACTCATCTTCCTCCACACTCATCTCTCTACAAAACTCATCTTCTTCCTCACACTCATCTTCCTCCACACTTGTCTCTCTACAAAACTCATCTTCCTCCCACACTCATCTTCCTCCACACTTGTCTCTCTACAAAACTCATCTTCTTCCCCACACTCATCTTTCATCCCCACACTTGTCTCTCTACAAAACTCATCTTCATCCTCACACTCATCTTCCTCCCTACACTTATCTCTCTACAAACTCATCTTCTTCCCCACACTCATCTTCCTCCCTACACTTATCTCTCTACAAAACTCATCTTCTTCCCCACACTCATCTTTCATCCCCACACTTGTCTCTCTACAAAACTCATCTTCTTCCTCACACTCATCTTCCTCCCTATACTTATCTCTCTACAAAATTCATCTTCTTCCCCACACTCATCTTTCATCCCCACACTTGTCTCTCTACAAAACTCATCTTCTTCCCCACACTCATCTTCCTCCCCACACTTATCTCTCTACAAAACTCATCTTCTTCCCCACACTCATCTTCCTCCCCACACTTGTCTCTCTACAAAACTCATCTTCTTCCCCACACTCATCTTCCTCCCCACACTTGTCTCTCTACAAAACTCATCTTCTTCCCCACACTCATCTTCCTCCCCACACTTGTCTCTCTACAAAACTCATCTTCTTCCCCACACTCATCTTCCTCCCCACACTTGTCTCTCTACAAAACTCATCTTCTTCCCCACACTCATCTTTCATCCCCACACTTGTCTCTCTACAAAACTCATCTTCTTCCCCACACTCATCTTCCTCCCCACACTTATCTCTCTACAAAACTCATCTTCATCCCCACACTCATCTCTCTACAAAACTCATCTCCTACCCCAACATTGACCTACCTTTCAGGATCAGACTCTCAATGTACGGCCTAGCAATAGGTGCAAGTTCATCACCAGTAACGTGAGAAGACACTGGAGGAATGGCCACATCCCAGGTGGTAGTGGCTGCACACAAATAACAAACAAGCTACAAACAGGTATTATGTTTTCTACTCATTGTATAAACATGTCTAAATGTCATCCTATCAACACAGAATTTTACCTTCAAATTTATGCCATTTCAACATCTCACAGACAGTGAGTTTCTCACTAAGTATCTCACAGACATAGAATTATCTCTAAGGAGTGTCTCAATAGCATAAAGCATTATCTAAGTGTCTCACAGACATAGAATTATCTCTAAGGAGTGTCTCAATAGCGTAAAGCATCATCTAAGTGTCTCACAGACATAAAATGATCTCTAACGAGTGTCTCAATAGCATAAAATGTCATCTAAGTGTCTCACAGACATAAAATGATCTCTAACGAGTGTCTCAATAGCATAAAATTTCATCTAAGTGTCTCACAGACATAAAATGATCTCTAACGAGTGTCTCAATAGCATAAAGCATCATCTAAGTGTCTCAAAGACATAAAATGATCTCTAACGAGTGTCTCAATAGCATAAAATTTCATCTAAGTGTCTCATCATCATTATGTACCATACCGGTTGGTGCCGACGAATAACTGTGTTTCATATGATTGGATATGGAGACAAAAACAATGTCCTAACATCATCAAACGCTTTACATTAAAAAAAAAATATGACGATCAACATTTTCGGGAGGATGTGAACTTAGGTCAATATGGTGGATAGGCAGCAGGAACCATTATAGGCTGTGTCTGAAAAGAGTTGATTGTTGCAGTTTCCTCACATTCCAAGTCCAGCTTGCTGCAGGAGCTACTGAGATAAGTGCTCTGTGCACACTGTGAGCTGTGTGTTTCATTCACTTTGATCGTGTTTCAATATTCTGAGTGCTTATGATGAATGATAATATCGTATGATGGGGCATAGATGGCTGTTTTCACTTTCTGTGTGGTTTCGCCTTATGTCTTTTGGCATGTGCTGAGACTGCTGTGATGGGGACTGCAGCTACCTTTCTTTGTTTGAGAGATGAGATATTAATTCAGATGATTCCACTGGCACGGGTGGTTGAGCAATTATGGATTTTAATTAGTTTGCAGTGATACTGGGGCCTTCCATAACCATAACCAGTTGGCGTAGGTGATCATGTCCTTCCACAATCTTCTATCCACAGTGCATTGCATAAATTCTCTTGTTGGCTATTTTAATTTTTTGAAATGCTATTTTGGCCTAGCTATTCCACTTTTTATTTCTGTGGAGCATCTTCCATCTGATGTTATTATTGTGCCATGTATTTAATGCATTGCACTTGTTTCAGATTTGTCTCGTTTATTTTTATGCTGCATGATAGTGATGATTATTTCTTCGATATGACCATTACTTCTTTTTCTTATTACTCAGACTAAGACCTTTCTTGTTGCTTTCTTTCACTATTATGTCTATCATTTCTTGTAGCTCATTCTCTGTCTCTGCTATTAAGACTGAGTCATCCGCATATCGCAAATTATTTATATTGTGACCATTGACTTCAATTCCTTTTTGTCTACTATTGATCTCATAATATATTCGCTGTAAAGTGAAAACAAATCTGGCACCAGAACACAGCCTTATCTGACTCCTTGTTTTATATATTGAAATTGTCCTGTTTGGTTGCTAATTCATATGGCCACTGTATGTTGCTAGTACATGATTTTTATGATTCTCAGATCCTTGCCATCAATGTTTAATTTCTCCAGCATATTGATTATTTTCACATGCTTTACTTTGTCAAATGCTTTTGTATAGTCTATAAAACACATATATAGCTCTTTATATCAATGTTCACAAGTGTCTCACAAACATAACATGATAAATAACGAGTGTCTTAATAGCATAAAGCATCATCTAAGTGTCTCACTGATATTAAATGATAACTAATGAGTACGTTAAAGGCATAATATGTTATCTCAATATCTCCTAAGTGTCATCTAAGCATCTTCCAAAGTGTCTCCTAAAGTGTCATAAAGACATAAAATATCCTCTAATGAAAGCCTTAAATGTAGAAAGTGTCACCTATTTGTCTCCCATCCCAAAGACATCTCAAAGACACCAGATGTCATCTTAGTTTCTCAAAGACATAGAAAATGTGTCTTACAGATTACATCTATGTCACACAGACATAAAATGTCCTATTATAAATGCTTCACGAACAGTATTAACTTAGTATCTCATAGACAATATCATTTTAGTGTCTCACAGACAGTATCATTTTATCATCTCACAGACAGTATCATTTAAGTCTCTCACAGACAGTATCATTTAAGTGTCTCACAGACAGTATCAACTTAGTGTCTCACAGACAGTATCAACTTAGTGTCTCACAGACAGTATCAACTTAGTGTCTCACAGACAGTATCATTTAAGTGTCTCACAGACAGTATCATTTAAGTGTCTCACAGACAGTATCAACTTAGTGTCTCACAGACAGTATCATTTAAGTGTCTCACAGACAGTTTCAACTTAGTGTCTCACAGACAGTATCAACTTAGTGTCTCACAGACAGTATCATTTAAGTGTCTCACAGACAGTATCAACTTAGTGTCTCACAGACAGTATCATTTAAGTGTCTCACAGACAGTTTCAACTTAGTGTCTCACAGACAGTATCAACTTAGTGTCTCACAGACAGTATCATTTAAGTGTCTCACAGACAGTATCAACTTAGTGTCTCACAGACAGTATCATTTAAGTGTCTCACAGACAGTTTCAACTTAGTGTCTCACAGACAGTATCATTTAAGTGTCTCACAGACAGTATCAACTTAGTGTCTCACAGACAGTATCATTTTAGTGTCTCACAGACAGTATCATTTTAGTGTCTCACAGACAGTTTCAACTTAGTGTCTCACAGACAGTATCATTTAAGTGTCTCACAGACAGTATCAACTTAGTGTCTCACAAACAGTATCATTTAAGTGTCTCACAGACAGTTTCAACTTAGTGTCTCACAGACAGTATCATTTAAGTGTCTCACAGACAGTATCAACTTAGTGTCTCACAGACAGTATCATTTAAGTGTCTCACAGACAGTATCAACTTAGTGTCTCACAGACAGTATCAACTTAGTGTCTCACAGACAGTATCATTTAAGTGTCCCACAGACAGTATCAACTTAGTGTCTTACAGACAGTATCATTTAAGTGTCCCACAGACAGTATCAACTTAGTGTCTCACAGACAGTATCAACTTAGTGTCTCACAGACAGTATCATTTAAGTGTCTCACAGACAGTATCATTTTAGTGTCTCACAGACATCAAATACCATCTTTGTGGTATAACTACCAATAGTCTCTTGAGGTCTTAAGACAGACATTAAGTGCTATTTGTATGACTTACCTGGAGACCTGTAGTATGGTATAGGTGGAGTAGGGGCACTGTATTCTCCTCCAGGTAGTCTGGCCTTGACCCTAAAAAGGTAATCCTTCAAGGGGCTCAACTCTGGGACAGTGTAGGTTGTGGCATAGATATCCTTAGCCAGGGGGTACCAGTCTGACCTTGGTGGTTCTTGGACCTGCAGGTGAAAAAACATATTCTTTTCTTCTTCTTCTACTACCTTTCAACTACCTGTGTATAGGTCTTCAACAAACTCTTTCAGTTCCCTATGAAGCATAGGTCTTCAACAAACACTTTCAGCTCCTTGTGGAGCAAGCATAGGTCTTCAACAAATGCTTTCAAAGCCGTTCTATTTCTAACCATTTTTTTAAGATTATTCCCTGTTTTTCCCATCATCTTCATCTCTGCTTCTAGCTGTCTTCTCCAAGAATATTTTGGTCTTCCTCTTTGTCTTTTTCCTTGGGGATTCCAAAAAAGAGCCTGTTGTGTAATACTCTCAGTTGGCTATCACAGTATGTGTCCAATCCATCACCATTGTCTTCACTGTATCTTTTTATCCACTGGTATTTGACTGACACTTTTCCATAATTCTCTGTTAGTGATTTTGTCCATCCATTTATATAAAACACGTTTGCAATACAAGATTTTCCTGATAACAATCAAGAACGCTGTCTTGTGCACACATTTTTTTCTGCTAACTTGCTTAATACATTTGCTAACAAGGAGTTTAACATGCTGTGGCTGCATGGTTTTTCTGATAAAAAAAAATTTTTTAATAATAGCGAGAAAATACATGAAAATTGATCTAAATCAGACATTTTGTTAGGACAATATGTCCAGGAAGTTGGAAAAATGGTTGATCAGAAAAAATTACAAGGTTTTAGATGGAATAATTGTGAAAACATCAATATTTAAAAGCAGCAAAAATGCTACTTTTGGGCGTGGTGACGCCGGCTACTTGTGAGACAGAAAGTTTTAACTTTTTAACCTTCAGGATTTCTTGAGCTGGGTGACCTGTAATCATCACATAAGGGTTGATGACCCATAACTGATATTTTACTGTCTTGAAATTTTACACAAAGTAATCCAAAGTTAGGTAAGGATATCAAAAGCAAGAGGAGCTTTTGTTGCACTGGGAAACATATGGAAGTACAAAGAAATTAGGTTAAATACAAAAATAAAAATGTTCAACTCCAATGTTAAGTCAGTCTTATTATATGGCTGTGAAACATGGAGAACAACAAAATTGACAATCATGAAGATACAGACTTTCATTAATGGATGCTTGCGCAGAATAAAAGGATGGAAATGGCAGGATAAAATCACTAACATAGAATTATGGAAATGTACCAGTCAAATAACCAGTGGATAAAGAGATACAGCGAAGATGATGGTGCTGGATAGGACACACACTACGGAAGCCAACCCAGAGTATTACACACCAGGCTCTTTTTTGGAATCCCCAGGGGAAAAGACAAAGAGGAAGACCAAAGAATTCTTGGAGAAGACAGATAGAAGTAGAGATGAAGATGATGGGGAAGACATGGAATGATCTTATGAGAATGGCAAGAAACAGAACGACTTGGAAGGTGTTTGTTGAAGACCTATGCTCCACAGGGATCTGAAAGGTAGAAGAAGAATACAAAGTTCTTCAAAATATACTTTACTTGATGCATTTATGTCCACAAATAATGAAATTAGCACAAGAAATAGTAATAGAGGGTAAAGCCACTATTTGTCAGAAATAAAAACATTTTTACATCAACAATTAAACTAATAGCCTACACAAATTAACACAGCAAACACAAGGTAATTGACACAGGAAGTAATTTAGATCTTCTTCAAGGTATGAAGTACTAGTATTGATGAATATAAATACAGAATTGATTCTTTACTTTAAACATTCAACCGCACCCCATCTGAGCAGATGTGTTTTTGGTTTGATAATTGCTTCACACAACAAATGGATGTGTTGGTCAGTGATCTGGAAAAAGTTAACCCAAGGGAGAAAAGAATAGAGCCACTGTTACCTGCCATACATGTTGTAAGAGGCAACTAAGGTTTGAAATATTCGCCTGTGCAGTTGAGTAGGATGTGCATGGAATGACTTTGTGATAGGATTTACTGATTCATTCATTGAGTGCATCTCTGCCTCAAAGGTTGGCTACCATGGAGTGCCATTTCACTCTGTCTTTTGCTTTGATGGTGCAGGTTGTCATAGGCTGACTTGTCCATCTTTTGTTGTTACTCACCACATTAGTCTTGGTCTGCCTCTTTTATCTTGTATATTCCCTTCCAAGTTACTTTTCGTATACTGTTGTGTCTTTTATCATGCTCCAAAAATCTCATTTGTCTTGTTTGAATTGTAGTTAGTAGTTCTCTTTACATTTTTAGTTATTTTAAGACTTCATCATTTGTTTTCTTTTCTTTCCATCCAATTCTACCTAGTCTTCTATATATCCACATTTCAAAGGTTTCAGTTTTCTGTCTTGTTTTCTTGTCTAATGTCCATGATTCTGCACCATACAGAAATTTTGAGAAGATATAGCACTTTGCTATTCTTAGTTTTAGCCCTGGCGTTATTTGTTTTGATGTTAGAATACTTTTCATGGCAATAAAATTACTTTTTGCCATTCCTTTTCTTTTGTTTATTTCAGTTGTACATTTTCCATCACTGGTTATAGTATGTCCAAGGTAGTTGTATCTCTGATCTGTCTTCAAGTCTATTCCTCCAATTTTGATATCCTCTTGTTTTCCCTCTTGGTAAAGTGTCCTAACATTCCATGTACTTATTTTTAGATTTTCCTCTGACATAAGTTAGAATTCCTCTCCATGGCTTTCTCTGGAATAGTTTGTGAAGAGGTTCCAGAATTTATTGATGCATTTTTGGAAAATGCTGTGACAAGTGGTGGAGTGGATATGATGAATTCCTAATTGCAATGAAACTGGTTACATAGAAAGAAGAGAATAGGAATTTAACCCAGTTGGGAAATGACAAGACCAATCCACTTACTGCAACCTATCCACTTATTCATCTTAAATCATATTACAAAGAAAGTTTCAAATTTAATTTAATTTGGCCACAAATGTGAAAAAATTAACTTTTTAAAATGGTTTATGCTCATCATCCCCAACCTATGGTGCAATAAATGTTACTGACCTCCACTGAGTATGTGAAAGTTGTGTTCGCACCAAAAGGAGGGATGTACACCGGGTTCCAGTGAAGTCTTGCAGAGTAAGGCTGGTTAACGTCTGGGTCTATCCTCAGATTTGTGACGGGGACTCCTGTTGTGACTGTGAGGAAAATAAGGTAAATCTGTGACTTATTGCCAGTAAATAAGATAATGATTCCTTTTATTCAATTGTAACAAGATGAGATAGTATGTGTTTGACTATCAGAAAATAGATAAGGTAAGTTTACTTCTGTCTCTTAACTCTTTCCGTATGTTTCGATGCACCATGCCAATTTCTGTCACGTACATTTCGCCCACAGTGCGTCACTCTCAATTTGATTAGTGTAAACTGTCATCAAACCATATTCTTTTTATATGTCTTGTATCATCTTGGTATTCTATCTATCTATTGACCTTTCGAGCCGTTGCCTGCCCATAGGGCGTAGACCAAGATACACCTTCTCGTATCTGAATTTTTGTTCCAGCAGTTTTCTTTTAAAGATATTTTATCAAATCTCGCCATTTGTCTCTGTTCTGTGCAAGCAGCTCTATCTCATTGAGAGAGCCGAATCCTGTTGCTCTTGCCTCTCTCATCAATGTTCTTCTCAGTGTCTCCCTGGGTCTTCCTCTTTTTCTCTTACCTGTTGTTTCCCATATGAGGGCCTGCTTTGCTATTCGGTTATTATCTCTTCTCATCACATGTCCAACATATGACCATCGTCTTTTCTTTATTACTGAAGATATTAGTGGTTGATTGGCAATTTCTCTTGGTATTGGTGAAATATAATTCCTTGTTTGATCATCTAAAAATTCATTTATAAAATGTTAAGTGTTAGATCAATATAACAATGCTTATTGATTTTTAAAAACATGAAAAAATGTTGTCTCTGAAATCACTTCCGCTAAATTGATAAAAACCTTCCGTACTGAAAGAGTTAAGAAATAGAATGTGTCAAGATAACAGGGACTATATGTCAAGATAGCAGAGATTATGTGTCAAGATAACATGGATTATGTGTCAAGATAACAGGGATTATGTGTCAAGATAACAGTGATTATGTGTCAAGATAGCAGGGATTATATGTCAAGATAGCAGGGATTATGTGTCAAGATAACATGGATTATGTGTCAAGATAACAGGGATTATGTGTCAAGATAGCAGGGATTTTATGTCAAGATAACAGGATTATGTGTCAAGATAGCAGGGATTATGTGTCAAGATAGCAGGGATTATATATCAAGATAGCAGGGATTATGTGTCACGATAATAGGGATTATGTGTCAAGATAGCAGGGATTATATGTCAAGATAACAGGGATTATGTGTCAAGATAACAGGGATTATGTGTCAAGATAGCAGGGATTATGTGTCAAGATAGCAGGGATCATGTGTCAAGATAACAGGGATTATGTGTCAAGATAAGAGGGATTATGCGTCAATGTTCTGTGGGGTATTTTATGTTTGATGTTCATTGAGAAGTTTGCTACATCATTGGCCACCATCTTCAGGAACTGGTTTTCCAGCTACATCATTGGCCACCATCTTCAGGAACTGGTTTTCCAGCTACATCATTGGCCACCATCTTCAGGAACTGGTTTTCCAGCTACATCATTGGCCACCATCTTCAGGAACTGGTTTTCCAGCTACATCATTGGCCACCATCTTCAGGAACTGGTTTTCCAGCTACATCATTGTCCACTAACCTCAAAAACTGGCTTTCCTTTATGATTGGTATAATTTAAAACAGACTACAATTGGTATAATTTAAAACAGACTACAATTGGTATAATTTAAAACAGACTACAATTGGTATAATTTAAAACAGACTACAATTGGTATAATTTAAAACAGACTACAATTGGTATAATTTAAAACAGACTACAATTGGTATAATTTAAAACAGACTACAATTGGTATAATTTAAAACAGACTACAATTGGTATAATTTAAAACAGACTACAATTGGTATAATTTAAAACAGACTACAATTGGTATAATTTAAAACAGACTATGATTGGTAAAATTTAAAACAGACTACAATTGGTATAATTTAAAACAGACTATGATTGGTATAATTTAAAACAGAAAACAATTGGTATAATTTAAAACAGACTACAATTGGTATAATTTAAAACAGAAAACAATTGGTATAATTTAAAACAGACTACAATTGGTATAATTTAAAACAGACTACAATTGGTATAATTTAAAACAGACTACAATTGGTATAATTTAAAACAGACTACAATTGGTATAATTTAAAACAGACTATGATTGGTATAATTTAAAACAGACTACAATTGGTATAATTTAAAACAGACTACAATTGGTATAATTTAAAACAGACTACAATGTGTATAATTTAAAACAGATGAACTGACCTGGCTTTCTGTAGACAGGTATAGTTGCAGATGGCTGAGTTAGGCCTAGAGGTGTTTCTCCTCGCAGCCTGAACACATAATCATGTTTTGGCTCTAGGCCAGTCACCTAGGCCATGAAAATAAGCAGATTATAACTCAAAAATTTTTGAGAATTCAACATAAACTAATAACCCTGATAGAATAAATATAACCCAAACATTTTTTTAGAATTGAACACAAACAAGATAAAAATAACAGAATATAACAACAAAATAGTATTTATAAAGGCTAAGCATATTAAAAATAGACATAATAGAATATATTTTTTAAATTATGTTTAAGACTTGGCAAAGGAAAAAAATTAACATGACAGAATATGACCCAAGTATTATTAAAACCTAGACCAAATATGTAATAATGTAGAACTTCAACTGGATGAATTTGTAAAATGTAATACAATTTAACATATTTCAGAAATTGAATAATACATCGGTTCACTAACAAAGATATATTGGGTAATTAGCCAACACATGGGTTATAACAAAGTTATATTGGACAATTAACCAACACATCGGTTCACTAACAAAGCTATATTGTACAATTAACCAATACATCAGTTCGCTGACAAGCTATTTTGGACAATTAACCAACACATCGGTTCACTGACGTAGCTATTTTGGACAATTAACCAACACATCAGTTTATTAACTCTTTACGTCCGTGTGAGCTCTGTCATCGACGCTTGCTTAATCACATTTCTGCCAAAAGAACTCTGACAAAGTCGCTTTCATTTTGTTTCGTTACTATGAAAATTAAACATTTTAAACTGCTGCATCCGGAAGGAATATCGCTCTAATCGAATTTCCTGTCTTTTGAAAAGCTTAGATTAATCCAGCGTGTTGTTTTGTTCACAATATCGTCGAAATTTGAGTTGTTTTTTTTTTGAGTATTCAATCAGCTGATTTGTGTTTACAAGTTAAAAATGGCTAGCAGCAGTGAAGTATCGTTTGCTTTTAAACGCAACTTATTATTAACAGCAGATAAAGCTAGAGAATTATGTTATGAGGACTTTGAATGTGATAGTGATGTCAATGATGTTAGTTTTAGTAGCTCTGACGAAGAAGCAAATATTCTTAGTAGTTCCAGCAGTTCTGAAGGGGAGCTACAGAAACCTGGACCCAGTGCCAAGTGTAGAAAAATATTGCCTAAAGTGTCTTCTAGTGGTACTAGGGGTGGCTCTTGTGAGTGGAATTTAGTACCAAACAGTAACACTACCAACAATAACAATGATGAAACTGTTACTTTCAACAATTTTAGATTTCATCCTAAAGAAGGGTGCAGTCCTGGAGTCAATGAAAAGTCTGGCCTCAGTGAACAGTCCTCACCCTTTGACTGTTACAAGGTATTGCTTACTGACAATATTGTTGATTTTATTGTCAATTCCATAAATGAATATGCTGCACATAAAATAAGTACAAATACACCAGCGTTAAAGAGGTCTTGTTTCAACAATTGGAAGGAGTTTTCACGGTATGAATTTTTAAAATTTTGGCAACGACCATTGCCATCGAAACATGAATGGTTGTGACCGCGCCGACCAAATGATTGGCTACTACGGTGTTCATAAGCGACGGAGCAAGAAGTGGTGGAAGAAGATATTTCATTGGGTGATGGAGATAGTTTGCACCAATGCTTTTATTTTATATAAATTGGTGAGTGCCAAGAAAATTAATCTCAAGCAGTTCAAGTTATCTCTAATTGATTTCCTTCTTCGGCTGGCTGCTGATATCATGCCTGAACCTGAGAGGGCCATCAGAGTCTCAACAGGCAGACCAAAGATATCTAACCCCATACAGCGGTTAGCGGGGACAAAACATTTGATTTCCTACAGCGACAAGGAACGCAGGTGTAAGGTTTGTAGCAAACCTAGTGCCCCAAGACGGACTAATTTTTTGTGTGAAGGATGTGATGGCATGCCGCATCTGCATCCAAAACACTGTTTCAAACTGTGGCACACAAAGGCCACATTTGATTCAGACTTGTAAATAAATAATTAAAATGTTGCGGCTATGTAAATATTGTACATAAACTTTAAATTTAATCTATTTACCCGTGTAATATATTTAGTTGACTGCCACACCTCCCTTCTTAAGTACATAAAAATTTCACATAAAAATGACATACCATAAAGAATTGTGTGTATAGTGCAAACTAGTTTCCGTAGGATAGTGAAACTTTCCTAATTTGTTCAGAAGTGGATATATTTACTTGGAAACACATTTCCAGCACTGTTGGATTAACCATCACACCCATTTTGGGTAGGTGAGTACCAATTTTTATATTAAAAAAATTTTTTTTCAACAAATTTTAAATATTAATTGCTTAAATTCTTATCCTTCAATTTTTTTTCAAAAATATTGTTTCTGATTATGAATCTGTGTCCTTTGCCCTTCAATTTGCTAATTTATATGTCTATGACTTGTTATAGTGAAAATATGAAAGATTTAGTGAAAGAAGTATTTTTCAGGAAAAATAACTGTGGAGTAAAAATTTCACATAAAAATTACATGCCATGAAGAATTGTGTGTATAGTGCAAACTAGTTTCCGTAGGATAGTGAAACTTTCCTAATTTGTTCAGAAGTGGATATATTTACTTGGAAACACATTTCCAGCACCGTTGGATTAAAAACCACACCCATTTTGGGTAGTTGAGTACCAATTTTTATATTAATTTTTTTTTTTTTTTTAATTTTAATTATTAATTGCTTAAATTCTTATCCTTCAATTTTTTTCCAACATATTGTTTCTGATTATGAATCGGTGTCCTTTGCCCTTCAATTTGATGCCTAATTTATATGTCTATGACTTTTTATAGTGAAAATATGAAAGATTTAGTGAAAGAAGTATTTTTCAGGAAAAATAACTGTGGCAAAACAGTAGTGACTGGGTAGAAAAACTACGGTCATTAAGAGTTAACAAAGCTATATTGGACAATTAACCATGACAATTGAAATAAAATATA
Source organism: Megaustenia siamemsis (assembly GCA_032433765.1). Taxonomy (NCBI): domain Eukaryota; kingdom Metazoa; phylum Mollusca; class Gastropoda; order Stylommatophora; family Ariophantidae; genus Megaustenia; species Megaustenia siamemsis. The sequence goes on along the minus strand of JAVIAB010000145.1, from coordinate 39,761,154 downwards.
CAAAATAAAAATGACAAATATGAATGACAATTTTGCTTCTTCTATAATAACTGTAGCAATGTGGTTTTACAGAAGAATGTTGAGTTAACCATGTATAGCTAAGAAGAGTAATGAAAATGTTCTGAAGGAGGGCAAAGCAAAAAGAGAGCTAATTTCCAATATTAGGAAGAAACAATCATCATTTTTCGGTCATGTAATGAGAAGAGAACAACTGAAATATACTGTAACAACTGGGAAAATTGAGGGACGAAGAGATAGAAGAAAGCAAAGAGATAAAATACCAGACAGCTTAAGAGAATGGCTTGGCAGCAGGTCAACAGCAGAAATTATAAATAACTGTTGAGATCAAAAGTTGTGGAGAGACATGATCACCTACGCCAGCAGGCCCGGTACTTGATGATGCTGATGATGAAGATAATAACTGTTCTTTTTAGTGTTTCTCTAGGTTTTCCCTTTTCTGTGTCCTGATGTTTCCTATAGAAGAGCATGTTTTGGAATTCTCTTGTTGTCTCTTCTCAATACAAGCACAACATATGTCCATCTTCTCTTCTTAAAGTCATTGGTTGCATGGCCATTTCTATTATCTCTGTTAGTCTTCAATTCATTCCATTGTACACAGAGTATTTTTCTTAGGCATTTGTCTTCAAAAGCGTTTAGTTTTTCTTAATCTCTTTTGCTGTGTTCCAGCTTTTACATGCAGAGGTAAGAGTTGGTAATATGTTTGAGTTGAATATTCTACGTTTACCCTCACGGATGTTGGAGGAAAATCTTACTTAAAATATTACAGTGAATAGATGAACTATGAACATTCTACATGAATATCACATCAAGGTGGGTGATGCCTTATGGGAGTAAAGGTAAAGTACGAGACTTCAATCGGTGTCTTAGCATGCGAGTTTTCACCCATATGTGCTCAGCCACCTATTCAGATGTGTATGGAGACTTCTGGATAGTGTCACTTCAAGCATTAAAACTCACAATGTGAGGCTGCATTCCTCACTTTCCCAGATTACTACCCTGATGAGAATGCTAAGCAGGAAGCCAATGAAAACTTGTCAGTCAATACAATACTGGTGTCATTAATTGAGGGAGATACTTCGAAGGAGACCCGAGCAAGTATGGACTTGTCCGATAAGAAATGAAGATGACTTGTCAACTAAACTAAACTATAAATAGTAACAGCTTCCTTTCTTTGTTTGGGAGATGAGATATTAATTTGGATGATTCCACTGGCACGGGCAGTTGAGCAACTATGGATTTTAATTTATTTGCAGTGATACTGGGACCTTCCATAACCATAACTAAACTATAAAATATAAACTAAACTAAACTAAACTAAACTAAACTGAACTGAACTGAACTGAACTGAACTGAACTGAACTGAACTGAAATGAGCTGAAATGAACTGAAATGAACTGAAATGAACTGAACTGAACTGAACTAAACTGAACTAAACTAAACCAAACAGTTATGACTTATCTAAACTGACCTTGTGGGATAAACCCGTGACTCCCCGAGCCACCGGCCTCCAGTCATAATCAGGCACTCTCTGAGCCTCAATCATGAAGGACAGAGGGGTCTCATCCAAGTCAAAGGCTGGTACATCTACCAGCTTCCAACGCAGCCCAATGTAGTCATCTCCAATGTCTGAAAGTTCTGGTGATGGAAGGGGGATTCTGGGAGTTGCTGAAATTTCGGAAGCAATGAAATGTGCATTAGCAGAAGATTTATACACTCCGTAGAATATTCACTGATAAAATATTTCTTTTTTTACCTATTGTACTTTATCAGCAAGGTAGATCAAAACACCATACTAACATATCATAAACAATATGTCTTACCAAAATTACTTATTAAATAAACAACATACCTCACCAGTGTACAACACAGAGTATAATACATACAAAAATACCATAAACAGAATCTCATAAACAGCATTGTACAACAGTAATGCCCACCAATTCACACAAACATATTATAAACATCATGCCTCACCAGCACATGACATCTCTGAATACCTCACCAAAATACATTAAAAATACCGCATCTGTATGCAACACTAAAAATACTTCACAATCAATAACACACATGAGGTATCATCATCATGAATTACATAAAATACCTCAGTAGCATGCAGCACTCAAAATATCTCACCAGTACACAACACTCAAAATGTCTCACCAGTACACAACACTCAAAATGTCTCACCAGTGTACACAACACTCAAAATGTCTCACCAGTACACAACACTCAAAATATCTCACCATTACACAACACTCAAAATGTCTCACCAGTACACAACACTCAAAATATCTCACCAACACACAACACTCAAAATGTCTCACCAGTACACAACACTCAAAATGTCTCACCAGTACACAACACTCAAAATGTCTCACCAACACACAACACTCAAAATGTCTCGCCAGTACATAAAACTCAAAATGTCTCACCAACACACAACACTCAAAATGTCTCACCAACACACAACACTCAAAATGTCTCACCAACACACAACACTCAAAATGTCTCACCAACACACAACACTCAAAATGTCTCACCAGTACACAACACTCAAAATGTCTCACCAACACACAACACTCAAAATGTTTCACCAACACACAACACTCAAAATGTTTCACCAGTACACAACACTCAAAATATCTCACCCATACAAAACACTCAAAATGTCTCACCAACACTCAACACTCAAAATGTCTCACCAACACACAACACCCAAAATGCCTCACCAGTACACAACACTCAAAATATCTCACCAGTACCTAACACTCAAAATGTCTCACCAACACACAACACTCAAAATGTCTCACCAACACACAACACTCAAAATATTCCATTATCAAAAAATACTCATCAAGCATCACAATCACACAAAACAAACAATATACCACCATCATAAAAAATTCAAAATACCTTACTTTCACACAACACTCAAAATACCCCACCATCTTATTTAACTATCTTTACAGCATGTTTCCTATAATGGGGTCTACTTGGGAGACATAAAACCGGAGAATAATGGCTACTTGTCAAATTCAACTGACATGGACATACTAACTTGACAAATGTGCCCACCAAAAATTATACTAATTTTTATAAAACAGAACTGACATACCAGCCTGACGATATAGGAAGACGGGTAGTGATGGTTCAGACATTCCTGTATCAGTCACAGTTCGAACCCGGAATGCATAATCCTGACTTGGTTTCAAGTCAGTGATTTCATAGCTCCAAGCGTCAGTTCGAGGTACCAATGTATGCCAGTTGGTGTCTGGGGGCTCTCTGACCTGTATTATACCAAGAAATTTATATTCTTCTTTTCATCACTGAAAATTTTATTTCTATTTTATTCTATTTCTATTTCTATTGACCTTTCGAGCCGTAGCCGGCCCATAGGGCGTAGACCAAGATACTCCTTCTCCTATCTGAATTTTTGTTCTAGCAGTTTTCTTTTAAAGATATTTTATCAAATCTCGCCATTTGTCTCTGTTCTGTGCAAGCTGCTCTATCTCATTGAGGGAGTCGAATCCTGCTGCTCTTGCCTCTCTCATCAATGTTCTTCTCAGTGTCTCCCTGGGTCTTCCTCTTTTTCTCTTACCTGTTGTTTCCCACATGAGGGCTTGCTTTGCTATTCGGTTATTATCTCTTCTCATCACATGCTATTTTATTAATTTAGAAAAAAAAAAAATGAAATGAACAATAAAAGTTTGAACATTTCAGCCAAACATAAAATATTTCAAATAATTAAATGATAATAAAAGAAAACATTGTTATAGAACACCAAGTCACAAGTAATAAACTTTTAATATCTGGGAACAACATTCACCGAAGATAGTAAAATCAATAAAGAAAAGGATAACCAATGTAACGAAGCAAACCAAATATTAGGACAGCTATTCCCTATACTTCAAGATAAACCACTACATAGCACCACCAAGAAACATATTATATATATAAAAAAAAAAGTAAAGTGCTCCTGTCATGCCAAATGGCTGGTGTATAGGGAATATGGTGTTCTATCTATCTATTGTCCTTTCGAGCCGAAGACGGCACATAGGGCAGAACCACAATCTCAAAAACAGAAACCTTGTGTGCCAAAATGGCACATATTGCAGAGATCACTGCTTCTAAAATCTATGGTCTGTTTCCATAACAATGCTTTTTACAATGACAGCTTGTCAAGCCATCGATCAATCTCCTTAGTTGCCTCTTACGATATGCCTGGAAGGTCACAGTGTCACTATTCTTTACATCCCACATAATGAGGCCCCGGTAACACACGGGAGTTATATGGTGTTAGTGACCATAAATTTTACAGACATTTGGCACATGATTTTTGGGGTAATGTGGTCGGTATTACGCCCGTGCCACTTTTTTCCCAGAAAAAAATCTGGTACCCATTTAAGGCTGAGTGAACCTGGAAGCCGTCAGTAGGGATCGAACCCTACCTCTTGTCCTTTGTAGTTAAGTTCACTAACCACTGAGCTATCGTGGCTCCCAAGATTGTAATTCAGTCCCACAATGTCAAACATAGTCACTTACAACTAAGTATAAAAGAAACCTTGTTGCTACAGAGGTGAGATGTCTGAGAAAAGCTCTCGGCATGACCAGAAAAGACAGAATCATAAATGATTTTACAAGAGAAAGAGTAGGCATTGAACCAATCCTAAGCTATATACAGAAAAAATAACTAAAATGGTTTGCTCATCTAGAAAGAATGCTGTGTGATTCCTTCTTCTTCTTCTTCTACTTTTTTAGCTCTCAGTGGAGCATAGGTCTTCAACAAACACTTTCCAAGTCGTTCTGTTTTTTGCCAATCTTTTAAGATCATTCCATGTCTTCCCCATCATCTTCATCTCTGCTTCTATCTGTCTTCTCCAACAATTCCTTGGTCTTCCTCTTTGTCTTTTCCCCTGGGGATTCCAAAAAAGGGCCTGTTGTGTAATACTCTCAGTTGGCTTCCGTAGTGTGTGTCCTATCCAGCGCCATCGTCTTTGCTGTATCTCTTTATCCACTGGTATTTGACTGGTACATTTCCATAATTCTATGTTAGTGATTTTGTCCTGCCATTTCCATCCTTTTATTCTGCGTAAGCATACATTAATGAAAGTCTGTATCTTCATGATTGTCAATTTTGTTGTTCTCCATGTTTCACAGCCATATAATAGGACCGCCTTAACATTTGAGTTGAAAATTTTTACTTTTGTGTTTAACCTAATTTCTTTGGATTTCCATATGTATCCCAGTGCAATGAAAGCTCCTCTCGCTTTTGATATCCTTATTTTGGTATCATTTTCTGTTCCTCCCTCTTTTGTGTGATTCTTTGCATACAAAGTATTTATGAAAAAGAGAAGGGAGAAGAGCAAGAAGCAGATCTAGAGTAAGATAGACAGACAACATCAAAGAAATGCTGCAACAACATAATATGACAATGATTGAAGCTGCTAAAAGAGTGAGAACCAGAACTTTGTATCTTCCTCAACACCCAAATAGGTACAAGTAGAAGTGAGGAAAAAATACAATTGTTTGTGGTTAAAGATTTGAAACTTAACAATACAGATGAAATATTACAAACTGAACAAGTGAGGTGAAACATAAAAGTACTGAACAGTTTATTTAAATCTATCTTTCTAGTCCTTAATTACAAACAGGAATGCCTGAGGCAGTGCACCCATAGTGGCTAAATAGTTCATTGTCATGTGCCATACTAGTTGGCAAAGGCGATCAATACTCTGTCCACAGAGCATTGTATAAATTCTGTTGTTGACAAATGATCATGCCACAACACCAAGCTATCTAGAATCTTCTCTCTTTGTTGCCCATGATTTCTCTTTCCTTGTATTTTGCCAGTTATAGCCAAGTATTCCAACTTTCCTCTTCTTATGATGTGCTCAAAGAATGTAAATTACTTCTTTCTGATGTTTTTTAGGAGTTCTCTTTTTGTGTTGGCCTCATTGAGGTGGCTAAATAGATGGGGAAGGCAAATAGCAGCTAGGAAGAATCATTAGCACCTCACACTCCAAATACTGTGCACAAGTACGGGGAAGTCTTGTATTTCCATTAAGACACATATATATGTTACAACATTAATATATATTAAGACTTTAATACATTTTATGAAATTACTATGTGACACTTTACATTATTTCTTGAAATCTTAGCTAATTAATTATATTCTCTTATACAATAGCTTGACTGTCTAGTCTTTTATGTTTTGCCCAAATTTTAAGTATTTTTAGTTTTGTTAACTCAATGAGTTTTTAAGTAGATCTTAGCAAAACTTGTTAATTTTTTCAATATTTTAAAACATTCCCTGACCTCAAGTCTGAAAACTTGTGGGATGTGTCTCTGTGTTGAACTTGGGTAATGTGTAGGGTGCCAGTTGACACGAACAGAGTCATCATAAATTTCTGACAATGTCGGTCGCTCAACAGGGACTGTAGGTAGAGCTGGAAATATAAGAAAATACTTTTGAAAGAGTATTCTTTGAATCCAGACTAGTTTGATATTAATTTATGTTGTGGCACACAATTCACAATTGGCTTGTAAATTTTACCCCCTTTTTGTTACACTCATCTGCTTTTGGAAAGCTTTTTTTTTTTTAATTTGTTATTCACAGTCTTTTAATGTTCCCAATCTTTCAACAAGGCAGAGAGTTATAAAGGCACATTTTCCTTCTTGTAAATAAATTATTTTATAAGGTTGACAATTTACTCTACACAACAGATCCATGCCACAAAACAGTCATAAGCTTTCACAGCTGTTGACTTCTTTAATCTGCTTCCATATCAATGAACTTGAGTTTCCTTTTAGCACATTACACCCTTTTGATCTAATCAATGTGGGAATGTTCCAGTTAGTTTTGCTCCTGACTTCTTCTTTTGAACTCCCTATGAAGCATAGGTCTTCAACAAACACTTTACAAGCTGCCATGTCAAGTATGCCATTATCTTAAGATTGCTCCACGTATTCCCCATCCACTTCATCTCTGCTTCCACCTGTCGTCTCCAAGTATATTTTGACCTTCCCCCTGGTCTCTTCCCCTGGGATTAAAAAAAATGACTTGTCATGTAATATTCTTTCAGCTGATTTCTTCAATGTGTGTCCTATTCAGCACCACCATCTTTGTCTTATCTATTTGTCCACTGGTATTTCGTCATATATCTTCTAGATAGAGAGCCTGGAAGGCTGAATTAATTTCAATTTTAATTTATTTACTTGTGGAGTCTGTGGAGTTTTTGTGGCTTATTTTTGTATTTTTAACAGTACAGAATAGCTAGTCCCATGTCTAACACTCTTTAGATGCCCTTTTGGGCCACAGCAGTGTTCAGATTTCCCACTGACACAGCTCTTGGAATTATGGGAACACAGGTCATTGAAAATAAATGTATTTTATCTTCCTGGAAAGGCATAAATGAGCAAATAAACTAAAGTATCAGAGACAAACAACTGTGGTTAACATAAAGTACTCTCTTTGTGTGCCAAAGAAAAGCTATTAATATTGAGATCATCACTCTGACATCTAAATTCTCTGTCATTTAAAATCATACTTGATACAGCATAACATTGGGTATGAATAAAGATAAATGTTACAACTTGAGTAGACATATATATGTTGATGTATTACACACGTTATGTAAGGAATATGCATGTGTCAGTTTTGTGGATATCAAATAGCATTAACTCTTTCCTTACGTTTTAACGCACTGTGAGCCATGCCAATTTCAGCTGTGTACATTTTGCTGCATAGTGCACCACTCTCACTTTGATTAGTGTGAACCGTCATCAAACTATATTCTTTTTACAAATTTTGCACCATCTTGGTATTTGTGAAATATAATACCTTGTTCAATTATCTAAAAATTATATATAATGTGTTATGTTAGATTAATATAAACATATAGATTGATTCTTAAAACCGTACAAAATGTTGTCTCTGAAATATCTTCTGTTGCATTGATGAAAAGTTTCCATGTAGAAAGAGTTAAAAACAGTAAAAATGCTAGAAGATAAAATAGATAGGTGAATATTACTTTTCATTTTGGAGAGCAACTATGGTCAAGGTGAGATGTGTAAATTGCAAGTTGATACATAATTTACACATGTAATTGTTAATGTTTTTTGCATGACATACATATAAAGTGATTTGTTTAAAAAAATGAATATGTATAATATTTCTGTTAAATATCAGACATAAGTGTAAAGTGTTAGTGCCGTGTGTCATAAGAAATATAAAGAGCATATGTGAATATGTTTGATGCCATATAAAGTATAGATAAATAAGTAATAAAACTGCTTAAAATAATAATATATGTAAAGTGTGCTTTTAAACATCATTTGGACAAGTAAAGTAGTAAAGTCATTTACACAAATGAAGTGTGATATTAAATAAACATCATTTACCCATGTTAAGTGGCAGTGTTAAGCATTATATAGATACATAATTTGTGAGTGCATACATCATTTAGCAATGTAAAGTGTGAGTATAACATTCATATAACTACCAATTTGTGAATGTTATCCATAGATTACGACACTTTTATACAATTTATGAACTCAAAATACAAATTCTTGGAGTTCAACAATTTGCCACGGGTAAACATTTCCTCTCTCCTTATAACTTCCTAATTATTGCTTTATGTGACCCCTAAGTGCTGGATTTGTTTTCTTTGATGTTAGATTTTATTTTTTTTTTAAACCACATGCGCTTCATAAAAATTATGAAGGTGTCATAATAACATGACTGTTTTTTTTTTTTTTTAGAAAAAAAAAACAATTTTCATAAAATTACTTTTTTTTTCCTTATGACAGGAAATCTCTTCAGCTGTCAGCGAGAAATAAAAAAAACCTTTGTAACATGAGATAGGCAGCGAATGACGCTAAGAGGAAGCTGAACATACAACTGGAATGATGAAATTGACAGCTGATGTGTGAATAGACAATATAACACCTCCAGTAGCCACAACATCATGCGATAAATCAAACTTAAGCCAAGAAATTTTTACAGCATCCAATTCCCGTGTCCCTCCTAGTGTAAACACACAGCTGTGTAGCAAAAGTTTAAAAAAATACTATTTTTGGAACTCAAAATGTAACATTTAGTGTTCATAATTTTTACAAAGGTGTCATGAAAATGTGGCTCGCGGATGGGTGTCGCAATCTAGGGTTAAACATATTAATGACGTAAAGTGTTGATGTTATATACGATGTAGACATAAAATGTGTGGATGTTGGACTTCATTTTGACATATAAAGTAATAATGATAAACATCATTTAGACAAATACATCAATGACGTTAAACACCATTTAGACATATAAAGGATTATATAACAATCATTTAGGCATGTGCAGTGATGATGTTAAACATAATTTATACAGTTAAATTGTGAATGTTTAACATCATTTAGATATGTAAAGTGCAGGTGTTAAACATCATTTAGACATGTAAAGTGCAGGTGTTAAACATCATTTAGACATGTAAAGTGCTGGTGTTAAACATCATTTAGACATGTAAAGTGCTGGAGTTAAACATCATTTAGCCACATAAAGTGCTGGTGTTAAACATCATTTAGACATGTAAAGTGCTGGTGTTAAACATCATTTAGACATGTAAAGTGCTGGTGTTAAACATCATTTAGACATGTAAAGTGCTGGTGTAAAACATCATTTAGACACGTAAAGTGCTGGTGTTAAACATCATTTAGACATGTAAAGTGCTGGTGTTAAACATCCTTTAGACATGTAAATTGTGAATGTTAAACATCATTTAGACATGTAAAGTGCTTGTGTTAAACATTATTTAGACATGTAAAGTGCTGGTGTTTAACATCATTTAGACATGTAAATTGTGAGTGTTAAACATCATTTAGACATGTAAAGTGCTGGTGTTTAACATCATTAATACATGTAAAGTGCTGGTGTTAAATATTCTTTGGACATAAAAAGTGTGGATATTGGACATCCTTTTGACATAAAAAGCAATGATGCTAAACAACATTTAGGCAAATAATGAACAAATAATGAACAAATAATGAACAAATGATGAACACCAATTAGACATACACATCACTGATGATAAACACCATTTAGACATATAATGTATTATGTTATAATCATTTAGACATGTAAATTGATGAAGCTAAATGTAATTTATACAATTAATTTGTGAATGTTTAACATCATTTAGACATGTAAAGTGCTGGTGTTAAACATCATTAATACATGTAAAGTGCTGGTGTTAAACATCTTTTGGACAAATAAAATGTGAATGTTAAACATCTTTAGAACAAATAAAATGTGAATGTTAAACATATTTTGGACAAATAAAGTGTGAATGTTAAACATCATTTGGACAAATAAAATGTGAATGTTAAACATATTTTGGACAAATAAAGTGTGAATGTTAAACATCATTTGGACAAATAAAATGTGAATGTTAAACATCATTTATACATGTAAAGTGCTGGTTTTAAACATCATTTGGACAAATAAAATGTGAAGGTTAAACATCATTTGGACAAATAAAATGTGAATGTTAAAAATCATTTGGACAAATAAAATGTGAATGTTAAACATCATTTATACATGTAAAGTGCTGGTGTTAAATATCATTTGGACATAAAATGTGAATGTTAAACATCATTTGGACAAATAAAATGTGAATGTTAAACATCCTTTGCACAAACAAAATGTGAATGTTAAACATCATTTGGACAAGTGAAGTGCGAACATTTAAAATTAAACTTGTAAAGTGCATTACAAATATATACAAAATATATGTGAAAAAAAAAGCAATTGAAAAACTGGTGGACAAAATTAAAATAAGGTGAACATAATCAAAGACAATAAAATTATCACATAAACAACAAAAATATCAATATATGACATTAGCTGATTCATGAAGAATCCAGTCTCTCCGGCACTTAAATATTTGTGCTCATTTCTGCAGGTTATAAGCAACCAGTTGTACAATAACGGTGGATCACCTTATCCAACCATTTCATTTCATGGTTTATTTTTTTGTGCCAGGGTACATAAGGGTACAAATATTTCTACAATCGCTGAGAATGAATGAAGAAGGACTTCTCCATCAGGCATTCATGTGGAAACCATCTGGCCATAAAAGAAAATAAGTTAAGACCAAAAGAAACACTAGGCAGAACAACTACTATGGAAGGGTCAACCATGGGTAGAAGAAACAACCAAGACCTATATGAACCAGAAGGAAATTTTCAAATGTGAAGAACTATGACTTCTGCCCTGTGTGCCATCTTCATTTTATGAAGAGCTAACTAACTAACATAAAAGGTAACAAATGTGCTGATTGGCTTGCAGAAACAACAATTTTTTAAGCATAGAGATGCAATGGACCATGTCTCCAGGGAGGCTGGACAAGTCAATTATTCAGATAATGACTGCACATCTGCAACCATGACTGAAAGAATATCAATTCAGAAGAGGAGACGCTAGATTGGCACATTTTGCAGGAACTAAAAAGACTAGTAAAACAATATAGAGTTAATACCAGAAGTTTGAAATATGATGAGGGTTATAGCAATGTAGGGATCTGAGCCGTTAAGGAACTATCTGATGTTCTATGAAGATGAATTGATAACTAACTAAACTATGAAACCAAGTTATCAAAGACAGTAGGCTGGAAATAAGAAAGCAAACCTCTCTTAAATAGAAATCTGTATCCTCAATGCACATTGGATACATCAGTAAGTGCTCGGATTTAATCCCCAATATGTCCCTCGGTGATTGAAGACAAAAAAGGAATTGAAGTCAACGGTCACAACATAAATAATTTGCGATATGCGGATGACACAGTCTTAATAGCAGAGACAGAGAACGAACTACAAGAAATGATAGACATAATAGTAAAAGAAAGCAACAAGAAAGGTCTCAGTCTGAATAGTAAGAAAACAGAAGTAATGGTTATATCGAAGAAACAATCACCACCATCATGCAGCATAAAAATAAACGAGACAAATCTGAAACAAGTGCAACGTGGTAAATACTTGGGCACAATAATAACATCAGATGGGAGATGCACCACAGAAATAGAAAGCAGAATAGCTCAGGCCAAAATAACATTTCAGAAAATGAAAAGTATCTTATGCAACAAATCTATGTCAATAGAAATGAGAAAGAGAGTTCATCAGTGCTATATAGAACCAATTCTGATCTATGGAAGTGAATCATGGACAGTAAACAAACAAATGAAAAGACGATTAGAGGCTACAGAGAGTTTCTCAGAAGAACGTTGAAAGTTCCCTGGTCAGCTAAAAAGACCAATGAGGAAGTTCTCAAAGAGGCCAACACAAAAAGGGAACTCCTAAAAAACATCAGAAAGAAACAATAAACATTTTTCAGGCACATCATGAGAAGAGGAAAGTTGGAATACTTGGTTACAACTGGCAAAATAAAAGGAAAGAGATACCATGGATGACAAAGAGAGAAAATACTGGATAGCTTGGTGTCATGGCATGGAAAACAGTCAACAACAGAACTGATACGATGCACTGTAGATAGAAAATTGTGGAAGGACATGATCGCCTACACCAACCAGTATGGCACATGATGATTGAAGACTGATGACTCCAGTATTTTGTTGATTTGCTATTGTACTCGTTTCTGGTTTCTCCAGCTTTGATCTCATATTCATGCAGTCTGGACATGGCTATAGATCATTGTTTGAATCATTAGCTTGCCTTGTCTCATTGAGGGTAATCAGCCCTGTCCAGCAAAGCTCTCAGCTCAATCGTTTCTTTCCAATCTAGACATTTGTTGTTTCCAAACACACATGGAAACAAAATTAATGCTGGGATTGCTCTATTCTAATCTAGATGTTTCCAAACACTCATAGAAAAATTAATGCTGGGATTGTTCTGTTCTGAACTAGATGTTTTCAAACACTCATAGAAAAATTAATGCTGGGATTGTTCTGTTCTGATAAAGATGTCTCAAAACACTCATAGAAAAATTAATGCTAGGATTGTTCTGTTCTGATCTAGATGTTTTCAAACACTCATAGAAACATTAATGCTGGGATTGTTCTGTTCTGATCTAGATGTTTCAAAACACTCATAGAAAAATTAATGCTGGGATTGTTCTGTTCTGATCTAGATGTTTCAAACACTCATAGAAAAATTAATGCTGGGATTGTTCTGTTCTGATCTAGATGTTTCCAAACACTCATAGAAAAATTAATGCTGGGATTGTTCTGTTCTGATCTAGATGTTTCCAAACACTCATAGAAAAATTAATGCTAGGATTGTTCTGTTCTGATCTAGATGTTTCCAAACACTCATAGACAAATTAATGCTGGGATTGTTCTGTTCTGATCTAGATGTTTCCAAACACTCATAGAAAAATTAATGCTGGGATTGTTCTGTTCTGATCTAGATGTTTCCAAACACTCATAGACAAATTAATGATGGGATTGTTCTGTTCTGATCTAGATGTTTCCAAACACTCATAGAAAAATTAATGCTGGGATTGTTCTGTTCTGATCTAGATGTTTCCAAACACTCATAGAAAAATTAATGCTAGGATTGTTCTGTTCTGATCTAGATGTCTCAAAACACTCATAGAAAAATTAATGCTGTGATTGTTCTGTTCTGATCTAGATGTTTCCAAACACTCGTAGAAAAATTAATGCTAGGATTGTTCTATTCTAATCTAGATGTTTTCAAACACTCATGGAAAAATTAATGCTGGGATTGTTCTGTTCTGATAAAGATGTCTCAAAACACTCATGGAAAAATTAATGCTGAGATTATTCTGTTCTGATCTAGATATTTTCAAACACTCACTGAAAAATTAATGTTGGGATTGTTCTGTTCTGATCTAGATGTTTACAAACATTCATGGAAAAAAAACAATTAATGTTGGGATTGTTCTGTTCTGATCTAGATGTTTACAAACATTAATGGAAAAAAAACAATTAATGTTTGGATTGTTCTGTTCTGATCTAGATGTTTACAAACATTCATGGAAAAAAAACAATGAATGTTGGGATTGTTCTGTTCTGATCTAGATGTTTACAAACATTAATGGAAAAAAAAAAAATTAATGTTGGGATTGTTCTATTCTGATCTAGACATTTGTTGTTTCCAATCTGTCATGGAAAACCTTATGTTGGGATTGTTCTATTCTAATTTAGATGTTTCCAAACACCGATGAAAAAAATTATTATTGGAGTTGTTTAACTGAGACTACTGTCGTCAGCCAGGATAACTGACACAGATATAGGAACACTAGTTGGTAAATTATCCATCTATCTGACTAGAATTTTTTATACCTCACTAATTTATATAAATAAGAATTAGTTTATCCAAAATAAAAATATTGCATATAAGACAAGCCATGACTGAAATGTGCAATGTTAAAGGACAATCAAGGCAAAATTAGGACGAAAAATAATGAAAAAATTGGGGATAAATTTGAGTACCCGTTCTGGAAGAAGGTTGTTCAGAAAAAGCTCTCTCTCCAGCTGAAAACAAAATTGGTATCATTATGAAAAATAAGACTCAAATTATAACAGAACAAACTATAAGTATTTCCTTTCATTTTGGTTTTAAGTTGTTTCCTGCATTCATTAAAGCTCTCCTGAAGCAAAATTATTTTTTATCTACTAGTGAAAGTAGAAATATCTGGCATTAACAGGTGAACCAGAGGAGAATTATGTGAAAAATCTCAACTGAGAATTGAAAACAGACAGTGTAATAAAATTATAATTTATTATTTTAACAAAAAATATAAACAAATTGTAAAAAACTAGACAGTTTTAGGGATAATTATTTTAACAAAAGTATGAACAAATTGTATAAAACAAACAGTTTTAGGGATCATGATTTTAACAAAAATATAAACAAATTATTTAAATAGATATTTTTAAGGATAATTATTTTAACAAAAACATAGTCAATTTGTATCAAACAGAGAGTGTAATAGAAAGAGCTGTGGTTGTATCAGTCAAGAAGACAGCAAAAGTGAATGCTATCACATACAGAGGTATATCTCTTGCCAGGCATGTATAAATGTTTGCTAAAATACTACACTAACAAATTAGATAAAAGGTGAAATTATTACAAAATTAATCTTAGTTTGGAATCAGAAAAGATTTAGGATGTTGTATGTTTTTATTTCCCTTAGTAT
This sequence comes from Megaustenia siamemsis, assembly GCA_032433765.1. Classification (NCBI taxonomy): domain Eukaryota; kingdom Metazoa; phylum Mollusca; class Gastropoda; order Stylommatophora; family Ariophantidae; genus Megaustenia; species Megaustenia siamemsis. The sequence continues at coordinate 39,745,970 of JAVIAB010000145.1, read as the reverse complement.
ATATTAATATACTAACATCAAAATAAATAACACCAGGGCTAAAACTAAGAATAGCTTAATGTTATATCTTCTCAACATTCCTGTATGGTGCAGAAACATGGACATTAGACAAGAAAACAGAACAGAAAATTGAAGCCTTTGAAATCTGGATTTATAGAAGAATAGGAAGAATTGGATGGAAAGAAAAGAAAACAAACGATAAAGTCGTAAAACAACTAAAAATGAAAAGAGAACAACTAAACACAATTCAAACAAGACAAATGAGATTTTTCGGGCATATTAAAAGACACAGCAGCTTACTAAAAGTAATCTTGGAAGGGAAAATACAAGGTAAAAGAGATAGAGGCAGACCAACACTAACATGGGCGAGTAACATCAAAAGATGGACAAATCACCCTATGACAACCTGTACCATTAAAGCAAGAGATAAAGTAGAATGGCGCTCCATGATAGCCAACCTTCAATGGGGAGACGACACTCAATGATGATGATGATGATTTATTCATATAATTTTTAGGTTCTCAGACTTATTTATTTACTGAAATATTTTTTTCATTTTATGCTGTGTCACAATCCTACTCATTTATACATTATCTTGTTAACAAGAACCACAATGATCTTGCGCCGTCTCCACATCAAAGGTTGGCTATCATGGAGTACCATTCCAATCAGTCTCTTGCCTTGATCATGGTACATGCTTTCATAGGTTTTTCTGTCCATCTATAGGTTTTTCTGTCCATCTATAGGTTTTTCTGTCCATCTATAGGTTCTTCTGTCCATCTATAGGTTTTTCTGTCCATCTATAGGTTTTTCTGTCCATCTATAGGTTTTTCTATCCATCTATAGGTTTTTCTGTCCATCTATAGGTTCTTCTGTCCATCTATAGGTTTTTCTGTCCATCTATAGGTTCTTCTGTCCATCTATAGGTTTTTCTGTCCATCTATAGGTTCTTCTGTCCATCTATAGGTTTTTCTGTCCATCTATAGGTTTTTCTGTCCATCTATAGGTTTTTCTGTCCATCTATAGGTTCTTCTGTCCATCTATAGGTTTTTCTGTCCATCTATAGGTTTTTCTGTCCATCTATAGGTTCTTCTGTCCATCTATAGGTTCTTCTGTCCATCTATAGGTTTTTCTGTCCATCTATAGGTTCTTCTGTCCATCTATAGGTTTTTCTGTCCATCTATAGGTTCTTCTGTCCATCTATAGGTTTTTCTGTCCATCTATAGGTTCTTCTGTCCATCTATAGGTTTTTCTGTCCATCTATAGGTTTTTCTGTCCATCTATAGGTTTTTCTGTCCATCTATAGGTTCTTCTGTCCATCTATAGGTTTTTCTGTCCATCTATAGGTTCTTCTGTCCATCTATAGGTTTTTCTGTCCATCTATAGGTTCTTCTGTCCATCTATAGGCTTTTCTGTCCATCTATAGGTTCTTCTGTCCATCTATAGGTTTTTCTGTCCATCTATAGGTTCTTCTGTCCATCTATAGGTTTTTCTGTCCATCTATAGGTTCTTCTGTCCATCTATAGGTTTTTCTGTCCATCTATAGGTTTTTCTGTCCATCTCTTAATGTTATCAGTCCGATTTTAGTCTTTTTCTGCCTCTGCCTTCTTTACATTTATTTCCCCTTCAAAGATGACTTTTAGTTGGTTATTTGTTTCTCTTTCTACATCCTAAAAATTGCATTTGTTTTGTTCAAAATGAATTAAATAATTCTTTCTTCATTTTCAAACATTTAAAAACTTCTTTCTTATTTCCTCTATTCACATAATTTTTTTCCATTCTTCTCTATATCATGGAGAATAATAATCAACATCATGTGCTACACTGATTGATGTAGGCGGTCATGTCCTGCCACAATTCTTTATTCACATTGCATTGTATCAATTCTGATTTTGACTGTTTTCTGTGCTATGATACCATCTTCTTTCATCTACCTTTTTAGCTCACTGTGGAGCATAGGTCTTCAACAAACACTTTCCAAGTCATTCTGTTTTTTGCCATTCTTTTAAGATCATTCCATGTCTTCCCCATCATCTTCATCTCTGTGCTTCTATCTGTCTTCTCCAAGAATTCCTTGGTCTTCCTCTTTGTCTTTTCCCCTGGGGATTCCAAAAAAGGACCTGTTGTGTAATACTTATGGCTTTCTCCGGCTTGCGTCATACGTCTCTTAGACAGAGAGCCCTTATCTTTCCTGGATAAAGGATTTACTTTTATTCTTTTCTTTGACTTGTCCATGTTTGTAAAGTTTTTTTGGCTTATTTTTTTTTACAGTATGGGATAGCCAATCCCATGCCCAACCCTCCTTTCTCGCCTCTTATGAACATGCCTGGTAGGGTATTCCTCTATTTTGCCAGTTGTAACCAAGTATTCCAAGTTTCCTCTTCTCATGATGTGCAAAAAAATTGTGATGTTTCTTAGGAACTCCCACTTTGTGTTGGCCCCTTTGAGAATTTCCTTGGTCTTTTTTAGCTGTCCAGGGAACTCCCAACATCCTTCTGAGAAATCCCATCTCTCTGGCCCCTAATCATCTTTTCATTTGTTTGTCAACTGTCCATGATTCATTGAGAATAATGCAGAAGAAAAAACAATTAGATACAACTTTATACTATAGAATGAAAGCACAAGACACAACTCAACATTAAAGTCAAAATCTTCTTTGAAAAGACAGATGACACAAACAAAATCAATATATTAAAGAAACATTAGAGCATCTCAAAGACTAAATTCTTTCTCCAACTAATTATTTATTATCCATGCTAACCTGCCATAAAGTAGCTTGGAATAAATTGTAAGATATCCTGCCAATATGAGAAATGTGTTCAATATTATTGAATAAACACAAGTCTAGTTATTAACATGATCAGGTGATACCAGTCAGACTCCAAGACGGCTCTAGGATTTTTTTATTGGGGGCTAAATTTAAATCTTAACTTTTGAACTAAAGTGCAGTTATGAATATTGTTGTCTCTATTCCCAGCCCCTTCGATAGATGTAATGGTCCCTAATGTTATAGATACAACTACTTCTTATTAACTGAATATTAACTTAAAATTTTCACAGCTATAACGTTTAGCAAGTTTGCAACATTAAAAAGTTATTTTTATAATTACAAACACACTGATATGTATCAATATATAAAATTCAGCTGAAAAAAATGTGTGATCTTTGATGAAAAAACAGGCAAAAACTGTTTTACCTCTTCTCCTGGAGAAGGAGATTGGCAGAGAAGGATCACTGATGACAGAATCCACTTCTGCTCGAACTCGAAATGCATAATCTGTTGTCGGCTGGATACCGGTCACCTTATAACTTGGGTGTGGCAAGCGAGACACTAGGGGACGCCATTTCCAAGTTGAAGGTTCAAGTGTTTCAACAGAATAAGTGGTAGGTCTGGATACGGCTGGTTGCTTCCATGAGAGTCGGAATGAGGTTGAGTCTATCTCCTCAATCTCAGGAGAGTAGATAGGAGCTGCAAGAAACAAAACAAATTAGAAAGTGGATTATTTAATCTAATAATAAGATTAGTACCTACAAGATAAAGTGGCTTCTTTTATCTACATTTGGTAGCCCCATCATTATCATCATCATCAAATGCCATGCATGCTGGCATAGGTGATCATGTCTCTTCACAACTTTTGATCTTGACAGTTATTTATCATTTCTATTGTTAACCTTCTGTCAAGCCATTCTCTTAAGCTGTCTGGTATCTTCTCTCTTTGCTTCCCTCTTTGTTGCCTCAATTTTCCCAGTTGTCACAATATATTTCAACTGTTCTCAACACTGGCAACCATGTGTTCAAGTGTCTCTAGCCATAGAGGCAGATATTCTCTGACCTGAGGTACTCTAATTTTTTATCGTCTAGACTTTGACATTTTGAGGTAGATACCCCTCCACCTTTTTTTTATTTTCGACTGCCAAACTCTCTTTAACATGTGCAAAGTGCACACTGAACCTCCTGTAAGTAAGATAAAGCCACAAAAACCCACACATTTTAAGTGAAAATTCCCAACTGCCTGTGGAGGGGATTTGAACCTGGAACCTTCTTATCTAGTGGTTGATGTCTTACCTCTAGATCACCCCCCCCCCCCCCCAACCAGTGTTTAATAAATTGGTCTACAAGAAACTAGGTTTACTCCATTGATAGGCCAGTTTTTTTTTTTTCTAGGTTTATCTTATCTTAAATGGGTACCATACATTTTTTTCCCATGAAAGCAATGGCCAGGCATAGTGATGTCCACATTGCTCAAAAATTGTACATAAAGCTGAGAAAAATATTGGCACAACCACCAAATTCCCTAGGGAGCCGCAATAGCTCAGTGGTTAGTGAACTGGACTACAAAGGACAAGAGGTAGGGTTCAATCCCAACCGTCGGCTTCCGGGTTCACCCAGCCTTAAATGGTTACTGGATTTTTTTCTAGGAAAGTAAAGTGGCACGGGCGTAATACCAACCACATTACTCCAAAAATCAAGTGCTGAAGGTCTGTAAAATGTATGGTCACTAACACCATATTCCCTATACGACACTTTGTGTGACAGGGGCTCTTTACTTTACTTTTTTTACTTTCTTATCTAGAGGTTGATGTCTTACCATTAAATCACTCCCCTCTTCCATTACCCCCCTCCCCCCAACCAGTGTTTAATAAATTGGTCTACAAGAAACTAGGTTCACTCCATTGATGGGCCAGTTTCTAGGTTTATCTTACTTAAATGGGTACCATACATTTTTTTCTTATGAAAGCAATGGCCAGGCATAGTGATGTCCACATTGCTCAAAAATTGTACATAAGGCCGAGAAAAATATTGGCACAACCACCAAATTCCCTATAAGCTTGGTTCAAAGTGTGACAGGGTTCCCTTTTATGTTTTTTTATTTGTATCTATTTATCGACCTTTTGAGCCACAACCAGCCCATTAGGCATAGACACAGATACTCTTTCACTGTTTTGAAAATTAATCTTTCTAGCAGTGTCAATCCTTGCAAAGATCTTTTATCAAATCTCGCCATTTGTCTCTGTGTCAATCCTTGCAAAGATCTTTTATCAAATCTCGCCATTTGTCTCTGTGCCAATCCTTGCAAAGATCTTTTATCAAATCTCACCATTTGTCTCTGTGCCAATCCTTGCAAAGATCTTTTATCAAATCTCACCATTTGTCTCTGTTCTGTGCAAGCATCTCAATCTCATTGAGAGAGCCAATTCCTGCTGCCTCTCTCTGATCAATATTCTTCTCAGTGTTTCCCTGGGCTAGCCTCTTTTCCTCCTACCTGTTGTTTCCCACTTGAAGGCTTGTTTCGCTATTCAGGTATTATCTCTTCTCACCACATGTCCAACATGTATACAGCGTCTTTTCTTGATTACTGACAATATTAGTAACTGATTTTTTATTTATAGTTATCAAATTATTACATTGAAATGACTTTATCTATTAAGCTTTACAATTTTGACATCCCGAGCACTAAGGAATTTTTTTATGTCAGACCAACCTTTCAGTTTTCGGTGCAGCCTGGAAGGGAAACTATGAAGACTAGTGCCAAAGCTGTTCTCTGCCTGAATCCTAAAGCTGTAATCCTTCTCAGGGGACAATCCTGTTACGTAGTAGCCTGTGCCAGCTATACGACGAGCAACGGGCTGCCAAGTGTGATCTCCATCTTCCTGTAAAAACATTTTTACCATAACCAATGTAAAAATTATAAAATTACAAATCATGTCACCACCATCAATGTAAAAATTGGGAAATTACAAGTCATGTCATCATCACCATTGTAAAAGTTGTGAAATTATAATTATATCACCACCACCAGCGTAAAAATTCATAAATTACAATTATGGAATTATAGAGATAAAACTGAATAAGTGAAATTAGAAAGCTAACATTTATTCTAAAAAATGAAGCCATGCGCATTATCCTGGGATGTACGAGGGACACTCCCTGTGTAGCAATGAGGTATCTTCTTGACTTTCCAACCATGGATGACAGAATCAAGATCTGGAGAGCACGAGCATACCTGAAGATTAGTACAGATACAGAGCATCCATTGCACCATGTGCTCAACACAGAGAAAGGTACCAGGCTAAAAAGAGGCAAATCATGGGTGGGCCGAGCAGAAGATGTCATCAAACAGGTCATTGGGCTTACCAATATCAGCGTTGGTGAGGAGTGGATACCGGTGCCTACGTCATTCAAAGGGACTTTCTCATGTAATGTCACACTCTACAGGAAAAGTAGGGAACAGAACCCGGTCGTGGTTAATGCTGAGGTCAACGGTCTCATCTGCGATAACATCGATGAGAAAGATGCAGTCATCTATACAGACGGATCTGTAAGATGACACGAAAGAAGTGCATGGGCATTTACAGCACGCTCGGCAGGCAGAATAGCCAAGGAAGACAGTGGTGCCATGACCACGAGTAGCATGACAATGGAGGTGATGGCAGTGACCAAGGCATTCAAATGGTTAGAGTCACAAGACTACACCCACGCATGTATACTGATTGATTCGATGAGCATGATAAAAAAAGTGGAGGCAGGCTTTGTACGCATGCAATGGGTAGAGTCATTGCAGAAATCCAAAATACGTAAGGTCACCTTTGTCTATGTCCCTGGACATGCGGGAGTACGGGGAAATGAGAGAGCGGACAGGTTGGCTAGCTGCGCTGTCGTTGAGGACGGGCAACCGATGGATCAGGCGGACATGATCAATGCCTTCCGAGATGTGGGAAGAGCACAGGACTTCAACAAACACAGATTAACGTCACTTCTTCGGATGATGGAAATGGGAGTTAAGATGGGCACAGCCAGAAATGAGAAACTTGGTGGTCATGTAAGAAGACTTATCAACCAACATAGAACTGGAGTCGTCAGTCGCTGGACACTGAGGGAATTGCTGAGGAGGGGATCTGAGCACCTATGGACATATTCGGAGTGCAATGATGATGACCCACAAATAACTCAATAACTCAATAACATTTATTCTATAAAAAAAAATTCTGAATTTGTGTGTGTTCTGGCTTAGCAATAACATGTGCATAAGTTCAAATGCAGCTTCGTGCTCTCCAGTCAACTCAGCTGCAAAAGAAATTGGTTGGCTCATTGAGATGGGGAAAAGTAATGATAGTGAGAAAAAGCACAGGCCCCATCACCTCCACATACTTGTACGTAAAATGATGAAATGGTATTTTCGCTCCTCTACAACATGATATATAATCTCGGGACATTACTACTTTAAAAAAATAATAAAATCTTTAACCTCAGAGAAACTTATAAAAATTCCAAACTTAGATTAAACAAAACAAACAAATATTGCTAAAACAATACAACTAAATATAATAAATATAAAATATATATGGACATGTTCAAAGTGCAATGATAACGACCCACAAATAACTCAATAACTAAATATAAAATATCAACTAACAAACAAAAGCCTCAAAATGGATGTCCTACTAACAATTACTCTAATCTGCTACCTGTTAAAAGATCCCAGGTCTGTTAAAAATCCCTAACAATGAGAAAGATTATCAACTGCAAAGCCAAAGAGTTTAGATAGAAAACAATGGCTTGGCTTAATTTGCATGTTAAACACAGAGCACAAACTTTTCATGAGGCTCCAAAAACAAATCATGCTCTCTTTTTCAACCCACAAATACCAAAAAAATGAAACAAAATCTCTTCAACTAACTATTTGAAAATGCTGCATTTTTTAGGACAATCCAGTTGTATTTACAAAACAAATAAAAAGTTGTCAAGGGTACTATCATCATCATCATCATCATCATGTGCCATACCGGTTGGCGTAGGTGATCATGTCCCTCCACAATCTTCTATCTACAGTGCATCGTATCAGTTCTGTTGTTGACTGTTTTCCATGCCATGACACCAAGCTATCCAGTATTTTCTCTCTTTGTCACCCGCGATCTCTCTTTCCTTTCATTTTGCCAGTTGTAACCAAGTATTCCAACTTTCCTCTTCTCATGATGTGCCCAAAAAATGTTGATTGCTTCTTTCTGATGTTTTTTAAGAGCTCCCTTTTTGTGTTGGCCTCTTTGAGAACTTCCTTATTGGTCTTTTTAGCTGTCCAGGGAACTTTCAACATTCCTCTGAGAAATCCCATATCTATGGCCTCTAATCGTCTTTTCATTTGTTTGTCTACTGTCCATGATTCGCTTCCATAGGTCAGAATTGGTTCTATATAGCACCGATGAACTCTCTTTCTCATTTTTATTGACACAGATTTGTTGCATAAGATATTTTTCATTTTCTGAAATGCTATTTTGGCCTGAGCTATTCTGCTTTTTATTTCTGTGGTGCATCTCTCATCTAATGTTATTATTGTGCCAAAGTATTTGAAACGTTGCACTTGTTTCAGATTTGTCTCGTTTATTTTTATGTTGCATGATGGTGGTTATTGTATCTTCGATATAACCATTACTTCTGTTTTCTTACTATTCAGACTGAGACCTTTCTTGCTGCTTTCTTTTATTATTATGTCTCATTTCTTGTAGTTCATTCTCTGTCTCTGCTATTAAGACTGTGTCATCTGCATATCGCAAATTATTTATGTTGTGACCGTTGACTTCAATTCCTTTTTTGTCTACTATTGATCTCATAATATATTCGCTGTAAAGTGAAAACAAATCCGGCGACAGAACACAGCCTTGTCTGACTCCTTGCTTTTTATATTGAAATTGTCCTGTTTGGTTGTTAATTCGTATAGCTGCTGTTTGTTGCCAGTACATGTTTCTTATGATTCGCAGATCCTTGCCATCAATGTTTAATTTCTCCAGCATATTGATTATTTCCACATGCTTTACTTTGTCAAATGCTTTCGTGTAGTCTATAAAGCATGTATATAGATCTTTCTTTACCTCTATAGATCTTTCTATCAATGTTCTTAAGATGTATATTGTATTATTGATTCATTTTCCTTCCACAAATCCACATTGTTCCTCATTTATTTCTGGTTTTATTTTGTTCCTTACACATCTCATGATTGTTCTTAGTAATATTTTAGTCATATGGCTCATGAGACTAATAGTGCGATGGTCTTCACAATCAGTGGCTCCTGACTTCTTCGGTATGGCTACAAAGATAGATTTTAGTAGATCTTCGGGTATGTGTCCAGTGTTATATATGTCACTGAGTAATTTTGTTATGACTTGTACTCCCAGCTCTCCTAATGCATTTATCTCTTCGATTGTTATATTGTCAGGACCTGGAGCTTTGCCTCTTTTCATGTGTTGAATTGCGTCCTCCACTTCACTCTGCATTATTGGTGGTCCTGTGTCTTCATTTGAATTGTTTAATTCTGGTCTTTCATCATCATAGAGTTGACTGATATGTTCTGTCCATCTTTCCATTGTCTTCTCCCAAGGGTACTATAGTGCTAGAAAATAAAAATGCAATTGCCACAAGGTGTTCAGGTCAGAGGTTGTAGTTCACGATCGACAAAAAAAGACTTGATGACCCTTCTGTGATTTGAACCTGTGCCCACATGATTCGGTGAAGAGCAATGGTTGCAAAAAACTGCTAAAATATCACTAACACACAAATTAATTCATGCAGAACATTCACATTATTTATATGGTGTCACAAATTGGAAACACTCCCATCAAATATAAATTAAATGAGGGGAATGTAGACAAATCTGGTCATACTTGCTTTACAAATTCAATAAAACTTATAGGATTCTTCTTCCTTTCAACTCCCTGAAGTCTTCAATAAGCACTTTCCAAACCATTCTGTTTCTTGCCATTCTCTTACGATTGTTCCATGTCTTCCCCACTCTCTTCATCTCTGCTTCAATCTGTCTTCTCCAAGTACATTTTAGCCTTCCTCTTTGTCTCCTCCCCTGTGGATTCCAGTGTGTGTCCTTTCCAGCATTATCATCTTTGTTTTATCTCTTTGTCCACTGATATTGGTCTCATACTTTGTTATAGTTCTAAATTAGTGATTTTGTCCTGCCATATCCATCATTTCATCTGCTCAAGCTTCCATTAATGAAATCTTGTATATTTGTGATTATTATTTTTTACTGTTCTCCATGTTTCACTGCCAAAATTTAATGGATTATTATTGCTCGTAAAAAACTATGGTAAAGTTGAAGTAAGCAGTTGTAACACGTATGGATTACATATAATTTAAGTAGCAATGAGTTACCTGCATAAATACAGTATATGTAACAGGCACTGTGTCAGTCAGGTAGGAGGGCAGCTCAGCTGGTTGCCAGGTGAGTCGTAGTGAATCAGGTCTCACATCCGAAATAAGTGGTTCATGTTGAGACATGATGGGAGCAACTGTGGACCAAGAGGTTTAAGTTAGAGGTAAGTGAGGGTGTGAATGGAAACTGAGTCATATCTTACATGTAGTTGTAGGTTGGCTAGCTGTGCTATCATTGAGGACGGTCAACTAACAGATCAGGTGACATCATCAATGCCCTTCTAGATGTGGGAAGGGCACAGGACTTCGACAACCATGAGTCCATGTCACTCCTTCGGATGAAAGAGATTGGAGTTAAGATGGGCACAGCTAGAAATGAGAAACATAGTGAGCATGTAAGAACACATATCAACCAACACAGAACTGGAGTCGTCAGACGCTGGACACTGCAGGACTTGCTGAGGAGGGGATCTGAACACCTATGGACATGTCCGGAGTGCAATGATGATAATCCACAAATAACTCAATAACTCAATGTAGTTTTAGTATAACAGTCTTACAAAACTTATTCATTACATCAACCCTGGAACTTAAGAAAGGATATAATGAGATGCTCAAATAAACAACTAAAAAGATTACAGCGTTGTAATGCCCATCCATGAGAAATCCATCCATCTATATATTGACCTTTCGAGCCGTAGCCGGCCCATAGGGTGTAGACCAAGATACTCCTTCTCTTATCTGAATTTTTGTTCTAGCAGTTTTCAATTCTTTTAAATATATTTTATCAAATCTCGCCATTTGTCTCTGTTCTGTGCAAGCAGCTCTATCTCATTGAGGGAGCCGAATCCTGCTGCTCTTGCCTCTCTCATCAATGTTCTTCTCAGTGTCTCTTTGGGTCTTCCTCTTTTTCTCTTACCTGTTGTTTCCCATATGAGGGCTTGCTTTGCTATTCAGTTATTATCTCTTCTCATCACAGCTCATCTATGAGAAATGAAATAAATGATCAAAAGGATAACAACACTTTCATGCTCATCTATGAGACAATGAAATAAATGATCAAAAAGATAACAACACTTTCATGCTGACCTGTGAGACAATCAAATAAATGATCAAAAAGATAACAACACTTTCATGCTGACCTGTGAGACAATGAAATAAATGATCAAAAAGATAACAACACTTTCATGCTGACCTGTGACACAATGAAATAAATGATCAAAAAGATAACAACACTTTCATGCTGACCTGTGACACAATGAAATAAATGATCAAAAAGATAACAACACTTTCATGCTGACCTGTGACACAATGAAATAAATGATCAAAAAGATAACAACACTTTCATGCTGACCTGTGACACAATGAAATAAATGATCAAAAAGATAACAACACTTTCATGCTGACCTGTGACACAATGAAATAAATGATCAAAAAGATAACAACACTTTTTTTTGCTGACCTGTGACACAATGAAATAAATGATCAAAAAGATAACAACACTTTCATGCTCATCTATGAGACAATGAACTAAATGACCAAAGAGAGAACAACACTTTCATGCTTACTCATGAGACACTGAAATAATTAACCAAAAAGATAGCACTGCCATGCCTACCTGCTCTTTTCCTGATCAGAACGGGGTCAGTCGGTTCACTGATACCAAATTCATTCTCTGCCCGAACTCTAAAAGAATAGTCAATGTCTGGGCGGAGCTTAGTCACATGGAAGTGGGTCTGATTTATCTGTCTGGCCCATGGGCGCCAGTCGGAGGTGGGTCCTTCTTGTACCTTAAGAAATAAGAAATTTCATGGCTATCAGAATGTCTTTACAGATTGATATAAAAATCTTAGTTTATCAGAATATCTTCACAGACTAATAGAAAAATCTTAGTTTATCAGAATGTCTTCACAGACTAATAGAAAAATCTTAGTTTATCAGAATGTCTTCACAGACTAATAGAAAAATCTTAGTTTATCAGAATGTCTTCACAGACTAATAGAAAAATCTTAGTTTATCAGAATGTCTTGGCAGACTAATAGAAAAATCTTAGTTCAACAGAATGTCTTCATAGACTAACAAAAAGCTTTAATCTTATCAGAATATCTATCCTTGTGTGATTTTCTGTAAATTGTTAATTTGTTTTCAAATCTTTTCATTGACTTTTTAAAATCACATCTCTATTCTCTATGGCTAGCTGTACTGAAAAATACCCAACTTTATGCCTGTCCTGATCTATCATATTATTTTGTTTTATCAATGAAAATGTCTGCTTATTTAATCTTACTGTTACGAAGCTAGTGTATGTGTAAATTAGAGAAATGAAAAAAAAAAAACATTTGCACATGTTTCACTTCTTCTGATCAGTTAGTTCTTCTCTGACCTAAAGGGTACATAGGGTAGAAATTGGAAGGTTCATAGGGTAGAAATTGGAAGGTTCATAGGGTAGAAATTGAAAGGTTCATAGGGTAGAAATTGGAAGGTTCATAGGGTAGAAATTGGAAGGTTCATAGGGTAGAAATTGGAAGGTTCATAGGGTAGAAATTGGAAGGTTCATAGGGTAGAAATTGGAAGGTTCATAGGGTAGAAAATGGAAGGTTCATAGGGTAGAAATTGGAAGGTACATAGGGTAGAAATTGGAAGGTTCATAGGGTAGAAATTGGAAGGTACATAGGGTAGAAATTGGAAGGTTCATAGGGTAGAAATTGGAAGGTTCATAGGGTAGAAATTGGAAGGTACATAGGGTAGAAATTGGAAGGTTCATAGGGTAGAAATTGGAAGGTTCATAGGGTAGAAATTGGAAGGTTCATAGGGTAGAAATTGGAAGGTTCATAGGGTAGAAATTGGAAGGTACATAGGGTAGAAATTGGAAGGTTCATAGGATAGAAATTGGAAGGTTCATAGGGTAGAAATTGGAAGGTTCATAGGGTAGAAATTGGAAGGTTCATAGGGTAGAAATTGGAAGGTTCATAGGGTAGAAATTGGAAGGTTCATAGGGTAGAAATTGGAAGGTTCATAGGGTAGAAATTGGAAGGTTCATAGGGTAGAAATTGGAAGGTTCATAGGGTAGAAATTGGAAGGTTCATAGGGTAGAAATTGGAAGGTTCATAGGGTAGAAATTGGAAGGTACATAGGGTAGAAATTGGAAGCTTCATACGGTAGAAATTGAAAGTTTCATAGGGTAGAAATTGGAAGGTTCATAGGGTAGAAATTGGAAGGTTCATAGGGTAGAAATTGGAAGGTACATAGGGTAGAAATTGGAAGGTTCATAGGGTAGAAATTGGAAGGTACATAGGGTAGAAATTGGAAGGTTCATAGGGTAGAAATTGGAAGGTTCATAGGGTAGAAATTGGAAGGTACATAGGGTAGAAATTGGAAGGTTCATAGGGTAGAAATTGGAAGGTTCATAGGGTAGAAATTGGAAGGTTCATAGGGTAGAAATTGGAAGGTTCATAGGGTAGAAATTGGAAGGTTCATAGGGTAGAAATTGGAAGGTACATAGGGTAGAAATTGGAAGGTTCATAGGATAGAAATTGGAAGGTTCATAGGGTAGAAATTGGAAGGTTCATAGGGTAGAAATTGGAAGGTTCATAGGGTAGAAATTGGAAGGTTCATAGGGTAGAAATTGGAAGGTTCATAGGGTAGAAATTGGAAGGTTCATAGGGTAGAAATTGGAAGGTTCATAGGGTAGAAATTGGAAGGTTCATAGGGTAGAAATTGGAAGGTTCATAGGGTAGAAATTGGAAGGTTCATAGGGTAGAAATTGGAAGGTACATAGGGTAGAAATTGGAAGGTACATAGGGTAGAAATTGGAAGGTTCATAGGGTAGAAATTGGAAGGTTCATAGGGTAGAAATTGGAAGGTTCATAGGGTAGAAATTGGAAGGTTCATAGGGTAGAAATTGGAAGGTTCATAGGGTAGAAATTGGAAGGTACATAGGGTAGAAATTGGAAGGTTCATAGGGTAGAAATTGGAAGGTTCGTAGGGTAGAAATTGGAAGGTACATAGGGTAGAAATTGGAAGGTTCGTAGGGTAGAAATTGGAAGGTTCGTAGGGTAGAAATTGGAAGGTACATAGGGTAGAAATTGGAAGGTTCATAGGGTAGAAATTGGAAGGTTCATAGGGTAGAAATTGGAAGGTTCATAGGGTAGAAATTACTATGTCTGATGATTTACTGCAAAGTCTTGTGCTTTTTTCAATTATCATTTTCTTATTGAGTCGAAGATATAACATAAGGTGGAAGTCATAGTTCTCCACAACTGACGATTTGCTGTTAGTTCTTGTAGGTCTTGGTTGTTTCTTAGTCCCATGTTGAGCCTTCTCTAGTAATTGTTCTGTGTAGTGTTTCTCATGAGTTGCCTCATTTTCTTTTATCAGATGGTTTCCACATGAATGCCTGATGGGAAACTTTTTCTTCATTCATTCTCAGTACATGACCAATTCATTTCCAAAACTTTCTTCTTATAAAGCTCGACACATATTCTTGTGTTTAGTTATTTCTAAGTTATTTCTTGTGTTTCTTTTTTAATCTGCTCGTTTGAAATGTATTTTCTCTTATTTATTTTAATAATAGAAGCAGCAAACAGTTTGAGAATAATATTTTAATAATAGAAGCAGCAAACAGTATGAGAATAAAGTAAAAGTAGAAGGCAGAGGTTCTCTCCATATCCTGCTAGACATATGTGGAATATGGTGTTGGGGACTCGGTGGTCTAGAGGTGGGATATCAGTCTCTGAACAAGAAGGTCCGGGGTTTGATTTCTGCCACATGTAGTTGGAATTTTTCTCTTTAGATCAATGGCTTCTTCATGATTTTACATTCCCCTGGTCTCTGAGTAGTCAGACCTGATGTCTGGCCCTCTGAGAAGGTGGTGGAAAACAGGAGATTCTGTGTGCACCATGCACACATTAAAGGTCCCTTAGCAGTTTAATGTCATAAAGAGTAGGTCCAAAATGGCCACTTCTTTCTTCTTCTTCTTTCCTTCCTCATTTGCCGTTCAGCATCTATGGGAGATATAATTTGTAGTCTTTTGCTCTTCTGTTCATCTCTGCTGCTGTTATGTTGCCTAGTGTTTCTAGTAATCCCTCTATCAATCCTTTTTGGGTCTGACATTCTCAAAATGTTTATTGAAGGCACATTGTATTGTGTTTTGATCTTTCTGCCTCGTCATGTGGCCAAACCATTTTATCTGTTGTTTTTTTATATACAAAATGGCCACTGCCTGTAAAAAAAGCAATTAAGTTTTTGCACGTAGTGTCATCCTTGGATTTTCTTAAGATTTTATTGAAAACTTAGCTTCCTTTTTTATTTTTAACACCTACTTTCTTCTTTTCTGCCCACCTCTCCATTCATCTGATCATCTAACATGTAGTTATAGATAATTGTGCTTCACCGTATTTTGTTGTTGTCTTTGTACTCTGAAGAAGGCCACAGGCCAAAACATCAGTATTGTGTTGTGTTCCTTCCTTGTAAAGCTGTCATTATACCTTAGAGTGTTTTACACTCCCCACCACTGGCTCCTAAGGATTTGTCAGTCTGCAGTGATGATAATGATAACAATAACAACAAATTTACAAATGAAGGGTTATTCATATGACTGGGTGCGAGAGAATAGAGCTACTGGCCAATCCAAAATAAGACCACTAAAAATAATGCAATGGAATGCTGAAGGCATCAACAGCAAAAGAGATGGGTACAGTAAAAAGATAGAATTAGAAAATATCCTGCATGAAGAACAAATAAGCATATGCTGTTTGCAGGAAACCCATCTAAACAACGACATAGCCTTGAAGATTAGGGGATACCAGTGCTACCGTTCTGACAGAATAAATAGACAAAAGGGTGGAATACTGACTCTTGTAAGGAACAACATTAATGCATGTCAGATTGAAGTGTATATGGATGGGGCGGAATATCAAATACTGCACCTCAGGACAGGAAATACAGACTTCCATCTACTTAACTACTACTGTCCGAGTGACCGCCCACTAGCACTAGACACAATTACATTAAAAGAAAGAATAATTGTATGTGGAGACTTTAACAGCCACTCACAGAGCTGGGGCTATGAACATATGGACAAGAGAGGTGAAGAGCTTGAAAATTGGCAGGATGACAATGGGCTTATACTATTAAACCAGGCAACAGATCCACCAACATTCTACTCCAGATCATGGCATACCACATCTACACCAGACCTTGCTTTCCATTCACCAGACCTGGATTGGAATATCACACGAATTGTTGGGAAACAACTTGGAGGCAGCGACCACCGACCAGTCTTTTTAGTGGTGCAAAATGAGGCCATCAGGGAGAGCAGCACTCTCTCCAGATGGAATTACAAAAAGGCAGACTGGAAAATGTATCAACACTACACCAGTGTACTGACTAAAGATATAAATACAGATAGAGACATCAACAAAATAGTTGATGAATTCAGTAGACTAATAATACAAGCTGCCAGTGAAACAATACCTAGAGGGGCACGGAAACACTACAAACCATACTGGAGTAGTGAACTAGAGGAACTGCACAATGACATGGAAACATCTCGAAAGCAAGCAGAAAATAACCCTTGCCAAGAAAACCACAACAACTACCAGCATGCTAAAGCCAAATTTCAACGGGCTAAACTACAAGCCAGACGGAGAAGCTGGAAAGAGAAAACAGAGTCCTTGAATCTTGAACGAGACACAAGAAAAGTGTGGAAGCTTGTAAAACAGCTGAATGATGAGGGTACAGAAAGGAACACCAAAATTACACTGAAGAAGGATGGAAACATTCTAACAGGTAAACATGCAGCAAATTACTTTGCAGACTCCTTTGCAAATGACAATAATATTGAAATTAGCCTAGAAAAACGACAAGAGACCCGTCTAAAACAACAAAATGCAAGACAAGAAGAGACCACACATGAAGTCATGGAAACACCCATTACACAAAGAGAGCTAGAGCTGGCAATATCCAAATTAAAAATGAAAAAGTCACCAGGCAATGATGGAGTGTCCAATGAAATGATTAAGAACTTGGGAACTGCAGCTAAAGCAAAACTACTGCAGATCTACAACATTTGCTGGATCACAGGTAGAGTGCCACAGGCATGGAGAGAAGCAATTATGATACCATTACTAAAGCCAGGAAAAGATAGTTCAATGACATCCAGCTATAGACCAATCAGCCTTACAAGCTGTTTGTGTAAAACAATGGAACGTATAATCAATCTCAGACTGCAGTGGTACCTGGAAAGTGAAAATCTCCTTGTCCCACAACAAGCAGGCTTTAGACAGTGTTACTCTACCGAAGATCAAGCAACCTATCTTTCCCAGGAAATTGAAGATGCGTTTCAAGAAAAGAAACTGGTACTAGCAGCATGGATAGACCTAAAGAAAGCATTTGATAAGGTATGGAAGGAAGGGCTTTTGAAGAAACTGAGAAATTATGGAGTAAATGGCAGGATGTACAAATGGGTCAAAGCATACCTGCATAACAGGAGAGCCAGAGTGCAACTGGATGGTCTTAAGAGTAAGAAGGTCTTATTGCGCCAGGGCGTTCCACAAGGAGGGGTACTATCTCCAACACTTTTTCTGATCTACATCAATGACCTAGTTACTGAACTACCACATGGCATCAAAGTGGCAATGTATGCAGATGACTTGGTAATGTGGTGCACAGAGGAGTATGCAACAGTGGCCTCCAAATTGCTACAAAGAGCTATGAATGCACTGAATTCATGGACAAATAGATGGTGTATCAGCATCAATACAGACAAATGCAGTACTACACTTTTCACACTCTCCCCAAAACAAAAAGCAGGAGCCATCTACATAAACAATGAGTCTTTGAAAGAAGACATACAAGCTACATATCTCGGAGTTACATTTGATAACAAACTATCTTGGAAACAGCAGATAAATAAGGCAACCCAAAAAGCAAGGAGAAAATTGGCTATTCTAAGAAAGTTGTGTGGAACCACATGGGGTGCGAGTGGGAAAATACTCAGTAAAGTTTACCAACAGAGTATACGGCCACATTTAGAATATGGATCATCCGCATGGTGCTCAGCATCAAACACCACATTGCAAGAACTGGATAAAGTACAAAACCAGGCACTTAGGGTCATCACAGGAGCAATGAAATCAACACCAATATTGGAGATGGAGAAATTGTGGAGGATACAAGCACTGAGAGAACGGAGAGACACAAAGGTGCTGATACAGGCAGAAAAATTTGTATGCATGCCGAGACATCCAATGAAGGACAGATTCCAAAATCTTGCATTGGGACGACTTAAGAGAAGCAGCTTTATCCACCAAGCCAAGCGTATTAGTAGACAAACACCAGACATGCCAAGAGTTGTTAAACCCCTTCTGCCCATACCAGAACAGACTCCCTGGACAGATGAATCAGGATTATCAGTTCAAATACGGACAGAAGTGAAAGGAATAGTTGACAAAGAGGAACAAAATAGTCTACAGCGAAAAACAATAGCTCTCAGTTTCCTGGATGAAGAATACCCACAAGACCTATGGATTCGTGTGTACACAGATGGATCAGCACAGAATGCAGTAAAGAATGGGGGAGCAGGTGCATATATAGAGTACCCAAATAACACTAGGGATATGGATAAAATAGCAACAGGGAAATATTGTCACAATTATGATGCAGAAATACAAGCAATAAAGTTGGCAATAGAAAAACTGCTGAACAGTAATCTTAGCCCACAGCCTGTAGTGTTTTTGACAGATGCAAGATCAGTACTCCAGGCACTACAATCCAGAAAATTACCACATCTGCAGACCTTATTGACTGAACTCTGCAAGCACCACAGGGTTGCCCTGCAGTGGATCCCATCTCACTGTGGAATACCAGGAAATGAGAAAGCAGATCAGTTGGCAAAGGAAGGTTCAACAGGCACACAACTAGATACACCAGTTACATACCATCATAAGAAACAGATAATCAAATCAATCAGAGGACCACAAGCCCCAAATCAGGATGCCTTTCATAATATGAATAGATATGAACAAGTTATCATTATACGCCTAAGAACAGGACACAATCGACTCCATAGTCACATGTATACAAAATTCAAGATCGGCACATCAACTACTTGTACATGTGGACAGGCACCCCAGACTGCTGAACACATACTTCAAGACTGCACTGAATATAGTAGACTGAGGAAAATCCATTGGCCCATAGATACAACACTACAGACAAAACTATATGGGCCACTGCAAGAATTACAAAAGACAGTAAAATTTATACAGGAAACGACATTGCAGATATAGACAATACTTCAGGCGAACGAAAGATAGATAGATAGATATGACTGGGTAAGTATAATAAATGATAAATGAATGAATGAATAAATGAATAAATGATACCTCAATCCTGTAAGTAACAGGAGAGTAGTCAGTAATTCGACTGGGCAGTTCTACTGACCGCCATGACAGGATGACAGACTCTGGCTGGACATTGGACAGGAATGGGGCATCTCTGGACATCTTGGGAGGTCCTGGACAGAAAGGAATACTTGCCTTACCAAATATGCCATTAAATCATGAATGTATAAAAAGTAAAGATAGCCCTATGACATATACTATCTCTGGGGTGTAAAATGTTTTAGTAATAAATTTGAAAAACATTCCATGTTGTCACTAGTTTTTTTTTTCAGAAGACTTACAGATTAGTACTGATTTTCAGTGATCTGCTTTGTTTGTTTGTTTATTTGTTTGTTTATTTGTTTTTATTATTATTTGAAGAGATTGTGCAATTGTAAGTGCTTTCTATTCAATGGAAGTCACCCTGAATCGTAGCCTGTACTGCAGTTTTGTGTACAGGGAGTTCGACACCATCCCTAGCATTATCAGTAATGACATTCATTTTCTATAGGGAGGATGGGTGGGACAATGATGCAGACTGAGACCTTTCTTGTTGCTTTCTTCTACTATTAGGTTTATATAATTTCTTGTAGTTGATTCTCTATCTCTGATATTGAGACTGTGTCATCCGTTTATCGTAAATTGTTTAAACTGATGTTGTTGCCTAAAAATGAGACATAGACAACATATATAACATGTACAACATATACAAATAGAAAATAGAAAAACAAAATAGTCAAACTAAAACATTATAGACAAAAAAATTAAATGTAAGAGATAAAAAAATAAACAATTTAATTTTAAAATGTAAATTGAAAGCTCATTTGTTGTAACTAGCTAGTCTGACAACCTAAAGAGAAAACTTTGATTACAAATAAATTAGTGTGTTGAGGAGCTGAGATCTTTTGTTACAAATAGATTAGTGTGTTGAGGAGCTGAGATCTTTTGTTACAAAGAGATTAGTGTGTTGAGGAGCTGAGATCTTTTGTTACAAATAGATTAGTGTGTTGAGGAGCTGAGATCTTTTGTTACAAATAGATTAGTGTGTTGAGGAGCTGAGATCTTTTGTTACAAATAGATTAGTGTGTTGAGGAGCTGAGATCTTTTGTTACAAAGAGATTAGTGTGTTGAGGAGTTTAGATCTTTTGTTACAAAGAGATTATTGTGTTGAGGAGCTGAGATCTTTTGTTACAAATAGATTAGTGTGTTGAGGAGCTGAGATCTTTTGTTACAAATAGATTAGTGTGTTGAGGAGCTGAGATCTTTTGTTACAAATAGATTAGTGTGTTGAGGAGCTGAGATCTTTTGTTACAAATAGATTAGTGTGTTGAGGAGCTGAGATCTTTTGTTACAAAGAGATTATTGAATTAAAGAGCTGTGGAGCTTTGTGTAAAAAAATCATAATGTTTGAAAATATTGTGTCAAATGAAAAAGGTAAGTAAAAGTAAAGTACCCCCGTCACGCCAAGTGGTGTATGGGGAATATGGTGTTAGTGACCATAAATTTTACAGACCTTCGGCACATGAATTTTTGGGTAATGTGGTCAGTATTACGCCCGTCATGCTCTACTGGCTTTTTTCCCAGAAAAAAATCCGGTACCCATTAAAGGCTGGGTGAACCGGAAACCATTGGTTGGGATTGAACCCTACCTCTCTCTTGTTCTTTGTAGTCCAGTTTACTAACCACTGAGCTATCGTGGCTCATAAATGAAAAAGGTATATGGTGAAATTTTTTTAAACAGGAAAATTAATCTGGCCAAAACCTAAAAAAAACATGTTTCCTGTTCTGGTCCTGAAAGAGTTAATGAAAGATGAACTTTTATTACAAAGGTCTTAGTGTGTTGAAGAGTTGTGAACTTTTGTTACAGAGATGCCAGTGTTTTCAATAGCTGTATAAGTGTGTTAAATATATTCCGGTTTTTTTCTCCATCTTTATTCTACTAAATCACACACTCTGAGCAGACCAACCTGCACGTCGAGGCAGATAAACTGCCATGGAAGGCTCGCTCTCCACTCCATCGTAGTCGGCCAGGATCCTGAACATGTAATCCTGATCTGGGTACAGAAACTGCAGGTTATAGGATGTTGATGGGAGTCTACTGGCCACATCATACCATGTGGAACTGGGTGGTTCTCTCCCTTCTACGCGATAGGTAAGTGGTCTGGTAAGACTTCCAGTTGCCAGTGTGGCTGGATGCCAGGTTAGAGTAGCAGATGTTGGAGAAACATTAGAGAGTAATGGCTCTCTTGTTGGAAGACTTGGAACTGAAAAAAATAGAGAAACTACTGATGAAACTGACAGTCAATTTTGGAATGTTGATTATGTCTCTGACCTATGGAAGTCAATCATGGACAAATAGACAAACAAATGAAAAGAGACCACAGAGATGGAATTTCTCAGAAGAATGTTGAGAGTTCCCTGGACAGCTAAAAAAAAAGAGAATTTTCAAAGAGGCCAACACAAAGAGAGAACTCCTAAGAAACATCATTAAGAAGCAATCAAACAATTTTGGGTATATCGTGAGAAGAGGAAAATTGGAATACTTGGTTACAACTGGCAAAATACAGGGAAAGAGAGATCATGGATGACAAAGAGAGAAAATACTGGATAGCTTAGTGTCATGGCATGGAAAACAGTCAACAACAGAATTGATATGATGCACGATAGATTGAAGATTGTGGAAGGACATGATCGCCTATGCCAACTGGTATGGCACATGATGATGATGACCTTAATAAACAATATAAAGTATTCTTGGCTTAATAAATTTACTACTAATGGGTTTCACACATTGTGACCACAACATTTTTCAAAATTTTTTAATAATCTGAAATAACAGGGTGAAAATAAATGAAAATGTCTCTCTCTCTGTGATCAAGACTCAATCAGAGTAGGATTCCAGACTCTCTCATGAAGTCAGCTGTCTGTTTAAGTGAAAATGTGTCTCAAACACAACATTAGTTAAGATAGCTCTGGAAGTCGATAAAGAGGTTTAACTAAGAGAATTGCAAGGTTTTAGTGGTAATAATTGCAGAAATGTTAATAAATTAAAAGCCACAAAACACAGCTCTTGGCTTTCTCATATCAGCTACTAGAGCAGCATTTTGCAGCTCATGGTAGGGAATGTGCTAATAGATTAATATTAAAAGGTATTCTAGGCTTAAATAATAATTCATTATGTTTTTGACTTAAAAAATAATACATACAAAATGTTCTTGGCTTATTTTCCTTTCAATATCTGATTTGATCTGCATATTGTATTACAAATACAGGTCTAGTTGTTTTTTGTTTTCAACTTACAAGAGTTACTGTTCTGTCTGCAATGTCTATACAGGGTCCATGTAATGCTTGAATCTGAAGAACTAGGTATGTCATTTTTTATTTTAAGAAAGGGTCTCAAATACGCATACTACCCTCTATCTTTAGACAGACTTTGTTGCTTGTTGTTCATCTGTTTGGGGTTCATTTCCAGATACCAAGACAGGTTTTACATAACACTAAAGAGCCTATTTTTTAAAATCTCCATTGTCAAAAATTCATCATCATCATTGAGTGCTGACTCCGCATCGAAGGTTGGCTATAATGGAGTGCCATTCCACTCTGTCTCTTGCTTTGATAGCACAGATTGACATAGGTTGACTTGTCCATCTTGTGATGTTACTCGTCCATGTTAGTCTTGGTCTGCCTCTGCATCTTTTACCTTGTATTTTCCCTTCCAATATTACTCTTATTGGGCTGTTGTGTCTTTTAACATGTCCCAAAAATTTCATTTGTCTTGTTCTAATTGTATTTAGTAGTTCTCTTTTCATTGTTAGTTGTTTTAAAACTTCATCGTTTTTTTTTCTTTTCTTTCCATCCAATTCTACCTATTCTTCTACAAATCCACATTTCAAAGGTTTGTAAAAAATTGGTTGTGCAATATTCTTTTACTTCTTTGGCATGCAGCCTTTGTCTAAACTATTCGGTACCTTGAACCTCACCTATGTAGCACATTACTATTAGTCTAAACTATTCTGTACCTTGAACCTCACCTATGTAGCACATTACTATTAGTCTAAACTATTCTGTACCTTGAACCTCACCTATGTAGCACATTACTATTTGTCTAAACTATTCTGTACCTTGAACCTCACCTATGTAGCACATTACTATTTGTCTAAACTATTCTGTACCTTGAACCTCACCTATGTAGCACATTACTATTTGTCTAAACTATTCTGTACCTTGAACCTCACCTATGTAGCACATTACTATTAGTCTAAGCTATTCTGTACCTTGAACCTCACCTCTGTAGCACATTACTATTTGAAGGAGCTTAGTTACAAGAGTTTTATAAAAGACAAGATCTATTTAGTATATGGCAGCCTACCAACGCGTCTGTGAATATGTGCTGGAAGGCTGTACTCCCCAAGACCATACTCTGTCTCTGGACAAACACGGAATCTGTAGTCCCGATCACCCCTTAGTCCTCGAAAAGTGTATGAAGTGTCAGGAATGCTCCGTGCGGCCACAACCCAGTCTCGTCCAGGTACTTCCTGTTATTGGTGATAAAACACATGGTAGTTCTTTATTTTGGTCTCATGTATTAAACAGATTTTAATTATTTATGTTGATGTCATGTGGCAAAAACTAAAAGAAAGCAACAAGAAAGGTCTCAGTCTGAAAAGTAAGAAAACAGAAGTAATGGTCATATCAAAGAAACAATCATCACCATCATGCAGCATAAAAATAAACAGGACAAATCTGAAACAAGTGCAACGTCTCAAAAACTTGGGCACAGTAATAACATCAAATGGAAGAACAAAGAGAGAAAATACTAGATAGCTTGTGGTCATGGCATGGAAAACAGTCAACAACAGAACTGATATGATGCACTGTAGATAGAAGATTGTGGAAGGATATGATCACCTATGCCAACCGGTATGGCACATGATGATAATGATGTTCATGCCATGTGACAAAACACATGACATTTATACTACCAGCAAGCTAGCAAAGATTGAAACTCCACAACTACCAAAAAACCAGCAACAATTTTAACCTACAATTACCAATAACTTCACAACTATCAACAACCAGAAACCTAGCAACTACTGTAAATTAACAACTACCAGTAATTTTACATTTACAAGTAACATAACAAACATGGAAATTAGCAACAGAATCACATATAAATATATGATCATGCCTAACTGGGGTGACACATTCTAGTCAAGTGTCTTTTGTATTAAATTATTATTTTATTTGTTTCTCCATCCATTCGTGTTTTTATTTTTGTTCCTGTCTCATCATCATTTTACTTTGTTTATTTAGGTGGTCACCGTAAGTTTGTCAATTCAGCCACCTTAAAGTGTTATTCACTGCATTTCCCGAGTCACAAAGGGTTATTTTATGTCAGCTGACGACTGAGGAAATTTTCTTGGTCATAAGAAGAAAAAAAAGAAAAACAACCAATTTTTAAAAAATGTTGGCCGTATTATGAAATCGTATCTCATGAAAAGAAAAAAAAAAGCTACAAAAATCCTAAATCAAGGAGAAACAAATCCAACACTCGGGGAGTCATTGGAAGTAGTAATTAGGTAGGTAAACAGAGGGGGGAGGAATGTTTGAACACAAAAAACTATCAAATTTTGAAGAAGTTGTGTTTTGATGTGGTAATTTTTACTACAGTTTCATAATTTAAGGTTAAGATGATGATATAATATTGATTAGATCACACACCTGATAGTCCACAGTGTATGTTATTGGAGTTATGTGGCGAGAATAGTAGGGGAGCTCAGCTGGTTTCCACTGTAACCTGACAGAGTCACTGCCCAGTTCTGTTACACTAGGCTCCCTCACAGGAAGGCGTGGTCTGACTGTAACAAACAGTAATTTCTGCCTTGAACAAATAGTTCCACATGAGTATTAACTTTTTCCGTATGGAAGCTTTTTATCAATGCAATGGAACAGATTTCAGAGACAAAATTTTTCATGGTTTTAAGAATCAATCTACATATTTATATTTATCTAACATATAACATATTATATATGAATTTTTACATAATTGAACAAGGTATCAGATTTCACCAATGCCAAGATGATACAAAACATGTAAAAAGAATATGGTTTGATGATGGTCACACTAATCAAATTGAGAGTGGCACACTATGCGGTGAAATGTACGCAACCAAAATCGGTATGGCGCACAGTGTGGCGAAACGTATGGAAAGAGTTACTGTTGCTTGATAAATTACTTCACATGATTAATATTTTCACATGATTGACAATGAGCCACGATAGCTCAGTGGTTATTGAACTGGACTACAAAGGACAAGGGGTAGGGTTCGATCCCAACTGATGGCTTCCGGGTTCACCCAGCCTTAAATGGGTACCGGATTTTTTTCTGGGAAAGTAAAGCAGCACGGGCGTAATACCAACCACATTACCCCAAAAAATAATGTGCTGAAGGTCTGTAAAATTTATGGTCACTAACACCGTATTTCCCTATGTGCCACTTGGCGTGACGGGGTTACTTTACTTTTTACTTTTTTTACATGATTGACAATACCACGTGATTAATTCTTCTAATCAGGGCTATTTTCAGCCAGTACATTACAGAATGCATTCAGGTCATTTTAAAGTACCTACGTGCTCACTGAACTTCACAATTCACTTACTGGTTGTTTTTTAATTTTCATTTTTTTAAATACATATAATATAAGTATTAAAATATAATCTGACAAATATAAAACCCATTCAAGAAATGTAAGTATAAGAGAGGTTCAGAAGTCTGGTATATTCATATTCTTTTGTTTCATGGGATGAAATGATAAAGTTCAGGTAAACTTTATTTGGTTTGGGACTGCTTCAGTGCTTCCATAGTACTTGAGCTCTTCCACAGAGCTTGGGTGCTTCAATAGTACCTGAGCTCTTCCACAGTACTTGAGCTCTTCCACCATACTTGAGCTAATTTCATACACCACCATAGCCACAAATAGCAGTTCAAGAAATAGCAGAAACTGGAGGCACCAAACTTTGAACTTGCCCATAAGTCTGTTCCAGTCAATGATTTGTTGCCCTTGGTCTGCCATCTTTACTACTCTCTACATGGTCTTTGTGTCCTTCAAAGAGATGTCACACACCCTGCCATGACTCTTTATTGGCTCCTCACAGACGGAATCTGATGGAGAGACTAAAAGATTTGATTGGTTTGAAGCTCATCCAAATGTTTTTCAGGTACAGCTCCCTTCTGAAGCTAAGACTGTGGTATCGTCTATGAATGCTTTCAGCGGCAGCATATGTTATCCCTCTCCTAGCTTTGTTCCCATCGTAACTCCCTCTGCTGTTTTCATGATTACTTGCATCACCATCATGAAAAATAGGGGTTAAATTGTACATCCCATAGCAATGTCAGCTTGCAGTTCTATCCAATCTGCCATAAATTCCCTATGGAGAATTACAATGTGCATGCATTGCTACATCAATTCTTTCCTTTGCTGCACTTGTGAAACATGACAACTTTATAAGATTGTTTCTTTAAAATATGAATATTAAAATGAAGTATAATTTTATTTTATGTTCCAGAAGTGTTCAGCTTAACCAGATTTGATTGCATCAAAAATTGTAAACTAGAAATCAAATTAACAGCTCAATGTACCAGGTAGAGAGGTTAAGGTCACAGGAGGTGTTGGCTCAGCCAATCCAGATGGTGTCTGAGCCCGTACACGGAAGGAATAGTCCGATGAAGGTTTCAATCCTCCCAAACGATAACTTGTGTCTCTGATATTGGTGGCCAGAGGGCGCCACTCTTGTTTGGGGTACTCTAAGGCTTCAATTTGATAGGAGACAGGCTCACTAGACTTGTAGGGGGGTACAGAGGCTGACCTCCAAGATAGTCTGGGGATGGTAACAGAAACATGAATATGAGAACACAATATCATCAGCATTGAGTAGATATAAGGCATGCAGATACTTATAACAACTGTTGATATAACTAAGACCACAACTTCTTCTTTTCTCATTTGGTTATTTGGTTATGGAAGGCCCTGGTATCACTGCAAATGAATTAAAATCCATAATTGCTCAACCGCCCGTGCCAGCGTAATCTTCCGAATTAATATCTCATCTTCCAAACAAAGAAAGGTAACTGTAGTCCCCATCGTAGCAGTCTCAGCACACGCCAAAAGACATAAGGCAAAACCGCACAGAAAGTGAACACAGCCATCGGTTCCCTGTCATATGATGTCATCACTCATCGTAAACAATTGGAATATCGAAACATGATCAAAACAGATGAGACACACAGCTCACGGTGTGCACAGAACACTTAACTCAGTAGCTCCTGCAACAAGCCGGACTTGGAATATAAGGAAACTGCAACAAGGAACACTTTTCATGCATAGCCATCAATTGTTCCCGCCGCCTATCCACCGTATACTGGAAGTTCACATCCTCTTGAAAATGATGATCGTCATATTTGTTTTAAATGTGTAGCGCTTGATGATGTTAGGCCATCGTTGTTGACTCCAATTCCGAACATATAGACACACAGTTCATCATCAGATTATCCCCGTCGCACATCAAACAACAGACCTAGATTAGCGTACGACCGGTTATCAGACGTGATCTTGTCAACTGTAAGTGTCTTCAAACTGTGTTGTTGGCTTTGTTGCTCAATGAGATCATAGCAACATGGACAAATACAAATTAACTTAACAAAAGTTGCACAACATGGACCTTTTGACTTTGCTTTCAGAACGGAATTTGCTTTTCATAATCAAGGGAAGATATAATTTACAGTCTTTTGCTCTTCTGTTGGCTTCTCCTACTGTTATGTCTACTAGTGTTTCTAATATGCCGTCAATCCATCTTGTTTGTGGGTGGCCTTTTGGTCTGGTTTTCACACATCACTTATTGAAGGCTTGTGTTGCATTTTGATATTTCTGTAAGAAATAATGAACATATGTTTGCTATCAGAAAAGACAGAACTAGTCCTGAACCAGATACAGGCACATAGTGGCATCTCTGAAAATGAGAAATAATGATTATCTCTAACACCACTTGGCCTTTTGTTTTTTGCATGTGCTGTAGCTGCAATGATGGGGTTTGCAGCTGCCTTTCTTTGTTTGGATCCTTCAATGAGATGAGTTTTAATTCTGATGATTCCACTGGCACGGGTGGTTGAGCAATTATAGATTTTAATTCGTTTGCAGTGATACCGGGGCCTTCGACTAACCATAACCATAACCATGACTGTTCCCCTAAACGTGCATCATGACTGACACACTCCATCTTCAGCAGGGCTACTACCATAAAAACAATTATTACTTTTAGCACAATTACTACTAATCCTCCAATTACAACTTCTGTTTTACATCCACAGTAATTATTATCTTCACTACCACATAAACTCTTTATACAGAGTCTAGCAAAAGGAAGCAATATGATAATCAACAGGAGTCTTCCAGTTAAGGAAGTGTTTCATCACTTTAGATGAATTACTATTACATTTACTCCCACAACTTGGAGGACTGGTTGGTCTCAAGGCAAGACGCTGGTCTTGAGACAGAGGCATTGTGGGTTAAAATCCCGGCTGCACCAGTTGGGATTTGTATTTGTGATTTCTCTCTGCGGCAAACACCCCTAGTCTCAGCAGCAAGACCCAGCTTGAAACGTCAATTATTCATGGTCGGGGAAAAAATATGAGTACATCCGAAGATGGAGTTATCTGCCTGTGCAGTGAGGGACCCCTGTGCACATGGGAAAAACAGATTAACATGTAAAAATTCAGTTCCTAGTCTCTAAGGACTTTGTCAGAGGTAAAAGATGGCGAACGCAAAAAAAACTATGACTATTACTTTTACTCTTACTCTTACAATTACTATTACCTTTTCTCTATTTATTACTCTTACTTACTACTATAATTATTTTTAGTAATTTGACCACAGATACTAAACCTAGTTGGTTAGTTATTTAGTTTCTCTAAAGTCCTTCCACACAATCTTCTATCCACTGTGTATCATATCAATTCTGTTGTTGACTGTTTTCCATGCCATGACACCAAGCTATCCAGTATTTTCTCTCTTTGTCGTCCGCTATCTCTTTCCTTTTATTTTGCCAGTTGTAACCAAGTATTCCAACTTTCCTCTTCTCAAGATGTGTCTAAAAAATGTTGATTATTTCTTTCTGATGTTTTTAGGAGTTCCCTTTTTGTGTTGGCCTCTTTGAGAACTTCCTCATTGGTCTTTTTAGCTGTCCAGAGAACTTTCAACATTCTTCTGAGAAATCCCATCTCTGTGGCCTCTAATCATCTTTTCATTTGTTTGTCTACTGTCCATGATTCGCTTCCATAGGTCAGAATTGGTTCTATATAGCACAGATGAACTCTCTTTCTCACTTCTATTGATACAAATTTGTTGCATAAGACATTTTTCATTTTCTGAAATGCTATTTTGACCTGAGCTATTCCACTTTTAATTTCTGTGGTGCATTTTCCATCTGATGTTATTATTGTGCCCAAGTAATTAATGCATTGCATTTGTTTCTGATTTGTCCTGTTTATTTTTATGCTGCATGATGGTGATGATTGTTTCTTCGATATGACCATTAATTCTGTTTTCTTACTATTCAGACTGAGACCTTTTTTATTGCTTTCTTTTACTATTATGTCTATCATTTCTTGCAGTTCATTCTCTGTCTCTGTTATTAAGACTGTGTCATCTGCATATTGCAAATTGTTTATGTTGTGACCGTTGACTTCAATTACTTTTACTATTGATCTCATAATATTTTCACTATAAAGTTATACACAGATACTGCGGCTTGTAAATTAACAACACAATGCATCCATGATCATTTAATGGGTGAACACTGAAGAAGAAACAGTCAGACTTTGCACAGTACTCACAATGTTATTTTTCCAAAAGTTCTTATTCTGGAAAAGCCTCTTAAACTCAAGAAGGGATCTGCTGGTCATGACTCTCTTATCAGTGTTTTTCTTAGTTTTTCTCATTGTTGGCCTATTCTCTTATCAGTGTTTTTCTTAGTTTTTCTCATTGTTGGCCTATTCTCTTATCAGTGTTTTTCTTAGTTTTTCTCATTGTTGGCCTATTCTCTTATCAGTGTTTTTCTTAGTTTTTCTCATTGTTGGCCTATTCTCTTATCAGTCTTTTTCTTAGTTTTTCTCATTGTTGGCCTATTCTCTTATCAGTGTTTTTCTTAGTTTTTCTCATTGTTGGCCTATTCTCTTATCAGTCTTTTTCTTAGTTTTTCTCATTGTTGGCCTATTCTCTTATCAGTGTTTTTCTTAGTTTTTCTCATTGTTGGCCTATTTTTCTTTTGTCCAATGTTTCCCATTTAGGGTCTGCTTTAAACTTCTCTTGTTGTTTCATCTCATCATATGGCCAACATATGCCCATCTTTATTTCTTGATCATATTGTTGGTTGCTGATATTGTTGGTTGAATGGCCATTTCTCTAACTTCTACACTAGTCTTGAATTGATTCCATTAAATACAAATTAATTTCAGGAGACATTAATTTTTTAATGCATGTAATTTAATATTTCTACTGCTCTGACAACTTCATTACTTCAACTACCACAATTAATACTACTTTTAATATGACAAATAAAATAATGCTATTATCACAGCAACTATTATTTCTACTTTTATAACAATTACAACTTCTACAAGGCCAGCATCAAATATGCAACTATTTAGCAACAAGTCATACTTACCCTATGCTCTCTGGTTCCAGGCTGCTGATGTGAAGATCCTGGGCCAAAGGTCGTATTGGACCTGGACAGATGCACCAAAAGTATTACATGAAATAGTTAGCACAAGATTGTGTTAAAAGTTGAAAATTTTAACAGATGCTATATACAGATTATTGTAAATATTATAATAGAAATAACATTGTTCAACTCCAATGTTAACTCTGTCCTATTATATGACTGTGAAACATGGAAAACAACAAAAATGACAATATGAAGATACAGACTTTCCTTACTGGATGCTTAAGATGTCATCTGTCTTTATCATGGACAAAAACCTGATGCTTCCTAAATGTGTCAAAATGATTGTGGACAAAACTATACTTTCTTATATTATTTATAAAATATGGTAAATGTGTCAAAATGATTGTGGACAAAACTATACTTTCTTATATTATTTATAAAATATGGTAAATGTGTCAAAATGATTGTGGACAAAACTATACTTTCTTATATTATTTATAAAATATGGTAAATGTGTCAAAATGATTGTGGACAAAACTATACTTTCTTATATTATTTATAAAATATGGTTTGAGAAACATGGGAGAAAACAATACTCTCTAGCAATATTATTTGTAATATATGAAGTGTGGTAAAACTTCATTCTTGAGCCTTCCTGTGCCGTTAGATGGCACATAAGGCTATTGTGGGTGAGCTATTTCATATAGAGGGTGGGTTTATACCTGCCAACCTTTCCTCTTTTGTTAGAGTTCTTTTCAATGTTTCTTGAGGCCGTTCTTTTTTCCTCAGATCTGATGTTTCCCATTTGAGAGCTGCTTAGTAATTCTCTTGTCTTCTTCTTCTTCTTTTCACTTTTCACTGATACCTAAAAGGTGTCATGGTTATATCATTGTTTGTTCCTGATGAAGGCCTATTGAGCCGAAACGTTGTTTAGTCTGTGTCGTCCACTTGTCACGTAAAGCTTCTTACATACCATTTTTTTATTTTTTAATTTTTCCTTATATCATTTGTCGTTCTTGCGCTGCACAAACTGTCTGAATTAGTGATTTTCCTTTGTTGTTACATGTCTCTGTCGCTGCATCTATCCATCTTCTTCTGGGTCTTCCTCTTGGTCTTTTTCCATGCATTCTTGAGAAGAATGCCTTTGATGGTGATTGGTGATTCTTTCATCATTCTGATTCATTCTGAAAAAAGAATTCTCCTGTCACTTCCTCTAAAAAGAATTCTCCTGTCACTTCCTCTAAAAAGAATTCTCCTGTCACTTCCTCTAAAAATAATTCTCCTGTCCCTTCCTCTAAAAAGAATTCTCCTGTAACTTCCTCTAAAAAGAATTCTCCTGTCACTTCCTCTAAAAAGAATTCTCCTGTCACTTCCTCTAAATACATGCCCAACATAGATCCCTCCTCTTTATGTAATAGTTGATGAGATAAATGGTTGCATGGTGCCATTTCTCTTGTGGTAAAACTAGACTAATAATATTTGTAAAATGTGGTCTGTGAAATGTGCAAGAAACTAGATTATCTAAAACAATATTATTTGTAGACATGTCCTATAAGGTGTGGGGAAATTCTATCTATCTATTGACCTATCAAGCCATAGCCGGCCCATAGGGCGTAGACCAAGATACTCTCTCTTTTACCTGAATTTTTGTTCTAGCAGTTTTAAATTCTTTTAAAGATATTTTATCAAATCTCGCCATTTGTCTCTGTTCTGTGCAAGCAGCTCTATCTCATTGAGGGAGTCAATTCCTGCTGCTCTTGCCTCTCTTATCAATGTTCTTCTCAGTGTCTATCTGGGATTACCTCTTTTCCTCTTACTTGTTGTTTCCCACATGAGGGCTTGCTTTGCTATTCGGTTATTATCTCTTCTCACCACATGTCCAACATATGACCATCGTCTTTTCTTTATTACTGAAGATATTAGTGGTTGATTGGCAATTTCTCTAATTTCCTCATTTGTTTTGAATTCGTTCCACGCTATACCAAGTATTTTCCTTAGACATTTATTTTCAAATGCGTTCAACTTTGTTTCTATATCTCTTGTTGTTTTCCAGCTTTCACACGCATACATAAGGGTTGATAGTACATTTGATTTGAATAGTCTAAGTTTTGTGTTAGTGCTGATGAGTTTTGATTTCCACAACTTTTCAAGGCTTCTGAAAGACATTGCTGCTTTAGCTAAATTGATTCTAATTTCTTTACTTGTATCCCCTTTTCGACAATGTGACTTCCAAGTTAGATAAAGTGATCAATCTCTTCCACTGGTTTGTTTTCCATGTATATTTTGTTGTCTGTTGGATGTGGGTAAATTAGACTGACAATATTATTTGTAAGACATTGGCCCATGAGGTGTGGGGAAACTAGACTATCTAACAATATTATTTGTAAGACATGGTCCATGAGGTATGGAGACACTAGAATATCTAACAATATTATTTGTAAGACATGGCCCATGAGTTGTGGAGACACTAGACTATCTAACAATATTATTTGTAAGACATGGCCCATGAGGTGTGGGGAAACTAGACTATCTAATAATATTATTTGTAAGACATGGCCCATGAGGTGTGGGGAAACTAGACTATCTAACAATATTATTTGTAAGACATGGCCCATGAGGTGTGGGGAAACTAGACTATCTAACAATATTATTTGTAAGATATTGGCCCATGAGGTGTGGGGAAACTAGACTATCTAACAATATTATTTGTAAGATATGGCCCATGAGGTGTGGGGAAACTAGACTGTCTAACAATATTATTTGAAAGACATGGCCCGTGAGGTATGGGGACACTATCTATCTAATGGCCTTTCGAGCCGTAGCCAGCCCATATGGTATAGACCAAGATATCCTTCATCTGAATTTTTGTTCTAGCAGTTTTCAATTCTTTTAAAGATATATTATCAAATCTCGCCATTTGGGGACACTAGACTACCTAATAATATTATTTGTAAGACATGGTTTGTTTTGACTGTGGGAACATTATTATTTGTGTCCAAATGCTAGAAATTCAGGAAAGGATGACCAAAACATAGAAACAGAATCAATACATACTTGGCCGTCGGAACAGTGAGGTGGGATAAGAGGGTGGGCTGATTCCATAAGGACTAATTGCTCGAACTCTGAATCTATAGTCTTCTGTGGGCGAAACATCTGGGATACGATAGCGGGTTGTTGGTATACCACTTGCAAGGGGACGCCACCCTTCCAAACCAGGTGTTTCACATCTAAAGAAGTAGATTTGAAGTATTAGAGTTATTTTTCTTGTTATATTAATTTTAATAAAAATGAAACAAAAGTTTAATGTATTAGAAACACTTATCTCAATATGTATACATGTAAATAGAAAAATACACAGATATTACAAACATTATCTTTTAACTTTTGTGGACCACTAACTGAAACATCAGTTTGCTATATAAAGCAAATATCAGACCAGAAACTGACACATCAGCTCTGACAGGGTACAGTTGAATGTTTTAAGGTAAAGTGACGGGGTACAGTTGAATGTTTTAAGGTAAAGTGACGGGGTACAGTTGAATATTTTAAGGTAAAGTGACGGGGTACAGTTGAATATTTTAAGGTAAAGTGACAGGGTACAGTTGAATATTGTAAGGTAAAGTGACAGGGTACAGTTGAATGTTTTAAGGTAAAGTGACGGGGTACAGTTGAATGTTTTAAGGTAAAGTGACAGAGTACAGTTGAATATTTTAAGGTAAAGTGACAGGGTACAGTTGAATGTTTTAAGGTAAAGTGACGGGGTACAGTTGAATATTTTAAGGTAAAGTGACAGAGTACAGTTGAATACTTTAAGGTAAAGTGACAGGGTACAGTTGAATATTTTAAGGTAAAATGACAGGGTACAGTTGAATATTTTAAGGTAAAGTGACAGGGTACAGTTGAATATTTTAAGGTAAAGTGACAGGGTACAGTTGAATATTTTAAGGTAAAGTGACAGGGTACAGTTGAATATTTTAAGGTAAAGTGACAGGGTACAGTTGAATATTGTAAGGTAAAGTGATGATTCTGTTTTAGAGTCAGCAATACTTGTATTCAAAACCTTGAAGAAGATTTAAATTACTTCCTGTGTTGACTACCATGTGTTCATTTGTGTGGATTATTAATTTAATTGCTGATATTAATGTGTGTTTATTTTTGACAAATGGTTGCAACACCTACTGCTACTATTTCTTGTGCATAATTTCATTATCTGTGGACATAAATGCATCAGATAAAGTGTATTTTGAAAAACTTTGGAATACTTTGTGTAAAATTTCAAGAAGAATAGATGGCAACACACTTCTAGTCATGGGGAAAATAGAGATACGTTAAATACAATATTCTGAATTGAAAATTATCTGTCTTTGAATATTTTATACTATATAATAATAAATGAGGAACTGAGAAAAAAGCTAGGAAATAGCTCCCGCCATAGAATATATAAGGAAAGAACAGATAAAATGGTTTGGCCATGTGACAAGGCAGAAAGATCAAAACACAACACAACGAGCCTTCAGCAAACGTTGTGAGAACACCAGACTCAAGGGTCAACCATGAAAAAGATGGTTCGATGGAATATTAGAAGTACTAGGAAACATAACAGCAGCAGAGGCGAACAGAAGAGCAAAAGACCGCAAATTGTATCTCCCCTCGACGCTGAAAGGCAGATGAGGAAGGAAAGAAGAAGAAGATAATAATAAATAATATATTTGTTCTTTCAGATATCACAAATATGTTGCTATTTTAATTTTTTTCAACCATTTTCCTTTCTAGTGATGTATAACATTTACCATATTTAATTATATTATTGTGTGAAATTGTAAAATGAAAAAAAGATATGTGATGAAGTTTTTCTAAATTGAATGTTGACATGGTCCAAACCTAAAGAAAACCTAAAAACATGAAAAGTCTGGAAACAAGAGATAAATATATACATCAAGCTCAACTTGTAAAAAAAAACCTCCTGTTTTGACACCTGGAATATGTGATGTCTGAAAAAGATTTGAAAGACATGGAATGACCTTAAGAAAAAAGGAAGAAAATAAGATGCCTTGGAAAATGTTTGTTGAAAACCTGTACCCAATAAAAACCTGGAATAGAAGATGAGGAGAAATTTGGTAATATTAGAAAAAATGGTATGGTTAGCGTAATTAATGTGAAAATTTTTTTTTATTTTTTCATTTCTCCTTTACAATTAGCTTTACTGCAGCTTCACATTTTTATGCATTTCTTTACCTTGACACCCTCCCCCCTCCTAAAATAGAAGATGTTCAACTTGTAAAACAGCCTAAAGTCAGGTGTTGAAATTATTTTATATATAGGGCCTATCCCCAGAGCTCCAAGTTCTTGGATCCCTTATTTCTCATCATCATCATTGAGTGCCATCTCCACATCGAAGATTGGCTACCATGGAGCACCATTCCACTCTGTCTCTTGCTTTGATGGTGCAGATTGTCTTAGTTTGACTTGTCCATCTTTTGATGTTACTCGTCCATGTTAGTCTTGGTCTGCCTCTGCCTCTTTTACCTTGTATTTTCCCTTCCAATATTACTTTTATTAGGCTTTTGTGTTTTTTAACATGCCCCAAAAATTTCATTTGTCTTGTTCTAATTGTGTTTAGTAGTTCTCTTTTCATTTTTAGTTGTTTTAAAACATCATCGTTTGTTTTCTTTTCTTTCCATCCAATTCTACCTATTCATCTATAGACCCACATCTCAAAGGCTTCAATTTTCTGTTCTGTTTTCTTGTCTAAAATCCATGTTTCTGCACCATACAGAAATATTGAGAAGATGTAACATTTTGCTATTCTTAGTTTTAGCCCTGGTGTTATTTGTTTTTATGTTAGTATATTCTTCATGACATTAAAATTTCTTTTTGCCATACCTATTCTTTTGTTTATTTCAGTTGTACATTTTCCATCACTGGTTATAGTGTGTCCCAGGTAGTTGTAGCTCTGAACTGTTTCCAGATGTATTCCTTCAACTTTGATATTTAATTGTAGGTCTTGTTTGTCATATTCTAGCCTTGCTGGAACTGCTGCCATAGGTAGCAGATGTGCAATGGACCAAGTTAATAATCTGACTGCCCTCAGAGAGGTAAGGAGATTTAAATGATTCAAACAATGATCATGAGTCTGTAGTCATGTTCAGACTGCATGAAATTCATGTCAAAACTGGAGAAGCCAGAAATGAAGGCTATGCAGAAAGACAGACGAATAGCAAAACAGAACTGGAGTCATCAGTTTCCATACACTGAGGGACATACTGGGAAGGAGATCAGAGAACTTTTGGGCATGTCTGATGCGCAATGGGGATGATCCATCAACTAAACTAAACTAAATTAAACTCAACTCTTCATTATTTAAAAGGAACATATATATCTATCTATCTATCTAATGTCCTTTCGAGCCGAAGATGGCACATAGGGCAGAATCACAATTTAAAAA
Source organism: Megaustenia siamemsis (assembly GCA_032433765.1). Classification (NCBI taxonomy): domain Eukaryota; kingdom Metazoa; phylum Mollusca; class Gastropoda; order Stylommatophora; family Ariophantidae; genus Megaustenia; species Megaustenia siamemsis. Next base: position 39,708,268 of record JAVIAB010000145.1, on the reverse strand, counting down.
AAACAGAAACCTTGCGTGCCAAAGTGGCACATATTGCTGAGATCACTGCTATATAGGAACATATATATTCTTCAGTACTTTAAATGGATATCTCTCATATTTTGTAGTAATTTTATATGAATTTTCATACTCGATCAGTTTCTTCTTCAGTGTTCAAATCTTGTTGCTGTTATTTGAGAGGGACAGACCTTGGATCTGACTACCCACAAACAGGGGGTGCTCAAAGCCATAAAGAAACTTGGATTCAAAGAGAAAAATTTCCACCTGATTCATTATGAGGGAAGTAAAGAATAGTGACACTGTGAACTTCCAGGCATGTCGTACGAGACAACTAAGGAGGTTGATCGATGGCTTGACAAGCTGTCATTGTAAAAAGTATAGTTATGGAAACAGAGTCATAGATTCTAGAAGCAGTGATCTCTGCAATATGTGCCCATTCTGGCATGGAAGGTTTCTGTTTTTGAGATTGTGGTTCTGCCCTAAGTGCCACCTTCAACTCGAAAGGGCAATAGATAGATAGATCATCGAGGCCCATCTCTGCAACGAAGGTTGGCTACCATAGAGCGCCATTCTACTCTGTCCCTTGCTTTGATGGTGCAGGCTGTCATAGGCTGGTTTGTCCATATTTTGATGTTACTCGTCCATGTTAGTCTTGGTCTGCCTCTGCCTCTTTTACCTTGTATTTTCCCCTCCAGGACTACTTTTAGTAGGCTGTTGCGTCTTTTAACATGGCCCAAAAATCGCATTTGTCTTGTTTGAATTGTGCTTAGTAGTTCTCTTTTCATTTTTAGTTGTTTTAAGACTTCATTGTTTGTTTTCTTTTCCTTCCATCCAATTCTACCTATTCTTCAGATATATAGATAGATAAGATTAAAACAAAACACTCATTCAACCATGCATAAATGATTAATTTATTTTCTTTCTTTCTTTTATCCATCTGGTGTTGCCTTGAAGCATCAGAGAATAGAATTATGAACACCAATCACTAAATCACTTACAAATAATGAATGATATTCATTCAATTATGTATAACAAATAAACAATTAATTCAATTATGTATAACAAATAAACAATTCATTCAATTATGTATAACAAATAAACAATTCATTCAATTATGTATAAAAGATAGACAACACTCACAATTATGTTGAGAAGTTAAATTGCACTTATCTTGTACAAATGGCGGACAACATTTAATCATGTACAAATATAGAAAATACTTAATTGTGCACAAATTATAGACAACACTCACTCAATCATGTACAGCAAAGGACTTTCCTCAGCTCCATAAGGTGGAATTTCAACACGTCGCCATGCCAACCTGGCACTCTGTAAGTCCGGATCATATTCCTCCACCTCCAAGCGATCAACTGGAGTATGACTTAAAGCTGTTTCGAAATAAAATTCCAAAAATAAGCCAAAATTCACATGAAAATGAGACAGTGTTATATGAAATATTTGTTATATGAAGTATTTGTTATATGAATTATTTGTTATATGAAGTATGGTTATTGTTATTTGAAAGCCCCGGTATCACTTCAAATGAATGGAAATCCATAATTGCTCAACCGCCTGTGTCAGTGGAATCATCTGAATTAACATCTCATTGAATATCCAAACAAAGATAAGCAGTCCCCATCATAGCAAACACAGCACATGTCGAAAGACGTAATGGCATATTATAGCACCGAAAGTGAACACAACTCAGCTGACCTTCATCATACAATATCATCATTCATCGTAAGCAATCTGAATACCAAAACATTATCAGGATGAAACACACAGTTTACAATGTGCACAGAGCACTAAACTCAGTAGCTCCGACAGCAAGCTGAACTTGGAATATGAAGAAACTGCAACAAGAAACACTTTTCAGACAATGCCTTAACAGTTCCCTGTCACCTATCTGCCTTATTGACTGGAAGTATTTGTTATTGAAGTATTTATTACATGAAGGATTTCTTGCTATGGGGATTTGTTGCAAAAAGCATTAATTTCTTGCATAGAAAATTTATTTTGTGGAGGATTCGTTGTGTGTGCAGGACCTATTTTATGAAGAATTTATTATGTGGATGTTCTATAATATAGTGACACTGTGACCTTCCAGGCATGTCATAAGAGGTGACAAAGGAGGTTGATCGATAGCTTGAAAAGCTGTCATTGTAAAAAGTATTGTTATAGAAACAGCGCCATATATTTTAGAGTAGTGATCTCTGCAATATGTGCCACTTTGGCATGCAAGGTTTCTGTTTTTGGGATTGTGGTTCTGCCCTGTGTGCTGTCCTCGGCTCGAAAGGACAATAGATAGATAGGATTATAGATGTTCTATAATAGCATAAAAGAAACTACAAGACATGAGAACTAGTAGACAAGATATCAAAGAAACTTTCATGTTACACTTCTTACCTAATGTCCTGAACAGGGAGGTGGCTGGACTAGGTTCACTGAGAAGTCCATCCCTGGACTCGGCACGGACACGAAACCGATAATCTTGACCTGGCTCAAGGTCACGGACAATGTAATGGTTGGTTGGCACACGACGTGCAAGCTCTCTCCATCTGTAAAAATGTGTTCAAGCAAACTGCATTTATTTCTTTATAAAATGTTACACAATTGTAAGAAATCTCACATATATATTTAAAAATAATATGGTTCTTAAAATCCATAGTAGACACACAACCACACATATTTGGCTGATGTGGGTGGTCATGGATTTACACAGGGCCACTTAGCATTGCTGGCGATAATTTTCTATTTAACAATTTCATAATTATTTGCTAAACACAGAAGTGAATCATTTTCTCTCTCTCTCTGCGATCAAGACTCAATCAGAGTAGGATTCCAAACTCTCACATGAAGACAGCTGTCTGTTTAATTGAATTGATTGACCCCACAGACAGAACATCATAATTAGAGTCTGTTAGATCCACTCTGATTGAACACACGTTAAAATGTTGCACTGTGTTCTGCACCAGTGGCCCAGTGCATCCAATTTCAGCCAGCATTTTATTCAGGTTTGCTTTCCTTAGCCTTTGTCCCATTGTCCCCAATCTTCCTGCAAGGCAGCAACTTGTCTTTTCTGTAGGGGGATTCTGCCCTTAGGTGGTCGGCCCTCCCAGGTTTACGAGCACCATCTGCCCGAGTCACTAGAGGTGACTAACACAGACATGCACACACAAAGATATGAGATGTGACTAACACTGACATGCACACAACGATATGAGGCATGACTAACACTGACACACACCAAGATATGACATATGACTAACACAGACTCACACGCACTAAGATATGAGATGTGACTAACACAGACACATTCTAAAATATGAGATATGACTAACACAGATACACACGCTAAGATATGAGATATGACTAAACAGTCATGCACACGGTCGGTCGGTCGGTTGCGTTCACCCAATGACTAAAGTATTCTAGAGTATCGTGGTAGACTAGAATATACCTCTTCATCATCCGCCCTTAAAAGGACGTAAAGTGGACGTGTCTGCGTTGTGTTGTGGTTTGCAGTATAACTGTTATATTTGCGCCTTTCGGCCCAACACATCCGACTTCAGCATGACATTTTTTAGTACCGGGTTATCTTCCCTCTTCGATCCCTGCACTCTTGATCAGACTAGACAGGTTAGTCTGTTACTGGAGGCACCGCGGAGAGGTGGAGCAGGGTCTGGATAGTTTTCGTTCACCGATCCTGGTGCAAGCCATCAGCTGTGGGTCACTGACAACTTCCATCTCTGGTGCTGGTAGATGTTTCATTTAAAACCAGTTTTATTTATAAATTTACATAGAAATTACTTTAAAATTTACTTTAAAAGTAAAATATTATTAGAAGTCTCTACAGACATGCTGACCTTAGAAGTCTCTACAGACATGCAGACCTTAGAAGTCTCTACAGACATGCTGGCCTTAGAAGTCTCTACAGACATGCTGACCTTAGAAGTCTCTACAGACATGCTGACCTTAGAAGTCTCTACAGACATGCTGGCCTTAGAAGTCTCTACAGACATGCTGACCTTAGAAGTCTCTACAGACATGCTGACCTTAGAAGTCTCTACAGACATGCTGACCTTAGAAGTCTCTACAGACATGCTGACCTTAGAAGTCTCTACAGACATGCTGACCTTAGAAGTCTCTACAGACATGCTGACCTTAGAAGTCTCTACAGACATGCTGACCTGTAAGATGGTGGCTCCTGCATCTCAATCATGTAAAGCAGTGGCTTATCTGAGCTGTCAAAAGCTGGTATGTCTACCCTGTTCCACTGCAGGCGTGCTGTTCCTTCTTCTATCTCAGTTATTATTGGACGGCTTACAGGAACACCAGTGAAGGCTAGGAATCAATTAAAAAAATAAGCAGAAATAAAATTAGGACCACAACATAATCGGGAGCTGTGATAGCTCAGTGGTTAGTGAACTGGACTACAAAGGACAAGAGGTAGGGTTCGATCCCAACCGACGGCTTCCGGGTTCACCCAGCCTTTAATGGGTACCTGATTTTTTTTCAGGGAAAGTGAAGAGGCATGGGCGTAATACCGACCACATTACCCCAAAAATCATGTACCAAAGGTCTGTAAAATATATGGTCACCAACACCATATTCCCTATACGCCACTTGGCGTGACGGGGGTACTTTACTTTTTTTTTACTACAATATAATCATAGTCACTATTCATCATTGACATCTATCTGGTCCCTGTTGGAACTTGGCTCCATGTCAGTGGTTCTCAGGTTCTCTCTGTCCTGCACCAGATACCCAACATCTACTACAGTCACACCCAGCAAGTCTCTTTCTCATCACCCAGTGCCATAATAATAATCTCTAGACCATCATGTTGTTTGTATCAGTATTCATCATCGTTATCGAGTGCCGTCTCCTCACTGAGGTTGGCCACCATGGAGTGCCATTCTGCTCTGTCTCTTGCTTTGATGGTACAGGTTGTCATAGGTTGACTTGTCCATCTTTTGATGTTACTTGTCCGTATTAGTCTTGATCTGTCTCTGCCTCTTTAACCTTGTATTTTCCATTTCAAGATTACTTTTAATAGGCTGTTATGTCTTTTATCATGCCCCAAAAATCTCACACTTATCAGTATTAACCACCTTAATATTTGCTAATTATGAAAATGCCACTGATTTTTATTGATACTTTATTTACAAATATATCCTTGGTGTCACAGTTTTGTTTCTAAGTTTTTACTTTGATAATTGCCACTGTATTTCCAACCTTGAACAGGACTTGAAATCTGTGGAAGCTGCATCGTGGTAAACATCAAGATGCAATATTTGTGTCTTTTGACTTCAGCATGACATCTTTTGGGGAGCAGTGATAGCTCAGTGGTTAGTGAACTGTACTACAAAGGACAAGAGGTCAGGTTCAATCCTGATCGACTGCTTCCAGGTTCACCCAGTTTAAATGGGTACCAATTTTTTGGGGGGAAAGTAAAGCGGAACGGGCATTATATCAAACACATTACCTTAAAAAATTATGTGCTGAAGGTCTATAAAAATAATGGTCACTGACATCATATTCCCTATATGCCTCTTGGTGTGACGGGGCTCTCTACTTACTTTTTTATGACATCTTTTGAGTACAAGATATATATTTTCTCTTCAGTCTATGTTTGTTTGACCAGTGTGTTTTGGGTGTTTCCGGGAGCCTCACTGGAGAGAGGGCTAGATCAGCTCTAGCTCATTGTGACATACAAGAAATCAACATCAGAATGGTAAACAATGCCAAAGACACTGAAAGAAGATACCAACCTGTCAACCATTATGATCTTGATCTTGTTCCTTCCAACACCGCTAGACTTCCCATAGGGCTCGTAGTATTTTACAACATCCATCTCTGTTTTTGGCAAGATGTTCAATCTTATCTAATAAGTCTATGCCTGCCAACATTGCTTCTCTTATAAGTATACATTTTAGTGTATATATAGGTCTTCCTCTTTTTCTATATACTGATGTTTCCCACAGAAGAGCCTGATTGGAAATTCTTTTGTTGTCTCTTCTCAGCACATGTCTAACATGTGTCCATCTTTTCTTTCTGATTGTAGATGAGATCATTGGTGGCATGATGGCATGGAAAAAAAATCAACAACAGAATGGACAGGTAACACTATGAACAAAAAGAGAAGATACAAGACAGCCTAATATTGTAGACACATAATAATAAATTAATATTATTATTGAGGGAAACTTCCGAGGCGATAATTCAGTGAATCATAGGAGGAAGAGTTATGTTTTACAGCACTCAGAAAAAAATGACAAATAAAGAACAACAGAAAAAAAACAAAGGAGTAAAAGTCCTTAAAGGAGTATGGCTTCGATCCTGCTTCGGACCAAATATGGATCTTTGTTTTTTTCTGTTATTGTTTATTTGTCATTTTTTTCTGAGTGCTGTAAAACATACCTCTTCCTCCTATGATTCACTGAATTATCACCTCAGAAGTTTCCCTCTATAATAATATTCATTTATTATTATTTGTCTCCAGTATAAAAACCACTGGAAACTACTATTTGTGCAGTTTTGTCCTATAAATGTTTGTCTGCAACACAAGTATTCAGCCCTACCGGAAAATACTTGTCTTAATAGGAAAGTACAGAAATACAATTTATTCCCGAGCTTTGATCGTAACCGTATGCTATAGTCATGAGAACACCTGTGTGAAAGACATCATCCATGATAGTTAATTTTTTAGTTAGCTGAGTGGCAGTGTTCCCTAGCATTCGGCTTCTCGTGGCATGGCACAGTGCCAAAGAGTACGGGTTCGATCCTGCTTCAGACCATATATTATTCTTTGCTTTTATGTTGTTGTTGTTGTTAATTGGACATTTTTTCTGAGTGCTGTAAAACATACCTCTTCCTCCTTTGGAGCCAGTAGTGGGGTGTGATAAACTCTCCAAGGTATGATGACAGCTTTACAAGGAAGGAACACAACACAATACTGACATTTCAGCCTGTGACCTTCTTCAGAATACAGGGACAATGACAACAAACGGTGAAGCACAATTATCTATAACTACATGTTAGATGATCAAGTGAATGGAGATGTGGACAGAAAAGAGGTAAGTAAGATGATGAAATAAGAAAGGAGGCTACATGAGGGGAGGTAGGATAAGCGTCAAGATGTATAATATAGAAAGATTAGAAAAATAAGGAACAGCTCGAGATGTAAATAGTAAATGATGTATCATAAAACATATATGAAAATGTAGCCTCCTTTCTTAATTCATCATCTTTCTTTCCTCTTTTCTGTCCACCTCTCCATTCACTTGATCATCTAACATGTAGTTATAGATAATTGTGCTTCACCGTTTGTTGTCATTGTCCTTGTATTCTGAAGAAGGCCACAGGCCGAAATGTCAGTATTGTGTTCTGTTCCTTCCTTGTAAAGCTGTCACCATACCTTATAGTGTTTATCACACCCCACTACCAGCTTTACAGCAGCATTGCAATTATATGCCTGTTCCCTCTTCCTCCTATCTTCATCTTCTTCTTCTTCTTTCCTTCCTCATCTACCTTTCAGCGTCGAGGGGAGATATAATTTGCGGTCTTTTGCTCTTCTGTTCGCCTCTGCTGCTGTTATGTTTCCTAGTGCTTCTAATATTCCATCCATCCATCTTTTTTGTGGTCGACCATTGGGTCTGGTATTCTCACAACGTTTGCTGAAGGCTCATTGTGTTTTGATCTTTCTGCCTTGTCACATGGCCAAACCATTTTATCTGTTGTTTCCTTATATATTCTATGGTGTGGGCTATTCCTAGCTTTTATCTCAGTTCTTCATTTCTGATCTTATCTCTCAGACTGTTTCCTGTCATTCATCTAACACATTTCATCTCAGTAGAGGTTATTTTTCTTATTGTTCTTGCTTCTATGGTCCAGGTCCGGCATTGGTAGCACAACATTGGGATGAAGATTGTATTGTATAGTGCTCATTTTGCCTCCAGAGTTATTTCCTTGATGGACAATAGTGGACAATCTTCCTCCTTGATTAGACTAATATTGTGACTTGAAGCACATCGCAGCAAAACAATCAATCCTATAAATGTTTACATCAGTCAAATTATAGGAACCACAATCACAATCTCCCTATGACTGACAATCCTTAAAACTTACCCTTGGCTCTTGGAATCCAGACTGGTTCTGTGGGCTGGCTGACCCCGTATGGTGTCTGTGCTCGGACCCGTATGTTATAATCACGATCTGGCTCCAGATCAGACAAGTATATGCTGGGTTTCTTGACCCGGCTGGCTAAGGGAACCCACTCCTCACTGGGCAATTTCTGGGCCTCGACTCGGTAGGTCACTGGCGGCAAAGACAATGAGCGGCCGTAATAATCTGGGATTTCTGCAGGTTTCCATCCAATCTGTACAGTCTCTTTGCCAATGTCTGACACGTATGGTCGAGCTTTAGGCAACACAGGACGTACTGTAAACATATATATAAATTTATCAAAAGAAGAAAAGTAATAATTTTATATAATAAGATATAATTTACTTTCTTTATCTCATGCACTGTCAGTGTGAATCATGGTAGTCCATCATAGTTCGAAGCAGGATCGAACCCATACTCCTTCGCACAGCGCCTTGCCATGAGAAACCAAAGCTAACTTAAGTTAGTTTAGTTGGCCGTGTGCTCTAGCATTAGGTTTCTCATGGCAAGGCGCTGTGCCAAAGAATACAGGTTCGATCCTGTTTCGGACCATATATTGTTCTTTGTTTTTGTTCTGTTAATTATTTGTGATCTTTTTCTGAGTGCTGTAAAGATACCTCTTCCTCTGAAATGATTCTCTGATTATTGCCTCGGAAGTTTCCATCTATAAATAATATATTCATTTATTATTATTTGTTCTCATTTGAGGGCCTGTTCTGATATTCTCTTGTCTCTTCTTATCACATGGCCAAGATTTCTTTTCTTGATTATATATATTTTTTTAATGCTTTATCCTTTCTCTTATTTCTATATCTTCTTCTTCTACCTTTCAGCTCCCTGTGGAGCATAGGTCTTCAACAAACACTTTCCAAGTCATTCTGTTTCTTGCTATTCTTTTATGATCATTCCATCTTCTTATTTCTACACTAGTTTTAAATTCATTTCATGGTATACAAAGTATTTTATATGACTGTTCACATTATCCAAAGATTTGCTGATGGCTAAAAACATACTGGCATTACCACCATACTCCCCATATATCATGAGACATGACAAGGTTATTTTTTTCAACTATTATTATTTGACGTTATAAGACGGAAAGATAAAAACACAACACAATGAGCCTTTAATAAATATTGTGAGAACATCAGACTCAAAGGCTGACCATGAAAAAGATGGATTGATAAAATATTAAAAACACCTGGAAACATAACAGCCGCAGAAGAGCAAAAGACCACAAATTATATCTTCCCTCAATGCTAAAAGACAAATGAGGAAGGAAAGAAGAAGATTACTATTTGAGCTTTAATTTCTGATTTGATAACCATATAAATTTAAATATTTGGGAACTTTGTTAACCTCAGACGGAGGATGTACAAAAGAGATGAGATGCAGAATGGCTCAGGCAAAAGCAGCTTTCCAAAAAATGAGGAAGATACTATGCAATCCATTTTTGACAATAGAAACAAAAAAAAGAGTTCTTAAAGGTTATGTAGAGCCAGCCTTAATATATGGATGCAAATCATGGACAATAGGACAACAGACAAGAAAATCACTGGAGTCTGTAGAAATGTGGTTTTACAGAAGAATGTTGAGAGTACCATGGACAACTAAGAAGAGTAATGGAGATGTTCTGAAAGAGGTCAAAGCAAAAAGAGAGCTAATTCCCAATATTAGGAAGAAACAATCATCATTTTTTGGCCATGTAATGAGAAGAGAACAGCTGGAATATATTGTAACAACTGCAAAAATTGAGGGACGAAGAGATAGAGGGAGGCAAAGAGAAAAAATAACAGACAGCTTAAGAGAATGGCTTGGCAGAAGGTCAACAACAGAAATGATAAATAGCTGCCGAGATCGAAAGTTGTGGAGAGACATGATCACCTATGCCATTAGGTCCGGTACTTGATGATGATGATGTGATAACCATCATTAATTAACCCTAGATTATGATACATTTCTGTGATCCAACATTTTCACGATTCTGTTGTAAAAATTACTAGCACCTAAATATAATATTTTGAGTTTTGAAAATCAAACTTCTTTGAACATTTGCTACACAGCTGTGTTTATACCCTAACAGAAACATGGGAATCGGCTGCTGTAATCATTTCCTGACTAATGTTTAATTTATGACCTGAAATTGACCCCATCTCGCAGTGGCTACCAGAGGGTCTTACGTTTGTCTATTTACACTTCTGCTGTAAGCCCATTAGTTCAGCCTGTTTGTTCAGAACCCTTTTCGCATTGTTTGCTGACTCTCTCGAATTATAAAGGTTTCTTTGATATCATGTTGCTGATGGCTGAGGAGATTTCCCCCATCATAAGAAGAAAATAAGAAAAAGAACTAATTTCTTGAAAATTGGCTGATTTAAAAAAAGAAAAATGAAGTTGGTGTTTATGATTCCATAGTACTTTCTACTCATCATCATCATGAGCCATACTGGTTGGCGTAGGCAATCATGTCCTTCCACAATCTTCTATCTACAGTGCATCGTATCAGTTCTGTTGTTGATTGTTTTCCATGCTATGACACCAAGCTAACCAGTATTTTCTCTCTTTGTCGTCCACAATCTCTCTTTCCTTTTATTTTGCCAGTTGTAACCAAGTATTCCTACTTTTCCCTTCTAACGATGTGCCCCAAAAAATGTTGATTGTTTCTTTCTGATGTTTTTTAGGAGTTCCCTTTTTGTGTTGGCCTCTTCAAGAATGTCTTCATTGGTACTTTTAGCTGTCCAGGGAACTTTCAACATTCTTCTAAGAAATCCTATCTCTGTGGCCTCTAATTGTCTTTTCATTTGTTTGTCTACTGTCCATGATTCACTTCCAAAGGTCAGAATTGGTTCTATATAGCACTGATGAACTCTCTTTCTCACTTCTATTGACATAGATTTGCTGCATAAGATATTTTTCATTTTCTGGACTGCTATTTTGGCCTGAGCTATTCTGCTTTTTATTTCTGTGGTGCATCTTCCATCTGATGTTATTATTGTGCCCAAGTATTTGAAACGTTGCACTTGTTTCAGATTTGTCCTGTTTATTTTTATGCTGCATGATGGTGATGATTGTTTCTTTGATATGACCATTACTTCTGTTTTCTTACTATTCAGACTGAGACCTTTTTTGTTTTCTTCCTCTATTATGTCTATCATTTCTTGTAGTTCATTCTCTGTCTCTGCTATTAAGACTGAACCATCTGCATATCGCAAATTATTTATGTTGTGACGGCTGACTTCAATTCCTTTTTTGTCTACTATTGATCTCATAATATTTTTGCTGTAAAATGAAAAAAATCTGGCGACAGAACACAGCCTTGTCTGACTCCTTGTTTTATATATTGGAAATGTCCTGTTTGGTTGCTAATTTGTGTAGCAGCTGTTTGTTGCCAGTACATATTCTTTTTATGATTCGCAGATCCTTGCCATCAATGTTTAATTTCTCCAGCATATTGATTATTTCCACATGCTTTTCTTCATCAAACACTATTGTGTAGTCTATAAAGCACATATATAGATCTTTCTTTACCTCTATAGATCTTTCTATCAATGTTCTTAAGATGTATGTTGCATTATTGATGCCCTTTCCTTCTACAAAGCTGCACTGTTCCTCACTTATTTCTGGTTTTATTTTGTTCCTTACACGTCTCATGATGACTCTTAGCAATATTTTTGTCATGTGGTTCGTGTGACTAATAGTGCGATGGTCCTCACAATCAGTGGCACCTGACTGCTTCGGTATGGCTACAAAGATAGATTTTAGTAGATCTTCGAGTATGTGTCCAGTGTTATATATGTCATTGAGTAGTTTTGTTATGACTTGTACTCCCAGCTCTCCTAATGCATTTATCTCTTCAACTGTTATATTGTCGGGACCTGGAACTTTGCCTCTTTACATGTGTTGAATTGCCTCCTCCAGTTCACTCTGCATTATTGGTAGTCTAGTCTGTGTCTTTGTTGGGCTTTCTACTATGTTAAAGAAAAAATAAAGTCCAACATCAAAGGAAAGAAGTTAAACACTCAGGGGTTACTGGAGGTGATAATTAGGAAGGTATAGGGAGGGGAAATACCTGTCGAGATCGAAAGTTGTAGAGAGACATCATCACCTACGCCAGCAGGCCCACTTGATGATGATGATAAGGAGGGGGTTGGGGGGGAGTGATGTTTGCTCGTGAGAAACTGTCAAGTACCCAAAAAATGTATTTTTAAGTGGCAATTTTTACTACGGAATCGTAATATAAAAAAAGTCACCCCAAGTAGCGTATAGGGAATATGGTGTTAGTGGCCATAAATTTTACAGACCTTCGGCCCATGATTTTTTTGGGTAATGTGATTGGTATTACGCCCGTGCCACTTTACTTTCCAAGAAAAAATCCAGTACCCATTAAAGGCTGGGTGAACCCGGAAGCTGTCGATTGAGATTGAACCCTACCACTTGTCTTTGTAGTCCAGTTCGAATCATAATATAGGGTAGTACATTTTTCTGTCCACAGTTAAGTATGTTTGAAAAGTTTAGTCTTATATTTGAAGGGGTACATTTACATGTAAATGGATCTTGTTCAGGGGGGTACTGACCTGGTATTTCAGTTTCTCTCAGGATGGACTCTCTGGTCTTGGGTTCTGGTTAGATAATAAGAAATATAATGATGAGAGAGGGTGAGGACTCATGTGATATAGTAATAACTTGCATTGCTGACTTTTCATTCATTTTCCTCTCAATGAAGACTCATTTTCCTTTTGGTGAAGACTCATTTTCCTCTCAGTGATGACTCATTTTCCTCTCAGTAAAGGACTAATTTTCCTTTCAGTGAAGACTCATTTTCCTCTCAGTGAAGACTCATTTTCCTTTTGGTGAAGACTCATTTTCCTCTCAGTGAAGACTCATTTTCCTTTTGGTGAAGACTCATTTTCCTCTCAGTGAAGACTCATTTTCCTCTCAGTGAAGACTCATTTTCCTTTTGGTGAAGACTCATTTTCCTCTCAGTGAAGACTCATTTTCCTCTCAGTAATGACTCATTTCCCTTTCAGTGAAGACTCATTTTCCTTTCAGTGAAGACTCATTTTCCTTTCAGTGAAGACTCATTTTCCTTTCAGTGAAGACTCATTTTCCTTTCAGTGAAGACTCATTTTCCTTTCAGTGAAGACTCATTTTCCTTTCGGTGAAGACGGAAGTCATTGTTCTCCATGATTGACGACTTACTGCTGGCTCTTGGTTGTTTCTTATTCCAATGGTTGAATCTTCTCTGGTAAATGTTCTGTGTAGTGATTCTCTTGGTCTGCCTTGTTTTCTTTTACCAGATGGTTTCCACAGGAATATCTGGTGAGGAAGTCTTTTTTCATTCATTTTCAGCACAAGACCAACACATTTCCAATGCTTTCTTCTTATTTAGCTCGACACATATTCTTGTTTATAGTGTCATCTCTTATCAGTTCATTTGAAATTATATGTATTCTTTCCAGTTTATGTTTGAGATCCTATGAAGACATTTGTTGACTAGCTGACTACAAATATTAACATTTCCATCAAAATATAGAAGCAGTAGTTGTGATATAATGTAGCAGTAGTTGTGATATAATGTAGCAGTAGTTGTGATATAATGTAGCAGTAGTTGTGATATAATGTAGCAGTAGTTGTAATATAATGTAGCAGTAGTTGTGATATAATGTAGCAGTAGTTGTGATATAATGTAGCAGTAGTTGTGATATAATGTAGCAGTAGTTGTGATATAATGTAGCAGTAGTTGTGATATAATGTAGCAGTAGTTGTGATATAATGTAGCAGTAGTTGTAATATAATGTAGCAGTAGTTGTAATATAATGTAGCAGTAGTTGTAATATAATGTAGCAGTAGTTGTAATATAATGTAGCAGTAGTTGTGATATAATGTAGCAGTAGTTGTAATATAATGTAGCAGTAGTTGTGATATAATGTAGCAGTAGTTGTGATATAATGTAGCAGTAGTTGTGATATAATGTAGCAGTAGTTGTGATATAATGTAGCAGTAGTTGTGATATAATGTAGCAGTAGTTGTAATATAATGTAGCAGTAGTTGTAATATAATGTAGCAGTAGTTGTGATATAATGTAGCAGTAGTTGTAATATAATGTAGCAGTAGTTGTAATATAATGTAGCAGTAGTTGTAATATAATGTAGCAGTAGTTGTAATATAATGTAGCAGTAGTTGTAATATAATGCAGCAGTAGTTGTGATATAATGTAGCAGTAGTTGTGATATAATGTAGCAGTAGTTGTAATATAATGTAGCAGTAGTTGTGATATAATGTGTCAATTATTGATTCCAGTAGTGTTGATTTTAGATAACACATTTATGACTATAATAGTGATTTTCAATAAAATGTTGATGACATTAGTGGTGACTTTGGTTGATAAATTTCAATAAATAAAAAATTTTGCAATGGTGATTTTAGATGATAAATTTCAATAAATAAAAAAATTTTGCAGTGGTGATTTCAGATGATAAATTTCAATAAATAAAAAATGTTGCAGTGGTGATTTTAGATGAAAAATTTCAATAAATAAAAAATTTTGCAGTGGTGATTTTAGATGATAAATTTCAATAAATAAAAAATTTTGCAGTGGTGATTTTAGATGATAAATTTCAATAAATAAAAAAAATTTGCAGTGGTGATTTTAGATGATAAATTTCAATAAATTAAAAAAATTTTGCAGTGGTGATTTTAGATGATAAATTTCAATAAATAAAAAATTTTGCAGTGGTGATTTTAGACGATAAATTTCAATAAATAAAAAAATTTTGCAGTGGTGATTTTAGATGAATCTAGATTCCTGTAATGGTGATAGTGATTTTGATATATTTTTTTAGCACTTGACAACTTCTGCAAGAAACTGGTTATAATAAATAACAATGTTGCAATGATGATGGTGACTATTAAGAAACTCTTTAGACTGAATATAATTGCTTCAGTAATGTTACTATTGTTGTGATGGCAATAATTTCTCATGGTAGTGGCAGACAAATAATATCATCAGCAACCACCAGAGTTACCTTCTCTTGGCTTGAGTGTACATGGCAAGGTCGGATCACTTGTTCCAAAACGATTATCAGCCTTGACCCTGAACATGTATTCTGTGTCTGGCTTAAGGCCGTAAACATAGTGGTTAGTGGAGTCAATGTTGCTTTCCAGCCTGTAGAAAGTCATACAAATGATTGTTCAGCTGGGAGTCTAAGTCAGAAGGACTAAAGGTAAACTAGAAATCAGAGTTAAAATTACTAAAATTCTAACAGAAATCACATAATAGAATAACCAAACAATAGACAATAAGTATTCTTGGTATCACCTGGAAGGATAAAGTGACAAATGTGGAGACCATGACTTACACAGGCCTCCCGAATATCTACATACTGCTCAAACAATGTAAGCTACGCTGGCTTGACCATGTACACTCCATGAAAGATGGCCGCATACAGAAAAATATACTCTATGGACAAATGGCAGATGGTAAAAGAACTAGGGGGCGCCCAAAACTTTGATTTGTAGATGTGTGTAAACACAACATGAAGACTCTGAACATAAACCCTGCAGCATGGGAAGACAAAGCTGCAGACTGCAATCTCTGGAAATACACGCTAAAGGTTCACTCAAACAAGAAGCAGACAGATTCATAGTGAAAGAGAATACACGGCGAAAGAAAAGAAAAGAAAAAATAACATTTCTAGGGGCACTGAAAAATCCATAGTCAACTATGACTGACGGAGGCTACTATTACTATTACTAGACAATAAGCAGTTAGAATTATTAAAATTATAACAGAAATCACATAATAGAATGACCAAATAACAGACAATAAGCAGTTAGAATGACTAAAATTATATAACATAAATCACATAACGGAATGACCAAACAAAAGACATTAAGAAGTTAGAATGACTAAAATTATAATAGAAATAACAGACAGAATAACCACACAGTAAATTAGAAATCAGAGTCTGAATGATCAAAAGTTGACTATAAATTATTTAGAATGACTAATAACAGACTATGAATCAGAATGAGTAAAAGCAGACTAGAAATCACTCAAAATTACCAAAATAGACTAGAAATTAAAGTCAAAATAACTGAAGCCAATTAAAAATCAAAATAAGAATGACTAAAACAGACTAAAAGTCAAAGTCAGAATATCTGAAGCAGACTAAAAGTCAAAGTCAGAATCATTGAAGCAGACTAGTAAATTGTCATAATGGATTTTAAAAGAAAACTAGAAATAAAAATTACCAAAGCAACAAGAAATCAGTCATAGTAGCTTTAAAAAATATATATCATAATAATCAATACAACAACAAAAAAAACAGTCATAATGGCTTTAACAAAATATATTAGAAATCAGAATAATGAAAACAACAAGAAATCAGTCATAATGGCTTTAAAAAAATATTAGAAATCTGAATAATCAATGCAACAAGAAATTGGGAACAGGCAAACAATTGCAGTACTGCGGTAAAGTTGGTAGCATGATCAAGCAGTGGGGTGTAATGTGCACTCCTACAATTTATGGTGACAGCTTTACAAAAAAAAACACAACAAAAAACTGACATTTCAGCCTACATGTGGCCCTCTTCAGAAAACGACAACAACGCAAATGAACAACAAAATAAAGTAAACTCTGCTACATCTAGGGTGAATGGAACAGATAAATCAAGGTGAAATAAACAGAGAGACAAGAGATGAAATGACAAAATGAAAGAGAGATGTGCTACATATTAGAGAAACAAGAAATCAGTCATAATGGTTTAAAAAGAAAAGAAAAAAAAAATCAGAATGAATGAATCTTCTTCTTCTTCTTCCTTTCTCTTTTCATTGATACCGAGGAGGTATCGTGGCTTATATCATTTGTCGTTCTTGAGCTCCACAAACTGTCTGAATTAGTGATTTTCCTTTGTTGTTACATGTCTCTATCACTGCATTTATCCATCTTCTTCTAGGTCTTCTCGAGAAGAACACCCTTGATGGTGATTGGTGAGGATTCATTCTGACCTGGTGGCCCAACTATTTAAGTTGTTGTTGCTCTATATATTCTTGGCAGGGTTTTATTCCTACCATGTTAAATGAATGAATAAATACTCTAAATATTGGGCAAGATTGGTGAACAGAAGAACTTGGCAGGGTTTTATTCCTACCATTTTAAATGAATGAATAAATACTCTAAATGTTGGGCAAGATTGGTGAACAGAAGAACTTGGCAGGGTTTTATTCCTACCATTTTAAATGAATGAATAAATACTCTAAATGTTGGGCAAGATTGGTGAACAGAAGAACTTGGCAGGGTTTTATTCCTACCATGTTAAATGAATGAATAAATACTCTAAATATTGGGCAAGATTGGTGAACAGAAGAACTTGGCAGGGTTTTATTCCTACCATTTTAAATGAATGAATAAATACTCTAAATGTTGGGCAAGATTGGTGAACAGAAGAACTTGGCAGGGTTTTATTCCTACCATTTTAAATGAATGAATAAATACTCTAAATGTTGGGCAAGATTGGTGAACAGAAAAATATCAGATACACTCCCATAGTTCTTCAATGTATCTGTGGCGGCAGTAAAAGTTATGAACAGAAAAGTCTGTATTCTTTGTTGCTGTCAGTGTTTATGAAGGAATCAACACATAAAATTTGGATAAAAAAAAAAATTGCACACAGCAATCACAATACTCCCATGTTCAGGTTTACAAAAGAATATCTAAATGACTGGTTTTTAAAAACCTAAATATCTGAATCTGAAATATTTAAACAGCTGGAACTTAAATATCTAAACAGCTGAATCTGAAATATTTAAACAGCTGGAACTTAAATATCTAAACAGCTGAATCTGAAATATCTAAACAGCTGGAACTTAACTATCTAAACAGCTGAATCTAACACATAGGGTTTAACATACTGTGGGATGGCTATTTTTCACCAATTATTTTTTTTCTTCCCAATAACATTAAGAAAAATGGAAATTGATATAAAACCACACAATTTGTTCTAGAAGTTTGAAATGAGGTTGCATAAGAGAATTACAAGGTTTTAGGGGAAATAACTGAACAATTTTCAACTGCCATAGTCAATCCTATTATATGGCTGTGAAACATGGAGAACAACAAAATTGACAATCATGGAGATACAGACTTTCATTAATGGATGCTTACGCAGAATAAAAGGATGGAGATGGCAGGACAAATTCACTAACATAGAATTATGGAAATGTACCAGTCAAATACCAGTGGATAAAAAGATACAGTGAAGACGATGGCGCTGGATAGGACACACACTGCTGCCCTTTTTTGGAATCTCCAGGGGAAAAGACAATGAGGAAGACCAAGGAATTCTTGGACAGGACAGACGGAAGCTGATGAAGATGATGGGGAAGACATGGAATGATCCATGGTTCAAAAGAATGGCAAGAAACAGAACAACTTGGAAAGTGTTTGTTGAAGACCTATGCTCCACAGGGAGATGAAAGGTAGAATAAGAAGAAGGGAATAAGAACTGCGGAAATATCAATAAATTAAAATCCACAAAAATTGGCTTTTTTTGGTTAAATTTGTTGGTAACTCAAGTGGCATTTTGTGGCTCGAGGTATCTATCTATCTATTGGCCTTTCGAGCCATAGCCGGCCCATAGGGCGTAGACTAAGATACTCCTTCATCTGAATGTTTGTTCTAGCAGTTTTCAATTCTTTTAAAGATATTTTATAAAATCTCGGCATTTGTCTCTGTTCTGTGCAAGCAGCTCTATCTCACTGAGGGAGCCGATTTCTGCTGCTCTTGCCTCTCTCATCAATGTTCTTCTCAGCGTCTCTCTGGGTCTTCCTCTTTTTCTCTTACCTGTTGTTTCCCACAATAACTGTGGAAATATCAATAAATTAAAATCCACAAAAACTGGCTTTTTTGGTTCAATTTGTTGGTAACTCAAGTAGCATTTTGTGGCTCGAGGTATGGAATGTGTTAAATATCTAATTAGCTAAATATCTAAATAGCTGAATCTTAAATATCTAAATAGCTAAATCTTAAATATCTAAATAGCTAAATCTTAAATATCTAAATAGCTAAATCTTAAATATCCAAATAGCTGAATCTTTATCTTACCTGACCCACTGTTTACTTGGCAACTGGCAGGCTTCAATGGTGTACGTTATCTTCTGGGCATTCTCAGGCAGCATCCCTATTGGGGCCGGCATCCAGGACAGCTTAGCGGAAGTTGGTTTAACTTCCAACAGGACAGGCTTATCGATGGGGATGGTAGGGATCTTATCTGTTCAAGAAACAAAAAGGAACAAATGACACATGATGATGATACTGGGACCAGACTTCAGTGTTTGTGGAAGACGTACTGAATGTGGGCTTTTAACTCTTCCTCTACCAAAGGAAAAGTAGGTCTGCACCATAGAAGAAGATTGGAAGAACGTGAACAAGATATTTATTTTTAATTTTCCCACTTACTGGTTATATCCCACATTGTCTTTATATGGAAATCCTTTCAGAAATAATATTGAGTTATTGAGTTATTTGTGGGTCATCATCATTGCACTCCAAATATGTCCATAGGTACTCAGATTCCCTCCTCAGCAAATCTTGCAGTGTCCAGCGACTGACTATTCTAGTTCTGTGTTGGTTGAGTAGTCTTCTTATACACCCACTAAGTTTCTCGTTTCTGGCTGTGCCCACCTTAACTCCCATCTCTTTCATCCAAAGGAGTGATGTGAACTCAAAGTTATTGAAGTCCTGTGCCCTTCCCACATCTCGGAGGGTATTGATGATGTTCGCCTGATCCATTGGTTGAACATCTTCAACGACAGCGCAGCTAGCCAACCTGTCTACTCTATTATTTCCTCGTACTTCCGCACATCCAGGGATATAGACAAAGGTGACCTTACATAATTTTTACTTCTGCGATGACTCTACCCATCGCATGTGTACAGAGCCCACCTTCACTTTTCTTATCATGCTCATCAAATCACTCAGCATACAGGCGTGGTTGTAATCTTGTGACTCTAACCAGATGAATGCCCTGGTCACTGCCATCACCTCCATTATCATGCTACTCATAGTCATAACATATGCTCCAACTTTGATAGATGTTGAGACATACATCAAACATTTCCCCAAATCTTGCTCTAACTTTGATAGATGTTGAGACATACATCAAACATTTCCCCATATCTTGCTCCAACTTTGACAGATGTTGAGACATACATCAAACATTTCCCCATATCTTGCTCTAACTTTGATAGATGTTGAGACATACATCAAACATTTCCCTATATCTTGCTCCAAGTTTGATAGATGTTGAGACATACATCAAACATTTCCCCATATCTTGCTCTAACTTTGATAGATGTTAAGACATACATCAAACATTTCCCCATATCTTGCTCCAACTTTGACAGATGTTGAGACATACATCAAACATTTCCCAAATCTTGCTCTAACTTTGACAGATATTGAGACATACATCAAACATTTACCCATATCTTGCTCCAACTTTGACAGATGTTGAGACATACATCAAACATTTCCCCATATCTTGCTCTAACTTTGATAGATGTTGAGACATACATCAAACATTTCCCCATATCTTGCTCCAACTTTGATAGATGTTGAGACATACATCAAACATTTCCCCATATCTTGCTCTAACTTTGACAGATGTTGAGACATACATCAAACATTTACCCAGATCTTGCTCCAACTTTGATAGATGTTGAGACATACATCAAACATTTCCCATATCTTGCTCTAACTTTGATAGATGTTGAGACATACATCAAACATTTCCCCATATCTTGCTCCAACTTTGATAGATGTTGAGACATACATCAAACATTTCCCCATATCTTGCTCCAACTTTGATAGATGTTGAGACATACATCAAACATTTCCCCATATCTTGCTCCAACTTTGATAGATGTTGAGACATACATCAAACATTTCCCATATCTTGCTCTAACTTTGACAGATGTTGAGACATACATCAAACATTTCCCCAAATCTTGCTCTAACTTTGACAGATGTTGAGACATATACCAAACATTTACCCAGATCTTGTTCCAACTTTGATAGATGTTGAGACATACATCAAACATTTCCCCATATCTTGCTCTAACTTTGATAGATGTTGAGACATACATCAAACATTTCCCCATATCTTGTTCCAACTTTGACAGATGTTGAGACATACATCAAACATTTACCCAGATCTTGTTCCAACTTTGACAGATGTTGACACATATACCAAACATTTCCCCATATCTTGCTCCAACTTTGATAGATGTTGAGACATACATCAAACATTTCTCCATATCTTGCTCCAACTTTGATAGATGTTGAGACATACATCAAACATTTCCCCATATCTTGCTCCAACTTTGATAGATGTTGAGACATACATCAAACATTTCCCCATATCTTGCTCCAACTTTGACAGATGTTGAGACATACATCAAACATTTACCCAGATCTTGCTCCAACTTTGACAGATGTTGAGACATACATCAAACATTTACCCAAATCTTGCTCTAACTTTGACAGATGTTGAGACATACATCAAACATTTACCCAGATCTTGTCCCAACTTTGACAGATGTTGAGACATACATCAAACATTTCCCCAAATCTTGCTCTAACTTTGACAGATGTTGAGACATACATCAAACATTTACCCAGATCTTGTTCCAACTTTGACAGATGTTGAGACATACATCAAACATTTACCCAGATCTTGCTCCAACTTTGATAGATATTGAGACATACATCAAACATTTCTCCATATCTTGCTCCAACTTTGATAGATGTTGAGACATACATCAAACATTTCCCCATATCTTGCTCCAACTTTGATAGATGTTGAGACATACATCAAACATTTCCCCATATCTTGTTCCAACTTTGACAGATGTTGAGACATACATCAAACATTTACCCAGATCTTGTTCCAACTTTGACAGATGTTGAGACATACATCAAACATTTCCCATATCTTGCTCCAACTTTGACAGATGTTGAGACATACATCAAACATTTACCCAGATCTTGCTCCAACTTTGACAGATGTTGAGACATACATCAAACATTTACCCAGATCTTGACCCAACTTTGACAGATGTTGAGACATACATCAAACATTTCCCCAAATCTTGCTCTAACTTTGAGAGATGTTGAGACATACATCAAACATTTACCCAGATCTTGTCCCAACTTTGACAGATGTTGAGACATACATCAAACATTTCCCCAAATCTTGCTCTAACTTTGACAGATGTTGAGACATACATCAAACATTTACCCAGATCTTGTTCCAACTTTGACAGATGTTGAGACATACATCAAACATTTACCCAGATCTTGTTCCAACTTTGACAGATGTTGAGACATACATCAAACATTTACCCAGATCTTGTTCCAACTTTGACAGATGTTGAGACATACATCAAACATTTACCCAGATCTTGTTCCAACTTTGACACATGTTGACACATATACCAAACATTTACCCAGATCTTGTTCCAACTTTGATATGGTTAATGGTTAATGGTTATGGAAGGCCCCGGTATCACTGCAGATGAATTAAAATCCATAATTGCTCAACCGCCCGTGCCAGTGGAATCATCCGAATTACTAACTCATCTCCCAAACAAAGAAAGGTAGCTGTATTCCCCATCATAGCAGTCTCAGCACACGCCAAAAGACATAAGGCAAAACTGCACTGAAGTTAACACAGCCAACTGTTCCCTGTCATACGATATCAGCATTCATCGTAAGCAATTGGAATATCGGAACATGATCAAAACGGATGAAACACACAGCTCACGGTGTGCACAGAGCACCTAACTCAGTAGCTCCTGCAACAAGCCGGACTTGGAATATGAGGACACTGCAACAAGGAACACTTTTCAGACATAGCCTTCACTGGTTCCTGCCGCCTATCCACCACATTGCCCGGAAGATCACGTCCTCCTGAAAATGATGATCGTCATAGTATTTAAATGTATGGCGCTTGAAGATGTTAGGACATCGTGTTTGACTCCAACTACGAACATACAAAACATAGTTCGCCGTCAGATTATCCCCCTTGCACACCAAAAAAACAGATCGCAAGATTAGCGCATGGTCGGTCTTGGGACACACGATGAAACAATATGATGATGTAGCACGCACAATATGGCTGCGCCCATGTATTTATGATAACTCTAGTGAATGCAGTCTACAACGACCGAAACATGGTGCGAACTTCCCAAAGAGATAAAACTTCGGCTGATTTGACGGAGCCCACCACATTAATGCGTTGGAAATTGTAAATAACTTGCGGCAAGCATCTCCATCAACCGGTCATTGAACAGCACTCAGTGTGACGTAAAACGCAGATCAACATTAGATGTTGGAAGGCGCATTCACAACACTTGATTTGTCAAAACGGAGTATTGCCGTGCATGCAACGCCAATTCAATGGCGCAGATATGACAAGTAGAACATCATTTCGACTGGAATGCAGAAAATTGTAACGGAAACCCGAAATTGATAAGGTTCCAAAGCAATTTCTGCAGCGATAGAGAGAACGTGACTTAGTTCTGCCATCTTGAAAACGGAAGATGTTGAGACATACATCAAACATTTTCCCGAATCTTGCTCCAAATTTGATAGATGTTGAGACATACATCAAACATTTTCCTGAATCTTGCTCCAAATTTGATAGATGTTGAGACAAACACCAAACATTTACCCAGATTTTGCTCCAACTTTTATAGATAAGGTAAAGTGCGAGGCATCTTAGCACGCAAGTTTTCACCCATATGTGCTCAACCACCTATCCAGAAATGTACAGAGATTTCTTGATAGTGTTGCTTCAAGCATCGAAACTCACGATGAGAGGTGACATTCCTCACCTTCCCAGGGTAATACCCTAGTACCCATTTCTGCCAACGGCTGGGTCGACCGTGGGGGTATTTTTTTCCAACCAAGAGTACCACTCACACTGCTCCCAGTGTGAATCAAACATGGGTTTGTCGAACATTGGTAGTCCAGTCCGGTGGTTTTCCCAACTAGCCTATCAAGGTCGCCTTTGATAGATGTTGAGACATACACCAAACATTTCCCCAAATCTTGCTCCAACTTTGACAGATGTTGAGACATACACCAAACATTTCCCCAAATCTTGCTCCAACTTTGACAGATGTTGAGACATACACCAAACATTTCCCCAAATCTTGCTCCAACTTTGACAGATGTTGAGACATACACCAAACCTTTCCCCAAATCTTGCTCCAACTTTGACAGATGTTGACACATACACCAAACCTTTCCCCAAATCTTGCTCCAACTTTGACAGATGTTGAGACATACACCAAACCTTTCCCCAAATCTTGCTCCAAGTTTGACAGATGTTGAGACATACACCAAACCTTTCCCCAAATCTTGCTCCAACTTTGACAGATGTTGAGACATACACCAAACATTTCCCAAATCTTGCTCCAACTTTGACAGATGTTGAGACATACACCAAACCTTTCCCCAAATCTTGCTCCAACTTTGACAGATGTTGACACAAACACCAAACCTTTCCCCAAATCTTGCTCCAACTTTGACAGATGTTGAGACATACACCAAACCTTTCCCCAAATCTTGCTCCAAGTTTGACAGATGTTGAGACATACACCAAACCTTTCCCCAAATCTTGCTCCAACTTTGACAGATGTTGAGACATACATCAAACATTTACCCATATCTTGCTCCAACTTTGACAGATGTTGAGACATACACCAAACATTTCCCCAAATCTTGCTCCAACTTTGACAGATGTTGAGACATACACCAAACATTTCCCCAAATCTTGCTCAAACTCTAACAAATATTGAGGTGTACACCAAAAGTCTAATATTAAAATTAATAAAACAAATTATAAAAACATTTCAAACGTTACCCTCCAGAGGGATCTCTCTTGTCATGGGTTTCTTAGGGGCTGGAGATGATGATATTCGATACAAGTCTACACCTCTGGCAGGAGATGCAAACCTTGGTAGTGATGGACGTGCTTTATCTTCTGTGAATATCACAAATTTTGTATTGTTTAAATGTAATCACCTGAATTCACATGTTACAGAAGAGTTCTTCTGCTTCTTCTTCTTCTACCTTTCAGCTCCCTGTGGAGCATAGGTCTTCAACAAACACTTTCCAAGTTTTTCTGTTTCTTGCTATTCATTTAAGATCATTCCATGTCTTCCCCATCATCTTCATCTCTGCTTCTGTCTGTCCTCTCCAAGAATTTCTTGGTCTTCCTCTTTGTCTTTTTCCCTGGGGATTCCAAAAAAGGGTCTGTTGTGTTATACTCTCAGTTGGCTTCCACGGTGTGTGTCCTATCCACCACCATTGTCTTCGCTGTATCTCTTTATCCACTGGTATTTGACTGGTTCATTTCCATAATTCTATGTTTGTGATTTTGTCCTGCCATTTCCATCCTTTTATTCTGTATAAGCATCCATAAATGAAAGTCTGTATCTTCATGGTTGTCAATTTTGTTACAGAAAAATAATCAGAATATTTATCATTTGTCATTATCAGCCGAAGATGGCACATTAGGCAGATATTCTAGATTCTCCAAGCCCGACAATCTTTACTATTAAGTGTCAAACTCTGCATAAGAACCGCATTGTATTTCACCGCAGGTTCCTGTTCTGGTGAGCCTCTGAACCTCAGCAAGTGAGTTGATGCCTTCTACTGTTGTTCAGAATATCATTACAGAATAAAAGAACAAATATCCATCACTAACAAATAAAGAATTAGCCAAGACGGTGTAAATATACACTGATATTAACACAAAACATAATTACACTAAAGCACACATTTCACAAATTGATAACATTTTCAGAAAATTAAAGCGTTATGAATGAAGTAGAATATAACAAATTTATAATCCAATTAGTGACAATTATATAATTCAATCGGTAACAAATTTATAATCCAATCAGTAACAATTCTATAATTCAATCGGTAACAAATTTATAATCCAATCAGTAACAATTCTATAATCCAATCAGTAAAAATTTTATAATCCAATCAGTAACAAATTTATAATTCAATCAGTAACAAATTTATAATCCAATCAGTAACAATTTTATAATCCAATCAGTAACAAATTTATAATTCAATCGGTAACAAATTTATAATCCAATCAGTAACAAATTTATAATCCAATCAGTAACAATTTTAAAATCCAATCAGTAACAAATTTATAATTCAATCGGTAACAATTTTATAATTCAATCGGTAACAATTTTATAATTCAATCATGTACAAGGGTGTCACATTTCTAGAGTCACAACTAAAATACCCAGAGCTAAAATGTATTCTATCTATCTATCTAATGTCCTTTCTAGCCGAAGACGGCACACAGGGCAGAACCACAAATGTATTACAGATATAAATAGTATAGTGAAGCAGAGGGGAAAGGAAAAAATGAGGGAGATATAAAAGAAAAAGGAATTTGAAAAATTAGATTTAAAAAAGGATAAAAAAAAGGTAAATAAAAGATATGGAAAGAGAGAATAACAGAGAGAGACTGAGTGAGAAGGAGATGGAAAGAAGAAGAGACAGTAAGGGTAAATAGAAAGAAAAAAAGAAGCTATGACGGAAAGAAAAATTAATTTACAGCTCATCCACTGAAATGGTTACATACTGAAACACTAACTTCTTACATAGCTCCAAGCTTTAAATAAAACTTACAACATACACACCACAGATGATCGTAACATCTACTACTACATTAACTCATTACCAGACAAAAGTTTATCATTAATTATATATTGTTTAGAGATACCATAAAACATCAAATAGAATGTATCACCAGACAAAAACCTAATTTTACATAATTGACACATTGGTACAAAAAGGTATGAAGATCAGTCACAAAGCACATAAAAAAAGTAAAAGTAAAGTACCCCTGTTATGCCAAGTGGCATATAGGGAATATGGTGCTAGTGACCATAATTTTTATAGACCTTCAGTACATGATTTTTGGGGTAATGTGGTTCGGTATTACACTTGTGCCGCTTTACTTTCCCAGAAAAAAATCCGGTACACATTAAAGGCTGGGTGAACCGGAAGCCTTTGGTTGGGATCGAACCCTACCTCTTGTCCTTTGTAGTCCATTTCACTAACCACTGAGCTATCGAGGCTCCCTCACAAAGCACATGGCAATATATAAATAAAAGAAACAAAGATGAAACTGCAGAAAAAAACGCCAAAATCTGACTTCATTTGTTTTATAAATGGGTATGAGCAGTTATTAGGGAGCCGCGATAGCTCAGTGGTTAGTGAAGTGGACTACAAAGGACAAGGGGTAGGGTTCGGTCCCAGCCGACGGCTTCCAGGTTCACCCAGCCTTTAATGGGTACCGGATTTTTTTCTGGGAAAGTGAAGCACACGGGCGTAATACCGACCACATTACCCCAAAAATCATGTGCCGAAGGTCTGTAAAATTTATGGTCACAAACACCATATTCCCTATACGCCACTTGGCGTGACGGGGGTACTTAACTTTTTTTCCAGTGCCAGAACTGGATGCTGGACTCTAGAACAATAAGAAAGATAACGACCACCAAAATGAAATGTGTCAGAAGAATGACAGGAAACAGCTTAAGGGACAGAGTAAGAAACACTGACTTGAGGAAGAAACTCGAAATTGAACCAGCCATCGAACACACAAAGAAACATCAGATAAATTGGTTCGGCCACATAACAAGACAAAAAGAACTAACAATGACTCAAAGAGCCATAAACAAATGCTACGAAAACGCCTGATTAAGAGGAAGACCGAGAAAGAGATGGATAAAGGGAATACTAGAGTCACTAGGAGGAATAACATCAGAAGAGCAAAGAATCGCAGATTGTTTTTCCCCTCGACGCCAACGGCAGCAGAGGAAGGATAGAAGAAGAAGACAAAAAAACTCTGCCACCAGCCAAAAATCTATCCCCAGACAAAAAAGTCTATCCGAAGATAAAAAAAATCTATCCCCCCTAAAAAAACCATATCACCAAGTAAAATCTATCTCTGAAAAAAAAAACTGTTCACTAAAATCCACAATCTCTTTATAAACTCCACACATAAAAGAATATCAAAAATGATACTCAGGAAACACAAAGTTTACCGAGATTGCCAATAATTGTTGCATACCTTGGACTTTGAGTTGCGCAGAGCAGGAAGCCTTGCCAGCATCATTGTAGAGAGTACATGTGTAGCTTCCCTCATCTGTGAGGTCACAGTTATCAACTACCAATATGGCAGTGCTACCTTCCAGCCCCATCTTGTACTTTCCTCCCCATTTGAGAGGGAACCCATCTTTATGCCTGAAGGTGAAAATATATTGTCATTTTAAACAAATATTATCTTCTGTTTTGTGATTAATATTCTTCAAAATACTTGCTCAACAGGGTCTTCTTATAATAATCAGGCTACTTTCTGGTGCAGAGCTCTGTATATAGAGCTTCCTATTACTTCTTCTAATATTGAGAATCCCATGGACAGCTAAGTAGAGTAATGAAAATGTTCTGAAAGAGGTCAAAGCAAAAAGAGACTTAATTCCCAATATTAGGAAGAAACAATCATCATTTTGTGGCCATGTAATGAGAAGAGAACAGCTGGAATAATATTGCGACAAATAGGAATATTGAGGGACGAAGAGACAAAGGGAAGTAAAAAGAAAAGATACCAGACAGCTTAAGAGAATGGTTTGGCAGGTGGTCAACAACAGAAATGATAAATAACTGACGAGATCAAAAGTTGTGGAGAGACGTGATCATCTATGCCAGCAAGAAAGGTACTTGATGATGATCACTTCTCCAACTGCAATCAATATCTGTATATGAAATATGCATACCATGTTTTAAACTTTTATCTAAGACCTTGTTTGTTATTTTTATCTCAATTTAATTCTTACAAAAGGTCGTTCTGTTTGTCTTGTTTATTTAAATCTATTTCTAGAAAGATTGTGGATTTGAATCCTAGTTCAGGTTGTCTAGTGGTCTCTGAGTTTTCTGTTGTTGTTTGTGGGTTATCCAAGTGTTGTTAAAAATACCAGTGTCTCTTTGTGATTTGCTTCTTGCCTTAGAGGTTTCCATCTTGTTATTACTGTCTTCATTCAATAATCATTGGCTTTCATGGCCCAGGCCAAGTAAAAGCAGTGAAGGAGGAGAGTGGTGCTTTCACAGTAACTACAAGTAGTGTGATCATGGAGATAATGGCAGTAACTACAAGTAGTATGATCATGAAGACCATGGCAGTAACTACAAGTAGTATGATCATGGAGACCATGGCAGTAACTACAAGTAGTATGATCATGGAGTTCATGGCAGTAACTACAAGTAGTATGATCATGGAGTTCATGGCAGTAACTACAAGTAGTATGATCATGGAGTTCATGGCAGTAACTACAAGTAGTATGATCATGGAGATCATGGCAGTAACTACAAGTAGTATGATCATGGAGATAATGGCAGTAACTACAAGTAGTGTGATCATGGAGATAATGGCAGTAACTACAAGTAGTGTGATCATGGAGATAATATCAGTAACTACAAGTAGTATGATCATGGAGATAATGGCAGTAACTACAAGTAGTGTGATCATGAAGATTATGGCAGTAACTACAAGTAGTGTGATCATGGAGATAATGGCAGTAACTACAAGTAGTATGATCATGGAGATAATGGCAGTAACTACAAGTAGTGTGATCATGAAGATCATGGCAGTAACTACAATTAGTATGATCATGGAGATAATGGCAGTAACTACAAGTAGTGTGATCATGAAGACCATGGCAGTAACTACAAGTAGTATGATCATGGAGATAATGGCAGTAACTACAAGTAGTATGATCATGAAGACCATGGCAGTAACTACAAGTAGTGTGATCATGAAGACCATGGCAGTAACTACAAGTAGTATGATCATGAAGATCATGGCAGTAACTACAAGTAGTATGATCATGAAGATCATGGCAGTAACTACAAGTAGTGTGATCATGAAGATCATGGCAGTAACTACAAGTAGTATGATCATGAAGATCATGGCAGTAACTACAAGTAGTATGATCATGAAGATCATGGCAGTAACTACAAGTAGTGTGATCATGAAGATCATGGCAGTAACTACAAGTAGTATGATCATGAAGATCATGGCAGTAACTACAAGTAGTGTGATCATGAAGATCATGGCAGTAACTAAAAGTAGTATGATCATGAAGATCATGGCAGTAACTACAAGTAGTATGATCATGAAGATCATGGCAGTAACTACAAGTAGAGTGATCATGAAGATCATGGCAGTAACTACAAGTAGTGTGATCATGAAGATCATGGCAGTAACTACAAGTAGTGTGATCATGAAGATCATGGCAGTAACTACAAGTAGTATGATCATGAAGATCATGGCAGTAACTACAAGTAGTGTGATCATGAAGATCATGGCAGTAACTACAAGTCGTATGATCATGAAGTCCATGGCAGTAACTACAAGTAGTATGATCATGAAGACCATGGCAGAAACTATAAGTAGTGTGATCATGGAGACCATGGCAGTAACTACAAGTAGTATGATCATGAAGACCATGGCAGTAACTACAAGTAGTGTGATCATGGAGACCATGGCAGTAACTACAAGTAGTGTGATCATGAAGACCATGGCAGTAACTACAAGTAGTATGATCATGAAGACCATGACAGTAACTACAAGTAGTGTGATCATGAAGATCATGGCAGTAACTACAAGTAGTATGATCATGAAGATCATGGCAGTAACTACAAGTAGTGTGATCATGGAGACCATGGCAGTAACTACAAGTAGTATGATCATGAAGATCATGGCAGTAACTACATGTAGTGTGATCATGGAGACCATGGCAGTAACTACAAGTAGTATGATCATGAAGATCATGGCAGTAACTACAAGTAGTGTGATCATGGAGACCATGGCAGTAACTACAAGTAGTATGATCATGAAGACCATGACAGTAACTACAAGTAGTATGATCATGAAGACCATCACAGTAACTACAAGTAGTATGATCATGAAGACCATGGCAGTAACTACAAGTAGTGTGATCATGAAGATCATGGCAGTAACTACAAGTAGTATGATCATGAAGATCATGGCAGTAACTACAAGTAGTGTGATCATGAAGATCATGGCAGTAACTACAAGTAGTATGATCATGAAGATCATGGCAGTAACTACAAGTAGTGTGATCATGAAGATCATGGCAGTAACTACAAGTAGTATGATCATGAAGATCATGGCAGTAACTACAAGTAGTATGATCATGAAGATCATGGCAGTAACTACAAGTAGAGTGATCATGAAGATCATGGCAGTAACTACAAGTAGTGTTATCATGAAGATCATGGCAGTAACTACAAGTAGTGTGATCATGAAGATCATGACAGTAACTACAAGTAGTGTGATCATGAAGATCATGGCAGTAACTACAAGTAGTATGATCATGAAGATCATGGCAGTAACTACAAGTAGTGTGATCATGGAGACCATGGCAGTAACTACAAGTAGTATGATCATGAAGATCATGGCAGTAACTACATGTAGTGTGATCATGGAGACCATGGCAGTAACTACAAGTAGTATGATCATGAAGATCATGGCAGTAACTACAAGTAGTGTGATCATGGAGACCATGGCAGTAACTACAAGTAGTATGATCATGAAGACCATGACAGTAACTACAAGTAGTATGATCATGAAGACCATGACAGTAACTACAAGTAGTATGATCATGAAGACCATGGCAGTAACTACAAGTAGTATGATCATGAAGTCCATGGCAGTAACTACAAGTAGTATGATCATGAAGATCATGGCAGTAACTACAAGTAGTATGATCATGAAGATCATGGCAGTAACTACAAGTAGAGTGATCATGAAGATCATGGCAGTAACTACAAGTAGTGTGATCATGAAGACCATGGCAGTAACTACAAGTAGTGTGATCATGAAGATCATGGCAGTAACTACAAGTAGTATGATCATGAAGATCATGGCAGTAACTACAAGTAGTGTGATCATGGAGACCATGGCAGTAACTATAAGTAGTATGATCATGAAGATCATGGCAGTAACTACATGTAGTGTGATCATGGAGACCATGGCAGTAACTACAAGTAGTATGATCATGAAGATCATGGCAGTAACTACAAGTAGTGTGATCATGGAGATCATGACAGTAACTACAAGTAGTATGATCATGAAGACCATGACAGTAACTACAAGTAGTATGATCATGAAGACCATGACAGTAACTATAAGTAGTATGATCATGAAGACCATGGCAGTAACTACAAGTAGTATGATCATGAAGATCATGGCAGTAACTACAAGTAGTATGATCATGAAGATCATGGCAGTAACTACAAGTAGTATGATCATGAAGATCATGGCAGTAACTACAAGTAGTGTGATCATGGAGATCATGACAGTAACTACAAGTAGTGTGATCATGAAGATCATGGCAGTAACTACAAGTAGTATGATCATGAAGATCATGGCAGTAACTACAAGTAGTGTGATCATGAAGACCATGGCAGTAACTACAAGTAGTATGATCATGAAGATCATGGCAGTAACTACAAGTAGTGTGATCATGAAGATCATGGCAGTAACTACAAGTAGTATGATCATGAAGATCATGGCAGTAACTACAAGTAGTATGATCATGAAGATCATGGCAGTAACTACAAGTAGAGTGATCATGAAGATCATGGCAGTAACTACAAGTAGTGTGATCATGAAGATCATGGCAGTAACTACAAGTAGTGTGATCATGAAGATCATGGCAGTAACTACAAGTAGTATGATCATGAAGATCATGGCAGTAACTACAAGTAGTGTGATCATGAAGATCATGGCAGTAACTACAAGTCGTATGATCATGAAGTCCATGGCAGTAACTACAAGTAGTATGATCATGAAGACCATGGCAGAAACTATAAGTAGTGTGATCATGGAGACCATGGCAGTAACTACAAGTAGTATGATCATGAAGACCATGGCAGTAACTACAAGTAGTGTGATCATGGAGACCATGGCAGTAACTACAAGTAGTGTGATCATGAAGACCATGGCAGTAACTACAAGTAGTATGATCATGAAGACCATGACAGTAACTACAAGTAGTGTGATCATGAAGATCATGGCAGTAACTACAAGTAGTATGATCATGAAGATCATGGCAGTAACTACAAGTAGTGTGATCATGGAGACCATGGCAGTAACTACAAGTAGTATGATCATGAAGATCATGGCAGTAACTACATGTAGTGTGATCATGGAGACCATGGCAGTAACTACAAGTAGTATGATCATGAAGATCATGGCAGTAACTACAAGTAGTGTGATCATGGAGACCATGGCAGTAACTACAAGTAGTATGATCATGAAGACCATGACAGTAACTACAAGTAGTATGATCATGAAGACCATGACAGTAACTACAAGTAGTATGATCATGAAGATCATGGCAGTAACTACAAGTAGTATGATCATGAAGTCCATGGCAGTAACTACAAGTAGTATGATCATGAAGTCCATGGCAGTAACTACAAGTAGTATGATCATGAAGACCATGACAGTAACTACAAGTAGTGTGATCATGAAGATCATGGCAGTAACTACAAGTAGTATGATCATGGAGATCATGGCAGTAACTACAAGTAGTATGATCATGGAGATTATGGCAGTAACTACAAGTAGTGTGATCATGGAGATCATGACAGCAACTACAAGTAGTATGATCATGGAGATCATGGCAGTAACTACAAGTAGTATGATCATGAAGACCATGGCAGTAACTACAAGTAGTATGATCATGGAGATCATGGCAGTAACTACAAGTAGTGTGATCATGGAGATCATGACAGTAACTACAAGTAGTATGATCATGAAGACCATGGCAGTAACTACAAGTAGTATGATCATGAAGATCATGGCAGTAACTACAAGTAGTATGATCATGGAGATCATGGCAGTAACTACAAGTAGTGTGATCATGGAGATCATGGCAGTAACTACAAGTAGTATGATCATGAAGACCATGACAGTAACTACAAGTAGTATGATCATGAAGACCATGGCAGTAACTACAAGTAGTATGATCATGAAGACCATGACAGTAACTACAAGTAGTATGATCATGAAGATCATGGCAGTAACTACAAGTAGTATGATCATGAAGACCATGACAGTAACTACAAGTAGTGTGATCATGAAGACCATGACAGTAACTACAAGTAGTGTGATCATGAAGATCATGGCAGTAACTACAAGTAGTGTGATCATGGAGACCATGGCAGTAACTACAAGTAGTGTGATCATGAAGATCATGGCAGTAACTACAAGTAGTATGATCATGGAGACCATGGCAGTAACTACAAGTCGTATGATCATGGAGATCATGGCAGTAACTACAAGTAGTGTGATCATGAAGATCATGGCAGTAACTACAAGTAGTATGATCATGGAGATCATGGCAGTAACTACAAGTAGTATGATCATGGAGATCATGGCAGTAACTACAAGTAGTGTGATCATGGAGATCATGACAGCAACTACAAGTAGTATGATCATGTAGATCAAGGCAGTAACTACAAGTAGTATGATCATGAAGACCATGGCAGTAACTACAAGTAGTATGATCATGGAGATCATGGCAGTAACTACAAGTAGTGTGATCATGGAGATCATGACAGTAACTACAAGTAGTATGATCATGAAGACCATGGCAGTAACTACAAGTAGTATGATCATGAAGATCATGGCAGTAACTACAAGTAGTATGATCATGGAGATCATGGCAGTAACTACAAGTAGTGTGATCATGGAGATCATGGCAGTAACTACAAGTAGTATGATCATGAAGACCATGACAGTAACTACAAGTAGTATGATCATGAAGACCATGGCAGTAACTACAAGTAGTATGATCATGAAGACCATGACAGTAACTACAAGTAGTATGATCATGAAGATCATGACAGTAACTACAAGTAGTATGATCATGAAGACCATGACAGTAACTACAAGTAGTGTGATCATGAAGACCATGACAGTAACTACAAGTAGTGTGATCATGAAGATCATGGCAGTAACTACAAGTAGAGTGATCATGAAGACCATGGCAGTAACTACAAGTAGTGTGATCATGGAGACCATGGCAGTAACTACAAGTAGTGTAATCATGGAGACCATGGCAGTAACTACAAGTAGTGTGATCATGGAGACCATGGCAGTAACTACAAGTAGTGTGATCATGGAGACCATGGCAGTAACTACAAGTAGTGTGATCATGGAGACCATTACAG
This sequence comes from Megaustenia siamemsis, assembly GCA_032433765.1. Lineage (NCBI taxonomy): Eukaryota > Metazoa > Mollusca > Gastropoda > Stylommatophora > Ariophantidae > Megaustenia > Megaustenia siamemsis. The sequence continues at coordinate 39,672,732 of JAVIAB010000145.1, read as the reverse complement.
TAACTACAAGTAGTGTGATCATGGAGACCATGACAGTAACTACAAGTAGTGTGATCATGGAGACCATGGCAGTAACTACAAGTAGTGTGATCATGGAGACCATGACAGTAACTACAAGTAGTGTGATCATGGAGACCATGACAGTAACTACAAGTAGTGTGATCATGGAGACCATGACAGTAACTACAAGTAGTGTGATCATGAAGATCATGGCAGTAACTACAAGTAGTGTGATCATGGAGACCATGACAGTAACTACAAGTAGTGTGATCATGGAGACCATGACAGTAACTACAAGTAGTGTGATCATGGAGATCATGACAGTAACTACAAGTAGTATGATCATGAAGACCATGGCAGTAACTACAAGTAGTATGATCATGAAGACCATGGCAGTAACTACAAGTAGTGTGATCATGAAGATCATGACAGTAACTACAAGTAGTGTGATCATGAAGATCATGACAGTAACTATAAGTAGTATGATCATGAAGATCATGGCAGTAACTACAAGTAGTATGATCATGAAGATCATGACAGTAACTACAAGTAGTATGATCATGGAGATCATGGCAGTAACTACAAGTAGTATGACTATGGAGATCATGACAGTAATTACAAGTAGTGTGATCATGGAGATCATGACAGTAACTACAAGTAGTATGATCATGTAGATCATGACAGTAACTACAAGTAGTGTGATCATGGAGATCATGACAGTAACTACAAGTAGTATGATCATGAAGATCATGACAGTAACTACAAGTAGTATGATCATGTAGATCATGACAGTAACTACAAGTAGTGTGATCATGGAGATCATGACAGTAACTACAAGTAGTATGATCATGAAGATCATGACAGTAACTACAAGTAGTGTGATCATGGAGATCGTGGCAGTAACTACAAGTAGTGTGATCATGGAGATCATGACAGTAACTACAAGTAGTGTGATCATGGAGATCATGGCAGTAACTACAAGTAGTGTGATCATGGAGATCATGACAGTAACTACATGTAGTGTGATCATGGAGATCATGGCAGTAACTACAAGTAGTGTGATCATGGAGATCATGGCAGTAACTACAAGTAGTGTGATCATGGAGATCATGACAGTAACTACAAGTAGTGTGATCATGGAGATCATGGCAGTAACTACAAGTAGTATGATCATGGAGATAATGGCAGTAACTACAAGTAGTGTGATCATGGAGACCATGACAGTAAATACAAGTAGTATGATCATGAAGATCATGGCAGTAACTACAAGTAGTGTGATCATGGAGACCATGGCAGTAACTACAAGTAGTATGATCATGAAGACCATGACAGTAACTACAAGTAGTATGATCATGAAGACCATGACAGTAACTACAAGTAGTATGATCATGAAGATCATGGCAGTAACTACAAGTAGTATGATCATGAAGTCCATGGCAGTAACTACAAGTAGTATGATCATGAAGTCCATGGCAGTAACTACAAGTAGTATGATCATGAAGACCATGACAGTAACTACAAGTAGTGTGATCATGAAGATCATGGCAGTAACTACAAGTAGTATGATCATGGAGATCATGGCAGTAACTACAAGTAGTATGATCATGGAGATTATGGCAGTAACTACAAGTAGTGTGATCATGGAGATCATGACAGCAACTACAAGTAGTATGATCATGGAGATCATGGCAGTAACTACAAGTAGTATGATCATGAAGACCATGGCAGTAACTACAAGTAGTATGATCATGGAGATCATGGCAGTAACTACAAGTAGTGTGATCATGGAGATCATGACAGTAACTACAAGTAGTATGATCATGAAGACCATGGCAGTAACTACAAGTAGTATGATCATGAAGATCATGGCAGTAACTACAAGTAGTATGATCATGGAGATCATGGCAGTAACTACAAGTAGTGTGATCATGGAGATCATGGCAGTAACTACAAGTAGTATGATCATGAAGACCATGACAGTAACTACAAGTAGTATGATCATGAAGACCATGGCAGTAACTACAAGTAGTATGATCATGAAGACCATGACAGTAACTACAAGTAGTATGATCATGAAGATCATGGCAGTAACTACAAGTAGTATGATCATGAAGACCATGACAGTAACTACAAGTAGTGTGATCATGAAGACCATGACAGTAACTACAAGTAGTGTGATCATGAAGATCATGGCAGTAACTACAAGTAGTGTGATCATGGAGACCATGGCAGTAACTACAAGTAGTGTGATCATGAAGATCATGGCAGTAACTACAAGTAGTATGATCATGGAGACCATGGCAGTAACTACAAGTAGTATGATCATGGAGATCATGGCAGTAACTACAAGTAGTGTGATCATGAAGATCATGGCAGTAACTACAAGTAGTATGATCATGGAGATCATGGCAGTAACTACAAGTAGTATGATCATGGAGATCATGGCAGTAACTACAAGTAGTGTGATCATGGAGATCATGACAGCAACTACAAGTAGTATGATCATGTAGATCAAGGCAGTAACTACAAGTAGTATGATCATGAAGACCATGGCAGTAACTACAAGTAGTATGATCATGGAGATCATGGCAGTAACTACAAGTAGTGTGATCATGGAGATCATGACAGTAACTACAAGTAGTATGATCATGAAGACCATGGCAGTAACTACAAGTAGTATGATCATGAAGATCATGGCAGTAACTACAAGTAGTATGATCATGGAGATCATGGCAGTAACTACAAGTAGTGTGATCATGGAGATCATGGCAGTAACTACAAGTAGTATGATCATGAAGACCATGACAGTAACTACAAGTAGTATGATCATGAAGACCATGGCAGTAACTACAAGTAGTATGATCATGAAGACCATGACAGTAACTACAAGTAGTATGATCATGAAGATCATGACAGTAACTACAAGTAGTATGATCATGAAGACCATGACAGTAACTACAAGTAGTGTGATCATGAAGACCATGACAGTAACTACAAGTAGTGTGATCATGAAGATCATGGCAGTAACTACAAGTAGAGTGATCATGAAGACCATGGCAGTAACTACAAGTAGTGTGATCATGGAGATCATGACAGTAACTACAAGTAGTGTAATCATGGAGACCATGGCAGTAACTACAAGTAGTGTGATCATGGAGACCATGGCAGTAACTACAAGTAGTGTGATCATGGAGACCATGGCAGTAACTACAAGTAGTGTGATCATGGAGACCATTACAGTAACTACAAGTAGTGTGATCATGGAGACCATGACAGTAACTACAAGTAGTGTGATCATGGAGACCATGGCAGTAACTACAAGTAGTGTGATCATGGAGACCATGACAGTAACTACAAGTAGTGTGATCATGGAGACCATGACAGTAACTACAAGTAGTGTGATCATGGAGACCATGACAGTAACTACAAGTAGTGTGATCATGAAGATCATGGCAGTAACTACAAGTAGTGTGATCATGGAGACCATGACAGTAACTACAAGTAGTGTGATCATGGAGACCATGACAGTAACTACAAGTAGTGTGATCATGGAGATCATGACAGTAACTACAAGTAGTATGATCATGAAGACCATGGCAGTAACTACAAGTAGTATGATCATGAAGACCATGGCAGTAACTACAAGTAGTGTGATCATGAAGATCATGACAGTAACTACAAGTAGTGTGATCATGAAGATCATGACAGTAACTATAAGTAGTATGATCATGAAGATCATGGCAGTAACTACAAGTAGTATGATCATGAAGATCATGACAGTAACTACAAGTAGTATGATCATGGAGATCATGGCAGTAACTACAAGTAGTATGACTATGGAGATCATGACAGTAATTACAAGTAGTGTGATCATGGAGATCATGACAGTAACTACAAGTAGTATGATCATGTAGATCATGACAGTAACTACAAGTAGTGTGATCATGGAGATCATGACAGTAACTACAAGTAGTATGATCATGAAGATCATGACAGTAACTACAAGTAGTATGATCATGTAGATCATGACAGTAACTACAAGTAGTGTGATCATGGAGATCATGACAGTAACTACAAGTAGTATGATCATGAAGATCATGACAGTAACTACAAGTAGTGTGATCATGGAGATCGTGGCAGTAACTACAAGTAGTGTGATCATGGAGATCATGACAGTAACTACAAGTAGTGTGATCATGGAGATCATGGCAGTAACTACAAGTAGTGTGATCATGGAGATCATGACAGTAACTACATGTAGTGTGATCATGGAGATCATGGCAGTAACTACAAGTAGTGTGATCATGGAGATCATGGCAGTAACTACAAGTAGTGTGATCATGGAGATCATGACAGTAACTACAAGTAGTGTGATCATGGAGATCATGGCAGTAACTACAAGTAGTATGATCATGGAGATAATGGCAGTAACTACAAGTAGTGTGATCATGGAGATCATGACAGTAACTACAAGTAGTGTGATCATGGAGATCATGACAGTAACTACAAGTAGTATGATCATGGAGATCATGGCAGTAACTACAAGTAGTGTGATCATGGAGATCATGACAGTAACTACAAGTAGTGTGATCATGGAGATCGTGGCAGTAACTACAAGTAGTGTGATCATGGAGATCATGACAGTAACTACAAGTAGTGTGATCATGGAGATCATGACAGTAACTACAAGTAGTGTGATCATGGAGATCATGGCAGTAACTACAAGTAGTGTGATCATGGAGATCATGACAGTAACTACAAGTAGTGTGATCATGGAGATCATGACAGTAACTACAAGTAGTGTGATCATGGAGATCATGGCAGTAACTACAAGTAGTATGATCATGAAGATCATGACAGTAACTACAAGTAGTGTGATCATGGAGATCATGGCAGTAACTACAAGTAGTGTGATCATGGAGATCATGACAGTAACTACAAGTAGTGTGATCATGGAGATCATGACAGTAACTACAAGTAGTGTGATCATGGAGATCATGGCAGTAACTACAAGTAGTGTGATCATGGAGATCATGGCAGTAACTACAAGTAGTGTGATCATGGAGATCATGACAGTAACTACAAGTAGTGTGATCATGAAGATCATGGCAGTAACTACAAGTAGTGTGATCATGAAGATCATGGCAGTAACTACTAGTAGTGTGATCATGGAGATCATGACAGTAAATACAAGTAGTATGATCATGAAGACCATGGCAGTAACTACAAGTAGTATGATCATGAAGACCATGGCAGTAACTACAAGTAGTGTGATCATGAAGATCATGACAGTAACTACAAGTAGTGTGATCATGAAGACCATGGCAGTAACTACAAGTAGTGTGATCATGAAGATCATGGCAGTAACTACAAGTAGTATGATCATGAAGATCATGGCAGTAACTACAAGTAGTGTGATCATGAAGATCATGGCAGTAACTACAAGTAGTGTGATCATGAAGACCATGGCAGTAACTACAAGTAGTGTGATCATGGAGATCATGGCAGTAACTACAAGTAGTGTGATCATGAAGATCATGGCAGTAACTACAAGTAGTGTGATCATTGAGATCATGGCAGTAACTACAAGTAGTATGATCATGAAGATCATGGCAGTAACTACAAGTAGTATGATCATGAAGACCATGGCAGTAACTACAAGTAGTGTGATCATGAAGACCATGGCAGTAACTACAAGTAGTGTGATCATGAAGATCATGGCAGTAACTACAAGTAGAGTGATCATGAAGATCATGACAGTAACTACAAGTAGTATGATCATGGCAGTAACTACAAGTAGTGTGATCATGGAGATCATGGCAATAACTACAAGTAGTGTGATCATGGAGATCATGGCAGTAACTACAAGTAGTGTGATCATGGAGATCATGACAGTAACTACAAGTAGTGTGATCATGAAGATCATGGCAGTAACTACAAGTAGTGTGATCATGAAGATCATGGCAGTAACTACTAGTAGTGTGATCATGAAGATCATGGCAGTAACTACAAGTAGTGTGATCATGGAGATCATGACAGTAACTACAAGTAGTATGATCATGAAGACCATGGCAGTAACTACAAGTAGTATGATCATGAAGACCATGGCAGTAACTACAAGTAGTGTGATCATGAAGATCATGACAGTAACTACAAGTAGTGTGATCATGAAGACCATGGCAGTAACTACAAGTAGTGTGATCATGAAGATCATGGCAGTAACTACAAGTAGTGTGATCATGAAGACCATGGCAGTAACTACAAGTAGTGTGATCATGAAGATCATGGCAGTAACTACAAGTAGTATGATCATGAAGATCATGGCAGTAACTACAAGTAGTGTGATCATGAAGATCATGACAGTAACTACAAGTAGTATGATCATGAAGACCATGGCAGTAACTACAAGTAGTGTGATCATGGAGATCATGGCAGTAACTACAAGTAGTGTTATCATGAAGATCATGGCAGTAACTACAAGTAGTGTGATCATGAAGACCATGGCAGTAACTACAAGTAGTGTGATCATGAAGATCATGGCAGTAACTACAAGTAGTATGATCATGAAGATCATGGCAGTAACTACAAGTAGTGTGATCATGAAGATCATGACAGTAACTACAAGTAGTGTGATCATGGAGATCATGACAGTAACTACAAGTAGTATGATCATGGAGATCATGGCAGTAACTACAAGTAGTGTGATCATGGAGATCATGACAGTAACTACAAGTAGTGTGATCATGGAGATCGTGGCAGTAACTACAAGTAGTGTGATCATGGAGATCATGACAGTAACTACAAGTAGTGTGATCATGGAGATCATGACAGTAACTACAAGTAGTGTGATCATGGAGATCATGGCAGTAACTACAAGTAGTGTGATCATGGAGATCATGACAGTAACTACAAGTAGTGTGATCATGGAGATCATGACAGTAACTACAAGTAGTGTGATCATGGAGATCATGGCAGTAACTACAAGTAGTATGATCATGAAGATCATGACAGTAACTACAAGTAGTGTGATCATGGAGATCATGGCAGTAACTACAAGTAGTGTGATCATGGAGATCATGACAGTAACTACAAGTAGTGTGATCATGGAGATCATGACAGTAACTACAAGTAGTGTGATCATGGAGATCATGGCAGTAACTACAAGTAGTGTGATCATGGAGATCATGGCAGTAACTACAAGTAGTGTGATCATGGAGATCATGACAGTAACTACAAGTAGTGTGATCATGAAGATCATGGCAGTAACTACAAGTAGTGTGATCATGAAGATCATGGCAGTAACTACAAGTAGTGTGATCATGGAGATCATGACAGTAAATACAAGTAGTATGATCATGAAGACCATGGCAGTAACTACAAGTAGTATGATCATGAAGACCATGGCAGTAACTACAAGTAGTGTGATCATGAAGATCATGACAGTAACTACAAGTAGTGTGATCATGAAGACCATGGCAGTAACTACAAGTAGTGTGATCATGAAGATCATGGCAGTAACTACAAGTAGTATGATCATGAAGATCATGGCAGTAACTACAAGTAGTGTGATCATGAAGATCATGGCAGTAACTACAAGTAGTGTGATCATGAAGACCATGGCAGTAACTACAAGTAGTGTGATCATGGAGATCATGGCAGTAACTACAAGTAGTGTGATCATGAAGATCATGGCAGTAACTACAAGTAGTGTGATCATTGAGATCATGGCAGTAACTACAAGTAGTATGATCATGAAGATCATGGCAGTAACTACAAGTAGTATGATCATGAAGACCATGGCAGTAACTACAAGTAGTGTGATCATGAAGACCATGGCAGTAACTACAAGTAGTGTGATCATGAAGATCATGGCAGTAACTACAAGTAGAGTGATCATGAAGATCATGACAGTAACTACAAGTAGTATGATCATGAAGATCATGGCAGTAACTACAAGTAGTGTGATCATGGAGATCATGGCAATAACTACAAGTAGTGTGATCATGGAGATCATGGCAGTAACTACAAGTAGTGTGATCATGGAGATCATGACAGTAACTACAAGTAGTGTGATCATGAAGATCATGGCAGTAACTACAAGTAGTGTGATCATGAAGATCATGGCAGTAACTACTAGTAGTGTGATCATGAAGATCATGGCAGTAACTACAAGTAGTGTGATCATGGAGATCATGACAGTAACTACAAGTAGTATGATCATGAAGACCATGGCAGTAACTACAAGTAGTATGATCATGAAGACCATGGCAGTAACTACAAGTAGTGTGATCATGAAGATCATGACAGTAACTACAAGTAGTGTGATCATGAAGACCATGGCAGTAACTACAAGTAGTGTGATCATGAAGATCATGGCAGTAACTACAAGTAGTGTGATCATGAAGACCATGGCAGTAACTACAAGTAGTGTGATCATGAAGATCATGGCAGTAACTACAAGTAGTATGATCATGAAGATCATGGCAGTAACTACAAGTAGTGTGATCATGAAGATCATGACAGTAACTACAAGTAGTATGATCATGAAGACCATGGCAGTAACTACAAGTAGTGTGATCATGGAGATCATGGCAGTAACTACAAGTAGTGTTATCATGAAGATCATGGCAGTAACTACAAGTAGTGTGATCATGAAGACCATGGCAGTAACTACAAGTAGTGTGATCATGAAGATCATGGCAGTAACTACAAGTAGTATGATCATGAAGATCATGGCAGTAACTACAAGTAGTGTGATCATGAAGATCATGACAGTAACTACAAGTAGTATGATCATGAAGACCATGGCAGTAACTACAAGTAGTGTGATCATGGAGATCATGGCAGTAACTACAAGTAGTGTGATCATGAAGATCATGGCAGTAACTACAAGTAGTATGATCATGAAGATCATGGCAGTAACTACAAGTAGTGTGATCATGAAGATAATGGCAGTAACTACAAGTAGTGTGATCATGGAGATAATGGCAGTAACTACAAGTAGTGTGATCATGGAGATCATGGCAGTAACTACAAGTAGTGTGATCATGAAGATCATGGCAGTAACTACAAGTAGTGTGATCATGAAGACCATGGCAGTAACTACAAGTAGTATGATCATGTAGATCATGGCAGTAACTACAAGTAGTGTGATCATGGAGATCATGGCAGTAACTACAAGTAGTATGATCATGAAGATCATGGCAGTAACTAAAGTGATTGTTTGGCTTATATTTAAAGTGATGGACACAATTTTTCACTCGTGTGTGTTTTCTGCGTAACTTGATGAGCATGCTCAGGAAGATCAAAGGGGATTGGGTTCAAAGACAGTGGTTTGTGTTACTAAAGATGTCCTGCAATGTGCTAAGACCCCAACAATCATGTCAATGCTCTGATGTCAAAGACTAAAATGGCTGGGGCACATCCAGCAAATGGAAGAAAAACATATTCCCAGGCAAATACTATATGGTGAACTAACACTCGGAAAAAGACAAATCGGCAGATCTAAACTACAATATAGAGATATCTGTAAATCATCTCTGAATGACTTCTCCATCTATGAAAATGACTGAGAACATTTGGCAAGTGATCACACATCATGGAGAGCATGTATAAGGAATGGTATATCATCATTTGAGACTGTGAGAAGTGAAAAGGCTCATGAAAAAGGATGGCAAACCCTGTGGATCAGCGGGCCTAACATGTTCATTCTGTGACCATATATGTTTGTCAAACATTGGTAGAATTAGACATGAGAGAAGCTGTTTGACAAAAACAAAACCTGAAAAAAATACATAATAGCCTCCACTAGACCGTCTGGCAAGACGAAAAGGGTTATATTTATCCATATATCAAGACTGGCTATACATAACATTACTGTCCTGGCATACTGAGCAAATTTTGACCATATTACATATGCTTGGGCTACAGGTGCAGCCGCAGTGATTGAGTGGTTAGTGCACTCATTTCCTGGTCAGAAGTGCCTGCATTTGAATTCCAGAAGTGGAAGTTTTTTTTTTTTTTTAACTGGCTTTTGCTTCTGGAATGTCACCAGACATTAGTTGGTCTGGCATGATACTGACCAGATGACTGAGGCTAAAAAATCTGGTCACTAACACCATATTCTCCATACACCTAGCTTGGCATGGAGGGACCTTTGCTTTACTTTTGGGCTACAGACAACAACAATGAGAGCTTCCTCAGAGAAAGACTGTTGACTTACCACTCCACTTGAGGTTCAGGCACTCCAATTACCATGGCCTCAAACCTGGCCATCCTTCCTGGCAGACATCTTTGATCTTGAATTCGGCGAGTGAAGGATGGTGGGAAGGCGTACTTGGCTGCATCAAATGCAAGTCCACCACTGAATAAACCAACAATATAGTTATATATGTGGTATCATTAAACAATATGCTAATTTAGGATAAAATATGCATATTTGTAGGTTTATGATCATTTATGATTCATATTCTCCTTTAGTCCACATGAAGTACTTTGTCTATATCTGTAATATTTCTTATATAAGTGTTACTATTTTTTTGTAGTTCTTGCAGAGACCCATATACTTTTGCCTGTAGTGATGTGCCTATGGACCAATGGGTTTTCCACAGTGCACTATATTTAATATAGTCTTGAAGTATGTGTTCAGCAGTCTGGGGAGCCTGTCTACATATACATATGGCTAAGGTGTCAATCTTGAATCTTGTACAAATCTAACTAGGAATAAATTGTGTCCTGATCAGAGGCCCATAATGATAACTTGCTCCTAGCTATTCATATTATGACTGATTTCTTGATTTAGAGTTTGTGGTCTACTGATTGATTTGATTATTTGTTTCTTCTAATGATATGTAATTGGTGCATCTGGTTGAAGTGAAGACAATATTCAAACAATTTTAGAATAATTTAGGTTAAAGTATCAACTTATTGTAGAATGTTGGATAATTTAAAATAAAAAGTCAACAAATCTGAAGTAAATTTAGGATAAGATAAAACTGGTTGTAGAATAGTTGAGGCTTAGACATCAGAATTTTCTGGGAAAATTCAGCAGATACTTGCACATTGTAGGATAATTTATTAAAATATATGAAAATATGTAATATTAGGACAATTTAGGATATGACACTTGAATATAAGACAATTGAGGATAAGACAAAATGATTAGAGGATAATTTTGGAAAAGACGGTAAATTTTATGATAATTGCAGATAAGACATCAACAATCTGTAGGTTATAGGATAATTTAACTCTTTTCATACGGAAGCTTTTTGTCCATGCAACGGAAGAGATTTCAGAGACAAAATTATTCATGGTTTTAAGAATCAATCTACATATTTATATTTATCTAACATATAACATTTGAAAAAATGAATTTTTAGATAATTGAACAAGGTATTAGATTTCACCGATACTAAGCTGATACAAGACATGTAAAAAGAATATGATTTGATGACAGATCACACTAATCAAAATGAGAGTGGTGCACTATGCGGCAAAATGAATGCAGCTGAAATTGGAATGTGATGAGGAAAGATAATATCGGAATAATAAAGCAAGCCCTCATGTGGGAAACAACAGGTAAGAGGAAGAGAGGCGGACCCAGAGAGACACTGAGAACATTGATCAGAGAGGCGAGAACAGCAGGAATTGGCTCCCTCAATGAGATAGAGTTGCTCGCATAGAACAGAAACAAATGGCAAGATTTGATAAAATATCTTTAGAAGGATTGAAAACTGCTAGTATAAAAATTTAGATAAGAGAGAGAGCATCTGGGGCTATGCCCTATGGGCTGGCTATGGCTCAAAAGGTCAATAGATAGATAGATATAAATTGGCATGGTGCACAGTGTAGCAAAACATACAGAAAGAATTATGGTAAGATGTAAGTTTAAGATATCCTTGCGCTGTGGGGCTTCAAAAGGGAAGTAAAGAAAAGTGGTGCTGTAAGCCCCTTTGATGTTGTAAGAGGCTACTAAGGAGGGTTGGGTATGGAGTCGGCTACCCCATACTGTAAATAAATAAACTGCAAAAACCTCACAAACTAAATTGAGAAAGGTTTACAATTCAGAAACAATGAAACAAAAATGGGAAGTTGAGAAAAGTATTAAAAAAACAATGAAACAAGAATGTCAAGTTGAGAAAAGTGTTAAAGAAACAATGAAACAAGAATGTCGAGTTGAGAAAAGTGTTAAAGAAACAACAAATCAAAAATGTCAAGTTGAGAAAAGTGTTAAAGAAACAACAAATCAAAAATGTCAAGTTGAGAAAAGTGTTAAAAAAAACAATGAAACAAGAATGTCAAGTTGAGAAAAGTGTTTAAAAAAAAACAATGAAACAAGAATGTCAAGTTGAGAAAAGTGTTAAAGAAACAACAAATCAAAAATGTCAAGTTGAGAAAAGTGTAAAAAAACAATGAAACAAAAATATCAAGTTGAGAACAATGTTAAAGAAACAACAAATCAAAAATGTCAAGTTGATAAAAGTGTTAAAAAAAAACAATCAAACAAGGATGTCAAGTTGAGAAAAGTGTTAAAGAAACAACAAATCAAAAATGTCAAGTTGAGAAAAGTGTTTAAAAAAACAATTAAACAAGAATGTCAAGTTGAGAAAAGTGTTAAAGAAACAATGAAATAAAATCATCACATACTCATAAAGCTTTCCTTTCACGAACTGGTCAGCGGTCAACTCCTTGACAGACAACTCAACAGCAATAGAAGCATCTCCAGCCCGGTTGACAGCCTTACAGGTGTACACACCAGCATACTCAGGGATCACCTCACGAATGGTCAGTGTGTACTTCTGTCCAGGTTTTGAGCGCATTGTTCGGCGACGAGAATCCTAGTGAACAAAATTTGTAAAAATGAAATATGATCTTGCCTGTTTTTATTTGTATCTATGATCATATTCTTGTTTCATTGTTTCTTTATGGACAGCTAAGAAAAGTAATGAAAATGTTCTGAAAGAGGTCAAAGCAAAAAGAGAGCTAATTTCCAATATTAGGAAGAATCAATCATCATTTTTTGGCCATGTAATGAGAAGAGAACAGCTGGACTATGTTGTAACAACTGCAAAAATTGAGGGACGAAGAGATAAAAGGAAGCAAAGAGAAAAAATACCAGACAGCTTAAGAGAATGGCTTGGCATAAGGTCAACAACAGAAATGATAAATAACTGTCGAGATCGAAAGTTGTGGAGAAACATGATCACCTACGCCAGCAAGCCCGGTACTTGATGATGATGATAATGATCAGATCAGTTACAAGAAATGTTAGACATTATAGTGAAGGAAAGCAAAAATATAGGACTCAGCTTTAATAGCAAAAAGATAGAAGTAATGGTAACAACAAAGAAAAAGAAATCACTGCAATGCACAATAAAGACAATTGGAACAATATTAAAACAGGTAAATGAATTTAAATATCTGGAAACAATGTTAACCTCAGATGGTAGATGTACAACAGAGATGAGATACAGAATGGCTCAGGCTAAAGCAGTTTTCCAAAAAATGAGGAAGATACTGTGCAATCCATTTTTGACAATAGAAACAAGAAAAAGAGTTCTTAAATGTTATGTAGAGGTATTTCATGGTACTTCATGGTACTTGATGATGATGATGTTGATGATATATATATATATATACCAATGCAATCACACAAATTCACAATTATAGCACCTGCAGGTATATTTGTATACCATGGAATAAATTCAAGACAAGTGCAGTAGAGAGATGCTCATGCGTCTAAACAATAGCTATAATCAAGAAAAGAAGAAAGGCATATGTTGGTCATTTGATGAGAAGAGGCAACCAGAGAACCACAAAGCAGGTCCTCAAATGGGAAACAAAAGCCAAAGGAAAAAGAGGCAGACCTAGAGAAACACTAAAATGAAACACTGAAATGAGACACAACAATAGCAGTCTTCAGCTCCCTTGACAAGGTTGAGAGGCACATCCAGAACATAGATGCCTGGTATGATACAATATGAGTCAAGTCCAGTCTAACATTTCTTAACAAATATCATCAGAAAAGTTTAGAATTTCTGTCTGTCTTTGACTTAAAAGAATAATAGATATACTTGCTCAACCAAAGGTTTAGATATACTTGCTCAACCAAAGGTTTAGATATACTTGCTCAACCAAAGGTTTAGATATACTTGCTCAACCAAAGGTTTAGATATACTTGCTCAACCAAAGGTTTAGATATACTTGCTCAACCAAAGGTTTCACTTTTGGGAATTTTGCACCAACAGTGTTTCGTGCGTTGTTGGCTGCATTCACTAGAGTAATTGGTCGTTTGTGGGTGCACCCATTGTTGTGTGTGGTACATCATCATGATGGCTGATCGTATATCCCTAAACCAGCCATACACTTATAATGAAGGGCAAAATGACAGAATTTTGTTCATGACTTTGCAGGTCCTGTGTGACTACCGGAGTTTCATGTTGGTCAGGAGGGATGTTGTCTAGATTCAAGAGTATGACGATCAACATTTTCAGGAGGATGTAAGCTTCCGGTCAATATGGCGGGTAGGTGACAGGAACCATTATAGGCTGTGTCTGAGAAGTGTTCGTTGTTGCAGTTTCCTTATATTCCAAGTCTGGCTTTCTGCCAGAGCTACTAAGTTAAGTGCTCTGTGCACACCGTGAGCTGTGCATTTCATCCATTTTGATTGTGTTTCGAAATTTCGATTGCTTATGATGAATGTTATATCGTATGACAAGGAACAGATGGTTGTGTTCACTTTTTGTGCAGTTTTGCCTTATATCTTTTGTTGTGTGCTGAGACTGCTATAATGGGGACTGCAGCTACCTTTCTTTGTGTTTGGGAGATGAGACACTAATGCAGATGATTCCACTTGCATGGGCAGTTGAGCAATTATGGATTTTAATTCGTTTGCAGTGATACTGGGGCCTACCATAGCCATAACCATAACTTGTTCAACAAACATTATAGTGCCTTCACAAATGTTTACCGTTATTTAAAAATGTATATCTCAGCATTGGTGAAGTAAAAATGGTTAAAAATACATGTTTATATCATTGTCAACTCTATGGCATAAATTTGCCCCTCCTGTCAGGTAATAATGAAAGATTTTTTCTTCTTCCAGATATGAAAATTTATTGTAATCCTCGCTAGGTTATTATTTATAAGTTTTACCGTCAATATTGTGGTAGCAACCACCAAATTGTTCAAAATGTGCATTTCAAGTTTCTTTTAAGAAACTCCTGAACAAACTTGCACATAATGAACATAAATGTTCAGCGGGTCTAAAAATGTATGTTTATTATTTTCAAATTCATTAAGAATTTTCTGAAAAGAAAGCTGAAATGCACATTTTGAAAGGCCAGATAGTTGCTATCACAATATGGTCTGTAAAACTCATAAATAGTAACCAAGTGAGGATTATAATATATTTCTATATCTTGAAGAAGAAAAAATCTATCCTAATTACCGGACAAGAGGGAAAAAAATTGTGACATAGGGTTGATGATGATATTAATATAAATATGTATTTTCAACAAAAATGTAAAACTATCCAAATGTAAAACTGAAATAAACAAAAGAATAGGAATGGCAAAAAAGTAATTTTAATGTCATGAAAAATATCTATCTATCTATTGACCTTTCGAGCCGTAACCGGCCCATAGGGCGTAGACCAAGATACACCTTCTCCTATATGAATTTTTGTTCTAGCAGTTTTCTTTTAAAGATATTTTATCAAATCTCGCCATCTGTCTCTGTTCTGTGCAAGCAGTTCTATCTCATTGAGGGAGCCGATTCCTGCTGCTCTTGCCTC
The DNA here is from genome assembly GCA_032433765.1 of Megaustenia siamemsis. Taxonomy (NCBI): domain Eukaryota; kingdom Metazoa; phylum Mollusca; class Gastropoda; order Stylommatophora; family Ariophantidae; genus Megaustenia; species Megaustenia siamemsis. The sequence goes on along the minus strand of JAVIAB010000145.1, from coordinate 39,656,939 downwards.
TCTCATCAATGTTCTTCTCAGTGTCTCCCTGGGTCTTCCTCTTTTTCTTTTACCTGTTGTTTCCCATATGAGGGCTTGCTTTGCTATTCGATTATTATCTCTTCTCATCACATGTATTTCTCTAATTTCCTCGTTTGTTTTGAATTCGTTCCATTCTATACCAAGTATTTTCCTTAGACATTTATTTTCGAATGCGTTCAACTTTGTTTCTATATCTCTTGTTGTTTTCCAGCTTTCACACGCATACGTAGAAAGCTGGAAAACAACAAGAGATATAGAAACAAAGTTGAAAAATATACTAACATCAAAACAAATAACACCAGGGTTAAAACTAAGAATAGCAAAATGTTATATTTTCTCATCATTCCTGTATGGTGCAGAAACATGGACATTAGACAATAAAACAGAACAGAAAATTGAAGCCTTTGAAATGTGGATATATAGAAGAATAGGTCAAACTGGATGGAAAGAAAATAAAGCAATCAAACGATGAAGTCTTAAAACAACTAAAAATGAAAAGAGAACTACTAAATACAATTCAAACAAGACAAAAGAAATGTTTGAGGCATGTTAAAAGACACAGCAGCCTTTTTTAGTAATCTTGGAGGGGAAAATACATGTAAAAGAATCAGAGGCAGACCAAGACTAACGAGGATGAGTAACATCAAAAGATGGACAAGTCAGCCTATGACAACCTGAACCATCAAAGCAAGAGACAGAGTGGAATGGTGCTCCATGGTAGCCACTCAAGGAAGATGATTTTCAACAACTTTTACTTCACAAGTGCTAAAATATAAATTTGTAAACAACAGCAAATTTGTGAATCACTATAACTCACAAATACCTATTGAAGTACCACATGACCATCACAGAATTAAAATTTACTGAAATATCAACTGACCACAGATACAAAAACCCATTGAAGAACCGTGCGATCACACAATAAAAACTATTGAAGCATCAAAAGTCCACAGATGCAGATAATCATTGCAGCACCAAGTGACCACAACAGAAAGACCCAATATATAAAGCACAAAGTAAACAAAACTATAAATACTTACATGGATTTCCCGACCATTATAATACCAAGTGACCTCTGGATCAGGTCGCCCAGATATGACACACTCAAATGTGACCTCATCACCTTCCATGACCTCCTTATCGGAAGGCTGCTCCAGGAACAACGGCCGTTCCCCTCGCTTGCTCAGATCTTCCTTCACTTTGAGTCGAGCTTTGCACATGGCCTGTCCAGAGTCATTCTTTAGTTTACAGATTACCTCCCCTGAGTGTTCCACTTTAATAGACCTGCATATAATGGTTACCATGGTAACAATAGTTGTGACTAGAATGACCAAAATAAACATAATATTATTTTTCTTTAAACCTTTTATTTAGAGAGAAATGCTTCAACTGATATTCATTATTTCATAAAAATGAAACTTCCCAGACAAATCAACAATGAGAACACATGAGTGTTAATCTTGTTCCAGTTTGGCCCATGTTATTCTAACTTGCACATTCACTACCTAGGGTTTTAAATGCCATGTAGAGGTCGTTTTGCTACATTTTTTTTTTATTTGAAACAACAGCAAGAAAACAATTGAAAATAAGAAAATTACAAGGTTTTAGTTGCTGAAACATCAATGAATTAAAATCTGCAAAATCAGCTCCTGGATTTCTCATGTAAGTTAAAAAAAATCCAAATTGTGGCTCCTAGATTTCTCGCATAAGTTAAAAAAAATGCAGCTCCACGATTTCTCGCATAAGTTACAAAAAATTCAAAATGCAGCTCCTCGATTTCTCGCATAGGTTAAAAAAAATACAAAATGCGGCTCCTGGATTTTTCATGTAAGTTACAACAAATGCAAAATGCAGCTCCTGGATTTTTCATGTAAGTTACAAAATGCAAAATGTGGCTCCTGGATTTCTCACGTATATAGAAAAAGAAATGTAAAATGCAGCTCATTGTATGGAATGTGTTATTAAGAAACTTCATTTTTATTTGATATAAAAGATGATAGGTTTAAATTTAAATTTAAAAAGACTAATGGGAATTTAAACTTCATGACTGAAAGTAATTTTCATTTAATATAGGATAGATAACTCCTTCAAGCATGTATGACTACTGGGAAGAAAAAACTTAGAGTTACTGTCACCTGACATGCATGTTATAACAGGCAACTAAGGAGGTTGGGGTTAGGTCTTCACTGGTGCTATGGAGTTTGTGCATCTGAGCAGAAGCCATCTTTAGTGCTTCCATTCATGTGTAATGGGCTTTCCTCAAACTGGGGAACAAGCTAAGGAGGTGATCTGAGCACTGTGGAGTTGTATGTTGTGCAATGAAGATGGTTTGTTGACTAAATTAAACTAAACAAGATAATCCTTTCAAATTTAGTTACGATATGTGTCAAAATTTTCCATCTAATTTTATTGAAATATTCATCAATATCTTCAAGTGCAAGAGGCAGACACAGAATAGGATGGACAGACAATATCAAAGAAGTGCTACAACAACATCAATTGGTAATGATTCAAACTGCCAAAAAGACAAGAACCAGAAATTTTATCTCTTTTAACACCCAAATGGATACAAGAAGAAATGATGAGAGAGAGATTTATCAACATTTATAACTGGATCCAATATGTTTATCAACATTTATAACTGGATCCAATATGTTTATCAACATTTATAACTGGATCCAATATGTTTATCAACATTTATAACTGGATCCAATATGAATGTTCGATGGTCATATGTTGGTCATGTGATGAGGAGAGATAATAACTGAATAACAAAGCAATCCCTCATGTGGGAAACAATAGGTAAGAGGAAAAGAGGCCAACCCAGAGAGACACTGAGAAGAACATTGATCAGAGAGGTAAGAGCAGCAGGAATCGGCTCCCTCAGTGAGATAGAGTTGCTTGCACAGATCAGAGACAAATGGCGAGATTTGATAAAATATCTTTAGAAGGATTGAAAACTGCTAGAATAAAAATTTAGATAAGAGAAAGAGTATATGGGTTGATGCCCTATGGGCTGGCTACGGCTCAAAAGGTCAATAGATAGATAAAATATGAATTTTTGTCAAGAATTTCAGGGCTCAAAAAAATTATATCTTTACTCTCAAGATAAGAATTGGTCTCAATAATACATTACCTCTAGATACCAAAACAAAAGAATATCAAACAAGCCCACAAATAGGAATGGGGAGGAGGGGGTGGGGAAAACCCCAAAAAATACACTAAAGTAAGAGGTATCAACAGCAGACATTAGCTCCCTTGATGAGATTAAGCAGTGCTCCCAGAACAGGCATGTATGAGATACAATATGGGCCCTATGCAAGGTTTGACACTTGATTACAAAAATCATCAGATATTGCCATCATCAACTGCTGGTGTACGTGATCATGTCTCTCCATAACTTTCGATTTTGACTGTTATTTATTATTTATGTTGTTAACCTTCTGCCAAGCCATTCTCTTAAGCTGTGTGGTATCTTTTCTCTTTGCTTCTCTCTATCTCTTCGTCTCTCAATTTTACCAGTTGTTACAATATATTCCAGCTGTTCCCTTCTCATTATAGGGCCAAAAAATGATGATTCTTCCTAATTTTGGAATTTAGCTCTCTTTTTGCTTTTTCCTCCTTCAGAACATCTTCATTACTCTTCTTAGCTGTCCATGGTATTCTCAACATTCTTCTATAAAACCACACTTCTACAGCCTCCAGTGATTTTCTTGTCTGTTGTCCTATTATCCATGATTCACATCCATATGTTAAGATTGGCTCTACATAACATCTAAGAACTCTTTTTTTTGGTTTCTAATGTCAAAAATGGATTGCACAGTATCTTCCTCATTTTTGTTTTGGAAAGCTGTTTTGCCAGCGCTGTTCTGCATCTCACCTCTGTTGTACAGCTTTGTCTGAGGTTAACATTGTTCGCAAATATTTAAATTCATTTATCTGTTTTAATATTATTCCACTTTACTGGGCATTGTGGTGATGTCTTTTTCTTTGTTGCTAACATTACTTCTGTCTTTTTACAATTAAAGCTGTGTCCCATATTTTTGGGGAGCGGCGATAGCTCAGTGGTTAGTGAACTGGACTACAAAGGACAAGATGTAGGGTTCAATCCCAACCGATGGCTTCCAGGTTCACCCAGCCTTTAATGGGTACCTGATTTTTTTTCAGGAAAAGTGTAGCGGCACAGGCATAATACCGACCACATTACCCCAAAAATCATGTGCCGAAGGTCTGTAAAATATATGGACACTAACACCATATTCCCTATACACCACTTGGCGTGACGGGGGTACTTTACTTTTTTTTTTACCCATAATTTTGCTTTCCTTCACTATAATGTCTAACATTCCCTGTAATTTATTTTCACTCATTTCAGTCTAATATTTCTACCATCTATTCCATCTTCAGCTCAAAAGGACAATAGATAGATAGATGGATGCCGAAAGGTAATGTAGTCAATCTTTGACTCACCTGATGGATGCCAAAAGGTAATGTAGTTGATCTTTGACTCACCTGATGGATGCCAAAAGGTAATGTAGTCAATCTTTGACTCACCCGATGGATGCCAAAAGGTAATGTAGTTGATCTTTGACTCACCTGATGGATGCCAAAAGGTAATGTAGTTGATCTTTGACTCACCTGAAGGCCAACATGACTGTGTCTTCCTGTCTGCGTGTCAAAATCTCTGAGCTGTCCTGAACCTCCTGTCCATTAAGCAGCCAGGTTACGCTCGGCTCTGGGTTTCCATCAATCACACACACAAACTCAACAGGAACACCCTCAATGGCCTCTATGTCATAAAACTTGGTCACAAAAGATGGCGCCACATGAGCATCTGTTATCTTCTCTTTCAGACCTGGATGCAGGAAAATTATAGTAAATTAAATATAACAGCATTAAGTGTGTTATTTGAAAGCTGAAATAGCTTAGTGGTTAGTGAACTGGACTACAAAAGACAAGAGGTTGGGTTCGATCCTGATCGACGGCTACTGGGTTCACCAAGCCTTAAATGGATACAAGATTTTGTTCTGGGAAAGTAAAGCAGCACGTGTATAATACCAATCATATTATCCAAAAAATCATGTGCCGAAAGTCTGTAAAAATTGAGGTCACTAAAACCATATTCCCTATATACCACTTGGTGTGATGGGGCTCTTTACTTTTTTTTTTTTAAAGTCTATTATATATCTAGCAGTGATCTCTGAATTATGTGCTATTTTGGCACGCAAGGTTTCTGTTTTTGAGATTGTGGTTCTGCCCTATGTGCCGTATTCGGCTTGAAAGGACAATAGATAGATAGATAGTATAATGTACACTGAAATATATCAGGAACTAATTATATTTATAAATATATATACAAATTAACACTCTGGATACATCAATAGGTTCTCAATCACTTTCAATAGATGATGAAATGTAAGCACATTGCACACTCTGATTGTTCCAAAAACTCAATGGAAGTACACATTGCACACTCTGATTGTTCCAAAAACTCAATGGAAGTACATATTGCACACATTGATTGTTCCAAAAGCTCAATGGAAGTACACATTGCACACTCTGATTGTTCCAAAAGTTCAATGGAAGTACACATTGCACACTCTGATTGTTCCAAAAGCTCAATGGAAGTACACATTGCACACTCTGATTGTTCCAAAAGTTCAATGGAAGTACACATTGTACACTCTGATTGTTCCAAAAATTCAATGGAAGTACACATTGCACACTCTGATTGTTCCAAAAATTCAATGGAAGTACACATTGCACACACTGATTGTTCCAAAAGCTCAATGGAAGTACACATTGCACACACTGATTGTTCCAAAAACTCAATGGAAGTACACATTGCACACATTGATTGTTCCAAAAACTCAATGGAAGTACACATTGCACATACTGATTGTTCCAAAAGCTCAATGGAAGTACACATTGCACACTCTGATTGTTCCAAAAGCTCAATGGAAGTACACATTGCACACACTGATTGTTCCAAAAGCTCAATGGAAGTACACATTGCACACACTGATTGTTCCAAAAGCTCAATGGAAGTACACATTGCACACTCTGATTGTTCCAAATCAATGGAAGTACACATTGCACTCTCTGATAATTACAAAAGCTCAATTGATGGGTACAATGCACATTTATGACTCCAGAAGCTAACTGGCTGCACACAATATTCACTGAGATGGTTACAGAAGCTCACTAATTGTGCACATACCTAATTAATGTTGAGTTTTCTAGACAGCTAAAAATACCAATGAGGAAATTCTGAAAGAGGTCAACACAAAAGAGGAGCTTCTAAAACATCAGAAAGAAACAATCAACATTTTTCAGACACATCATGAGAAGAGGAAAGTTGGAATACTTGGTTAAAACTGACAAAATGCAGGGAAGTAGAGATCATAGATGACAAAGATTGAAGAACTAGACAGCTTGGTGTCATGGCATGGAAAACAGTCAACAACAAAATTGATATGAAGCACTGTGGATAGAAGATTGTGGAAGAACATAATCGCTTACATCAACAGTATGGCACATGACGATGATAACTTATTCACTTACCAATTACATTTAAAAGAGCCTGAGATTTGGCTTCTCCATATTCATTTTTGGCTACACAAGTGTAACGACCACTGTCTCCCTGGTCAACCTTCTTAATGAGGAGGGAGAAGATGTCATCATGAAAATTAAGCAGTTCATGCTTTGCTGAGGGCGTCACTTTGTTTCCATCTTTATACCTGAGGGAACAGAAAAGTAACCAGCAAATCACTAATGAATGAGGTATTTATGAAAAAATAAACAAGGTATTTATGAAAAAATAAACAAGGTATTTATGAAAAAATAAACAAGGTATTTATGAAAAAATAAACAAGGTATTTATGAAAAAATAAACAAGGTATTTATGAAAAAATAAACAAGGTATTTATGAAATAATAAAAAGGTATTTATGAAAAAATAAACAAGGTATTTATGAAAAAATAAACAAGGTATTTATGAAAAAATAAACAAGGTATTTATGAAAAAATAAACAAGGTATTTATGAAAAAATAAACAAGGTATTTATGAAAAAATAAACAAGGTATTTATGAAAAAATAAACAAGGTATTTATGAAAAAATAAACAAGGTATTTATGAAAAAATAAACAAGGTATTTATGAAAAAATAAACAAGGTATTTATGAAAAAATAAACAAGGTATTTATGAAAAAATAAACAAGGTATTTATGAAAAAATAAACAAGGTATTTATGAAAAAATAAACAAGGTATTTATGAAAAAATAAACAAGGTATTTATGAAAAAATAAACAAGGTATTTATGAAAAAATAAACAAGGTATTTATGAAAAAATAAACAAGGTATTTATGAAAAAATAAACAAGGTATTTATGAACAAATAAACAAGGTATTTATGAAAAAATAAACAAGGTATTTATGAAAAAATAAACAAGGTATTTATGAAAAAATAAACAAGGTATTTATGAAAAAATAAACAGACATCAGTGAACAAGGTAATTTAGAGTTGACCACGTCAAACAATAAACAATTATCAGAGAGTAAGGTAATTTAGAGTTGACCACGTCAAACAATAAACAATTATCAGTGAGTAAGGTAATTTAGAGTTGACCATGTCAAACAATAAACAATTATCAGTGAGTAAGGTAATTTAGAGTTGACCACGTCAAACAATAAACAATTGTCAGTGAGTAGGGTAATTTAGTGTTGACCACGTCAAATAATAAACAATTATCAGTGAGTAAGGTAATTTAGTGTTGACCACGTCAAACAATAAACAATTATCAGTGAGTAAGGTAACTTAGAGTTGACCACATTAAAAAATAGACAATTATCAAGGGCAGAAATTGTACTCTCCAATGATCTTTCTTATCTAATGTCAAACATTGCAGAGGACACACATTCTGGTTTGCAAATTTTTTTGCCTCTTCTGGATGAGCCACTCAATCTCTGCAAGGGAGCTTATGTCTGCTATTATTGCTATGTCAGCCTATGACAACCTGCACTATCAAAGCAAGCGACAGAGCAGACTGGTGCTCCATGTAGCCAAACTTTGATGCAGAAACGGCACTCAATGAAGATGGTGACCCAAGAGGGATAAACATAGAAAAAACACACTACCACACTCATCATCATCAAGTACTGGGCCTGCTGGCGTAGGTGATCATGTCTCACCACAATTTTCGATCTCGACAGTTATTTATAATTTCTATTGTTGACCTTCTGCCAAGCCATTCTCTTAAGCAGTCTGGTATTTTTTTCTTTTTGCTTCCCTCTATCTCTTCGTCCCTCAATTTTTCCAGTTGTTAAAATATATTCCGGTTGTTCTCTTCTCGTTACATGGCCAAAAAATGATGACTGTCTCTTCCTAATGTTGGAAATTAGCTCTCTTTTTGCTTTGGCCTCTTTCAGAACGTTTTCATTACTCTTCTTAGCTGTCCATGGTATTCTCAACATTCTTCTGTAAAACCACATTTCTACAGACTCCAGTGGTTTTCTTGTTTGTTGTCCTATTGTCCATGATTCACATCCATATGTTAAGACTGACTCTACATAACATTTAAGAACTCTTTTTCTTGTTTCTATTGTCAAAAATGGATTGCAAAGTATCTTCCCAATTTTTGGAAAGGTGCTTTTGTCTGAGCCATTCTGCATTTCACCTCTGTTGTACATCTTCCGTCAGATGTTAACAAAGTTCCCAAATATTTAAATTCATTTACCTGTTTTAATATTGTACCACAGACTATGGGTGGGTAAAGTCATCATGAAACGACAGATTCCAAAGGAAAACTTCTACCACCTGTAATGGGATTCGAACCCAGCATTCTTGCCCAAAGGCTGATGTCTTACCTCTAGACTTATCCAGTCCCTGGGATGAGCTTTATGCTGGAACCAATCAAAGATGATGGAGCTACTTCTAAAGAAGTTATTACAGAAAACAAATAATGACAAGCATAAATCACTTCTTCTTTTCTCTTTTCACTGATACCTAAAAGGTGTCATGGTTATATCATTTGTCATTCTTGAGCTGCTTTAACTGTCTGAATTAGTCATTTTCCTTTGTTATTACATGTCTCTGTCACTGCTTCTATCCATCTTCTTTCTTCTTTTCTCTTTTTACTGATACCTAAAAGGTGTCATGGTTATATCATTTGTCATTCTTGAGCTGCTCGAACTGTCTGAATTAGTGACTTTCCTTTGTTGTTACATGTCTCTGTCACTGCTTCTATTCATCTTCTTCTGGGTCTTCCTCTTGGTCTTTTTCCATGCATTCTTGAGAAGAACGCCCTTGATGGTGATTGGTGAGGATTCATTCTGACCAGGTGCCCAAACCATTTAAGTTGTTGTTGTTCTATATATTCTTGGCAGGGTTTTGTTACTACCATTTTTCTTATGGTTTCATTTGGTATTCTATCTCTTCTTGTGTTGTTTGTTATTTTTGTCAAGCATCGCATCTCACATGTATTGATCTTTCTTAAATGTGATATAGAAAGTGCCCATGTTTGACTTTCATTGCACAAAGTTGGTATAAAAATGCTATTTATCATTGTTGTTTAACATAAATCACTAAAGGGAGGTAATGAACACAAGCACTTACCAGGTGATCTCCGGATCAGGGTAGGCAGAAACTCTACAGTCAAATCGAGCCAGATCTCCCAGCTCTGTCACACAGTCATCCATGTTGCCCACAATCCTAGGAGCTGATGGCTTAGGGGTGTCCTTTAATTTGTCTTCTTTAGCGTCTTCTAAAACTGCTCTCTCTGGTTTTGTTCCTTCTTCTCTTACTTCCTCTAAAACAGCTTTTTCTGGTTTTGTCTTTTCTTCCTTTACTTCTAAAACTGCTTTTTCTGGTTTTGTCTTTTCTTCCTTTCTTCCTTTACTTCCTCTAAGGCAGCTTTTTCTGTTTTTTTCTTTTCTTCCTTTACTTCCTCTAAGGCAGCTTTTTCTGGTTTTGTCTTTTCTTCCTTTACTTCTTCTAAAACAGCTTTTTCTGGTTTTGTCTTTTCTTCCTTTACTTCTTCTAAAACAGCTTTTTCTGGTTTTGTCTTTTCTTCCTTTACTTCCTCTAAGGCAGCTTTTCTGTTTTTTTCTTTTCTTCCTTTACTTCCTCTAAGGCAGCTTTTTCTGGTTTTTTCTTTCTTCCTTTACTTCTTCTAAAACAGCTTTTTCTGGTTTTGTCTTTACTTCCTCTAAAACAGCTTTTTCTGGTTTTGTCTTTTCTTCCTTTACTTCCTCTAGGACAGCTTTTTCTGGTTTTTTCTTTTCTTCTAGTTCTTTTTCTTTGTTTGGGTTTTTGTCTTGATCTTTCTCAAGTTTTGCTTCACTTGAACTGGCAACTACTGTCTCCTGCTTGGGTTCAAAATCACCAGAACTCTTCTTTTGCTCAGTGCTGACAAACTGCTCAGGTTTCTGTGCTGAGTCTTTAACTCTTGAGGCTGGCTTAGACTCAGACTGAGAATCCTTGACTTCTGGGGTTGATTCTAAAGGTTTGAGAACCTTGTTAACACTTGTGACTTCTGGGGTTGATTCTAAAGGTTTGAGAACCTTGTTAACACTTGTGTCTTCTAAACTTTCTAACTTCCTTTGCTCCTGTTTATCTGTTTGATTAAGAGGCTGCAAATGATCTTGAAAAACTGACTCTTTATGAGGTTCTTCTTTTAGTTTAGAATCTTTACCAAAAGTTATGTCTGACTCTACATCAAATGTCTTCTGAGCTGTTGCTGGAGATACAAACTCTGCTTCTACAGTTATGCCCTCTGTGGTCTTAGTTTGAACTTCTGGTTCTTTTCCTAGTTGCTTTTTATTGGCTGTACTGTCTTTTCTAATATTTTTGAGTTGGTGAGCTTCTTCTGCTTTTTTTTCCTTTTGAGATCTTCAGAAGTCTCACTTGATTTAGCCTTTTCTTTCTGGAGATTCTGGTCAAATGTAATATGTTCTTCTTGTTTTGGTTCACTTACTTTGTTGGCAGTAAGAACTTCATCTGCATGTGCAAGTTTGGCTGGTTCTTTTTCTTGTTCTTTTGAAACTTGTTTGACTTTTGCAACAATTTCTTCCTCAAAAACTTCAGCTTTTTTCACCTGGTCTACTTTTACTTTCTCTTCTCCTGTTTTTGGTTGAGAGCTGAACTCTGCTCGCTGTGTGTCTGTTCCTTCTGGTGAAGTTAGGTTTAGAACAGCATCAACACTCTCAGAGTTTGATGTGCCAGTTTCAAAAGACAACAAATTCTGTGAGACCTCCTCTGGTTGTTTATATACAGAGCTGTCAATAGATGTCTCACTTTGAAGTGAAAGACTTTTAGAGTCTGGCTGTTTAGGTGCTGTTAGATCTAGTGTAGTCTCAACACTCTCAGAGTTTAATATGCCGGTTTCAAAAGACAACAAATTCTGTGAGACCTCCTCGGGTTGTTTATATACAGAGCTGTCAATAGATGTCTCACTTTGAAGTGAAAGACTTTTAGAGTCTGGCTGTTTAGGTGCTGTTAGATCTAGTGTAGTCTCAACACTCTCAGAGTTTGATATGCCGGTTTCAAAAGACAACAAATTCTGTGAGACCTCCTCTGGTTGTTTATATACAGAGCTGTCAATAGATGTCTCACTTTGAAGTGAAAGACTTTTAGAGTCTGGCTGTTTAGGTGCTGTTAGATCTAGTGTAGTCTCAACACTCTCAGAGTTTAATGTGCCGGTTTCAAAAGACAACAAATTCTGAGAGACCTCCTCTGGTTGTTTATATACAGAGCTGTCAATAGATGTCTCACTTTGAAGTGAAAGACTTTTAGAGTCTGGCTGTTTAGGGGCTGTTAGATCTAGTGAACTCTCAACACTTTCAGAGTTTAATATGTCAGCACTGAAAGATAGCAAGTTTTGTGTGACCTCTGCCCCACCAACAGCAGAACTGTTAATGAAGGTCTGACTTGTGACTGCAAGAAATGCTGACTTATGACTGCTGGTTTCTTCAACTTGAGAAGTGACTTGAAGAGCCCAATTTTCACCCTCCTTCTGTTGAAGAACTGACCTGGATGTACTAGTCTCAGAGCTAAATAAAGCAGCTTGCTCTGAAGAGTGGACCTGACTTTGACTCTCAACAATTAAGTATCCACTGTCTGACTGTTCCTCTCTAGTAACTCCTAATGTCTCCTCTTTCTCTGATGTCTTCTCTACTCTTTCTCTCCTTCTCCGTCCTTCCTGCTTTTCTTCTACACTCTTATTCCCACCTTCCTCTTCAACATTTTTCACAAATTTAACTTCTTCGAGTTCCTTCTTCCTTTTCTCTTCTAGAAGTGCTTCTTCTTCCTTCCACCCTTTCTTTTTGACTGCTTCCTCATCAGTAGTTTCCTTCCTCCCAGTGATGCTCTTCCCCTCTAAGAGATGGGAATCTTCCTCTTCTTCAACAACAGTCTCAGATCCTGATTCTGTGTCCCCGACTTCCCCGTTAGTCCTGTCAGTTGATGTGTCTGTCTCAACAAGATCTGTGAAAGAAACAAACCCAAAACTGTGAAAACAATCTACCACAGAAGAAATATTTGGACATTCTACTTCATAAAGTGGGGAAAAAAGTAAAGTTACTCTCTGTGCCCTATTAGGTATATGTAGTAAACATAAAATGTAGATGTAATGGTAAAGTACGAGACATGAACCGGCGTCTTAGCACGCGAGTTTCCACCCATATGTGCTCGGCCGCCTATTCAGAAATGTTCTGATATTTCTGTATAGTGTCGTCTCAAGCATCGAAACTCAGATGCGAAGCGACATTCCTCACCTTCCCAGGATAATACCCTGGTACCCATTTCTGCCAACGGCTGGGTCGACCGTGGGGGTAATTTTTTTTTTAATTTCAACCACGAGTACAACTCACACTGCTCCCAGCGGGAATCGAACATGGGTTGTCCGAACGTCGGTAGTCTAGTCGGGTGGTTTTCCCAACTAGGCTACCGAGGCCCCCATGTAGATGTAATGGTAGCGACAAAGAAAAAGACATCACCACAATGTACAATAAAGACAAGTGGAACAATATTAAAACAGGTAAATGAATTTAAATATCTGGGAATAGTGTTAACCTCAAATGGTAGATGTTCAACAGAAGTGATATGCAGAATGGTTCAGGCAAAAGCAGTTTTCCTCAAAAATGTGGAAGATACTGTGCAATCCATTTTTGACAATAGAAGCAAGAAAAAAAAGTTCTTAAATGTTATGTAGAGCCAGTCTTAACATATGGAAGTGAATCATGGACAATAGAATAACAGACAAGAAAATAATTGTATTCTGGAGAAATATGGTTTTACAGAAGAATGTTGAGAATATCATGGACAGCTAAGAAGAGTAATGAAACATTCTAAAAGAGGCCAAAGCAAAAAGAGAGCTAATTTCCAAAATTAGGTAGAAACAATCATCATTGTTTGGTCATGTAATGAGTAGGGAACAGCTGGAATATATTTTAACAACTAGGAAAATTGAGGATGAAGAGATAGAGGGAAGCAAAGATAAAAGATACCAGACAGCTTAAGAGAATGGCTTGGCAGAAGGTCAACAACAGAAATGGTAAAATAACTTTCGAGATCAAAAGTTGTGAAGAGACATGATCTTCTACACTAGCAGGCATGATACTTGATGATGATGATGATGTAGTAAACGGTGTTAGTGATCATATGTTTCAATGATCATCATCATCATGTGCCATGCTGGTTAGTGTAGGTGATCATGTCCTTCCACAATCTTCTATCTACAGTGCATCATATCAGTTCTGTTGTTGACTTTTTTCCATGCCATGACACCAAGCTATCCAGTATTTTCTCTCTTTATCGTCTGCAATCTCTCTTTCCTTTTATTTTGCCAGTTGTAACCAAGTATTCCTACTTTCCTCTTCTCATGATGTGCCCGAAAAATGTTGATTGTTCTTTCTGATCAGAGGTACCATTTTGGGTGATGTTGTAAGTACCACACCAGGTAATTCTTACTTTTCAGAAGTATTTCTGCTTTGGTACCAATTTGTAAAGGTCAGATAAACCCTGAAGCCTTGTCAGTCAAAAAAAATGTATCCCATCTAGGAATTAAACCCAGATTTTATGATCTAATATGAATGCGCTAAAAATGAGGATGCAACAAAGAAATAAATATGAGCAAAGATAGCTGATGTTCAAATGAGGATGTTGCAATGAAATAAATATGAGCTAAGATAACTGATGTTCAAATGAGGATGTTGCAAAGAAATAAATATGAGCTAGGATAGCTGACATCAAATGAGGATGTAACAAAGAAATAAATATGAGCTAAGACAGCTGATGTTCAAATGAGGATGTTGCAAAGAAATAAATATGAGCTAAAATAGCTGACATCAAATGAGGATGCAACAAAGAAATAAATATGAGCTATGATATCTGATGTTCAAATGAGGATGTAACAAAGAAATAAATATGAGCTAAGATAGCTGACGTTCAAATGAGGATGTAACAAAGAAATAAATATGAGCTAAGATAGCTGACGTTCAAATGAGGATGTAACAAAGAAATAAATATGAGCTAAGATAGCTGACGTTCAAATGAGGATGTAACAAAGAAATAAATATGAGCTAAGATAGCTGACATTCAAATGAGGATGTAACAAAGAAATAAATATGAGCTAAGATAGCTGATGTTCAAATGAGGATGTAACAAAGAAATAAATATGAGCTAAGATAGCTGACGTTCAAATGAGGATGTAACAAAGAAATAAATAGGAGCTAAGATAGCTGATGTTCAAATGAGGATGTAACAAAGAAATAAATATGAGCTAAGATAGCTGACGTTCAAATGAGGATGTAACAAAGAAATAAATATGAGCTAAGATAGCTGATGTTCAAATGAGGATGTAACAAAGAAATAAATAGGAGCTAAGATAGCTGATGTTCAAATGAGGATGCAACAAATAAATAAATATGAGCTAAGATATCTGATGTTCAAATGAGGATGTAGCAAAGAAATAAATATGAGCTAAGATAGCTGATGTTCAAATGAGGATGCAACAAAGAAATAAATATGAGCTAAGATAGCTGATGTTCAAATGAGGATGCAACAAAGAAATAAATATGAGCTAAGATAGCTGATATTCAAATGAGGATGCAACAAAGAAATAAATATGAGCTAAGATAGCTGACATCAAATGAGGATGTAGCAAAGAAATAAATATGAGCTAAGATAGCTGATGTTCAAATGAGGATGCAACAAAGAAATAAATATGAGCTAAGATAGCTGATGTTCAAATGAGGATGCAACAAAGAAATAAATATGAGCTAAGATAGCTGATGTTCAAATGAGAATGCAACAAAGAAATAAATATGAGCTAAGATAGCTGATGTTCAAATGAGAATGCAACAAAGAAATAAATATGAGCTAAGATAGCTGATGTTCAAATGAGGATGCAACAAAGAAATAAATATGAGCTAAGATAGCTGATGTTCAAATGAGGATGTAACAAAGAAATAAATATGAGCTAAGATAGCTGATGTTCAAATGAGGATGCAACAAAGAAATAAATATGAGCTAAGATAGCTGATGTTCAAATGAGAATGTAACAAAGAAATAAATATGAGCTAAGATAGCTGATGTTCAAATGAGGATGCAACAAAGAAATAAATATGAGCTAAGATAGCTGACATCAAATGAGGATGAAGCAAAGAAATAAATATGAGCTAAGATAGCTGATGTTCAAATGAGAATGCAACAAAGAAATAAATATGAGCTAAGATAGCTGATGTTCAAATGAGAATGCAACAAAGAAATAAATATGAGCTAAGATAGCTGATGTTCAAATGAGAATGCAACAAAGAAATAAATATGAGCTAAGATAGCTGATGTTCAAATGAGAATGCAACAAAAAAATAAATATGAGCTAAGATAGCTGATGTTCAAATGAGGATGCAACAAAGAAATAAATATGAGCTAAGATAGCTGATGTTCAAATGAGGATGTAACAAAGAAATAAATATGAGCTAAGATAGCTGACGTTCAAATGAGGATGCAACAAAGAAATAAATATGAGCTAAGATAGCTGATGTTCAAATGAGAATGCAACAAAGAAATAAATATGAGCTAAGATAGCTGATGTTCAAATGAGGATGCAACAAAGAAATAAATATGAGCTAAGATAGCTGACATCAAATGAGGATGTAGCAAAGAAATAAATATGAGCTAAGATAGCTGATGTTCAAATGAGGATGTAACAAAGAAGCGTGTATGAGTTATGATAATTGAAATTGTTTAAATGAGGAGGCAATAAATATGCAAATACAAGCTATGACAGTTAAAGATATTAAAATATGAAGCTAACAAAGTAAAGATGGCTGATAATGTCTAAATGTGAAGATAACAAAGTAACAAAATCTGAAGATGTTCAAATGTGAAGATAAGAAAGTAACAATAGCTAAAGATATTCAAATGTAAAGATAACAAGTTAACAACTATCTGAAGATGTTCAAATGAGAATGCAACAAAGAAATAAATATGAGCTAAGATAGCTGATGTTCAAATGAGAATGCAACAAAGAAATAAATATGAGCTAAGATAGCTGATGTTCAAATGAGAATGCAACAAAGAAATAAATATGAGCTAAGATAGCTGATGTTCAAATGAGAATGCAACAAAGAAATAAATATGAGCTAAGATAGCTGATGTTCAAATGAGAATGCAACAAAGAAATAAATATGAGCTAAGATAGCTGATGTTCAAATGAGGATGCAACAAAGAAATAAATATGAGCTAAGATAGCTGATGTTCAAATGAGGATGTAACAAAGAAATAAATATGAGCTAAGATAGCTGACGTTCAAATGAGGATGCAACAAAGAAATAAATATGAGCTAAGATAGCTGATGTTCAAATGAGAATGTAACAAAGAAATAAATATGAGCTAAGATAGCTGATGTTCAAATGAGGATGCAACAAAGAAATAAATATGAGCTAAGATAGCTGACATCAAATGAGGATGTAGCAAAGAAATAAATATGAGCTAAGATAGCTGATGTTCAAATGAGGATGCAACAAAGAAGCGTGTATGAGTTATGATAATTGAAATTGTTTAAATGAGGAGGCAATAAATATGCAAATACAAGCTATGACAGTTAAAGATATTAAAATATGAAGCTAACAAAGTAAAGATGGCTGATAATGTCTAAATGTGAAGATAACAAAGTAACAAATCTGAAGATGTTAAAATGTGAAGATAAGAAGGTAACAAAATTTGAAGATGTTCAAATGTGAAGATAAGAAAGTAACAATAGCTAAAGATATTCAAATGTAAAGATAACAAGTTAACAACTATCTGAAGATATTTAAATGTGAAGATAACAAAGTAAAAAATCTGAAGATGTTCAAATGTGGAGATAACAAAGAAACAATGATGAAGATGTTCAAATGTCCATTCACCTTCTTGAACAACCAGATCAAAGCTGGAAGATGAACTCCCTTGAGAATTGTGTAATGTGACTCTGTAGGTTCCTGAATCACTCTTGCTAACTTCTGAGAATATCAAACAAGAGTTCTCTCCTTCCAATGAGATTTTAATAGTCCCTCGTTCCTGGACACGCTTGTCTCCCTTTAGCCAGGTTACAGTTGGGATGGGGGCACCTCCAATGGGGCACTCTATGCGAGCTGGATGACCTTCTGAAATAATAAACAGATGAGTTTCAAAAGCAGCAGTTAGAGGTAAATGCAGGTCAGTTGTGTACATATCGTTATTGTCTGTGTACATAATATTCATTACTATGTACATTTTGATTGTTCCCGTACATTACATTAAATTTGAATTTTACGTCATCAGCTAACCACCTATCCATCCAGCCAACCAGCCATCCATCCAGTCATCCACCCATCCATCCAGCCAACCAACCATCCAGCCAACCAACCACCCATCCATCCAGCCAACCATCCATCCAGCCTACCACCCATGCATCAAGCCAACCACCCATCCACCCAGCTAACCACCCATCTATCCAGCCAACCACCCAGCTAACCACCCATCTATCCAGCCAACCACCCATCCACCCAGCTAACCACCCATCCATCCTCCCAACCACTCATCCATCCTCCCAACCACCCATCTATCCAGCTAACCATCCATTTGTCAGTCTAACCACCCATCCATCCAGCCAGCCAACCATTTATCCAGCTATTCACCCATTATCCAGGTAACCACCCATCCATCCAGCTAACCACCCATTTATCCAGCTAACCACCCATTCATCCTATAAAACACCAACCAACCCTTTTTAAATCAGAAAACTGAAAAAGAACCAATACAAAATAGAGGGACTCTGCACATTCATTGTGAAACAGTACATGGTTTCTCAAACTATGGTCCACTACACCCCTGGAGTGAAACAGTGCAGGGTTTCTCAAACTATGGTCCACTACACCCCCGGAGTGAAACAGTGCAGGGTTTCACAAACTATGGTCAGCTACCCCCCCACCCCCCCGAGTGAAACAGTGCAGGGTTTCTCAAACTATGGTCCGCTTCCGCTACACACCCGGAGTGAAACAGTGCATGGTTTCTCAAACTATGGTCGGCTACAGCCCCGGAGTGAAACAGTGCAGGGTTTCTCAAACTATGGTCCTCTACACCCCCAGAATCTGCACTGCAATTACAAGGGGTCTACACAGGCTTTACTAATAGTATGATATCTTGTAGCTAAATGGAAAGAGAGAATGTTAAAGTTGGGGGGGGGGGGGGGGGGGTCCGCGACCACGAAACATATTTAATGGGAAGGTAAAGGTAAAGTGGAGCTGTGATAGCTCTGTGGTTAGTGAACTAGACTACAAAGGACAAGAGGTAGGGATCGATCCAACCGACGGCTTCCGGTTCACCCAGCCTTTAATGGGTGCCGAATATTTTTTTCTTGGAAAGTAAAGCGGCAAGGGCGTAATACCAACCACATTACCCCAAAAATCATGTGCCGAGAGTCTGTAAAATGTATGGTCACTAACACCATATTCCCTATACGCCACTTAGCGTGATAGGGGTTCTTTTTTTTACTTAAAGGTAAAGGACGAGACTTGAGTCGGCGTCTTAACACGCGAGTTTTCACCCATGTGTGCTCGGTCGCCTATCCAGAAGTTTTCGGAGGCTTCTGAATAGTGTCGCTTCAAGCACCGAAACTGACGATGCGAGGCGGCTTTCCTCACCGTCTCAGAGTACTACTACCCTGGTACCCATTTCTGCCAACGGCTGGGTCGACGGCGGGTGTATTTTTTTCCAATCACGAAAACAACTCACACTGCTTCCAGCGGGAATAGAACACGGGTTGTCCGAACGTCGGTAGCCTAATCGGGTGGTTTTCCCAAATATGATACCGAGGCCTAATGGAAGTTCGCGGCAATGGAACGTTTGAGAACAGCAAAACTAGAGCATTGTTGCAAACTAGAGGACATATGTGAACTACAGGATTAGCACAAACTAGAGGACATATGTGAACTACAGGATTAGCACAAACTAGAGGACATGTGTGAACTACAGGATTAGTACAAACTAGAGGACATATGTGAACTACAGGATTAGCACAAACTAGAGGACATGTGTGAACTACAGGATTAGCACAAACTAGAGGACATATGTGAACTACAGGATTAGCACAAACTAGAGGACATGTGTGAACTACAGGATTAGTACAAACTAGAGGACATATGTGAACTACAGGATTAGCACAAACTAGAGGACATATGTGAACTACAGGATTAGCACAAACTAGAGGACATGTGTGAACTACAGGATTAGTACAAACTAGAGGACATATGTGAACTACAGGATTAGCACAAACTAGAGGACATAAGTGAACTACAGGATTAGCACAAACTAGAGGACATGTGTGAACTACAGGATTAGTACAAACTAGAGGACATATGTGAACTACAGGATTAGCACAAACTAGAGGACATATGTGAACTACAGGATTAGCACAAACTATATAAAACATTTCAAGAGGTAGGGCTCGATCCCAACCGACGGCCTTCGGTTCACCCAGCCTTTAATGGGCAGCAGATTTTTTTTCTGGGAAAATAAAGCGGCACGGGCGTAATACCGACCACATTACCCCAAAAATCATGTGCTGAAGGTCTGTAAAATTTATGATCACTAACACCATATACGCCACTTGGCGTGACGGGGGTACTTTACTTTTTTCTTTTTAATATATAAAACATTTACGAGCCGTGATAACTCGGTGATAAATGAACTGGACTACAAGGTCAAGAGGTCGGGTTCCATCCTGATCAACGTCTTCCGAGTTCATTCAGCTGTAAATGAGTACCGGATTTCTTATCTTGCAAAAGTAAAGCGGCACAGGCGTAATAAGACCACTTTACCTCAAAAAGCATGTGCTGAAGGTCTGTAAAATTTATGGTCACTAACAGTACTAACACCATATTCCCTATACGTCACTTGGCGTGACGGGGCTCTTTACTTTACTTTACTGTGAATGGAACATTGTGGCAGGACATGATCGCCTACGTCAACCGGTATAGCGCATGATGATGATACCAGAAATGGAACTCCAACACACATCGAACTTTATGGACCCTAAACATTGTGTGCTCCTGCAAGTCTGGAATATCCCAATCCCGATAACTCTAAATTGACCTTTACACACGATCAGAGTACTTTACCTTTTTTTACTTTATAAAACATTTGTGAATAGGGAATCTTTACAAACTATGCCTGCTGGCGTAGGTGATCATGTCTCTCCACAACTTTCAATCACGACAGTTATTTATCATTTCTATTGTTGACCTTCTGCCATGCCATTCTCTTAAGCTGTCGGGTATCTTTTCTCTTTGCTTCCCTCTATCTCTTCGTCACTCAATTTTCCCAGTTGTTACAATATATTCCAGTTGTTCTCTTTTCATTACATGGCCAAAAAATGATGATTGTTTCTACATAATATTGGAAATTTACTCTCTTTTTGCTTTGGCCTCTTGCGGGACGTTTTCATTACTCTTCTAAGCTGCCCATGGTATTCTCAACATTCTTCTGTAAAACCACATTTTTACAGCCTCCAATGATTTTCTTGTCTGCTGTCTTATTGTCCATGATTCACATCCATATGTTAAGACTGGCTCTACATAACATTTAAGAACTATATATATAAATTATAGATTTGTTTTTTTTTTTTTAAACAGAAAGAACTTTTGTGAATTCGTGTAACCATGATACAGTAATTATCACTAACTAGAAAATCCGTGTGTAATCATTAATGTCAAGTAGGGCACTTTCAAATGGTTTCAGACATATCAAACAAAATAGCCAGAATAGTACTGAACCAACTTGGTGACAGTGACCACAGACCAGTCAAACTTTCAGTGGATCTTGCTCACAAACAGGAGTTGCAAATACCACTTCCCTGCTGGAGCTATAAGAGAGCAGATTGGGAAAATTTTGCCACGCTCACAGATGCCTACACTGCGCCTATCAACACCCATGAAAAGAAAGTCAATAATATGATAGAGGAGTTAACAAAGGGAATCCTGAGAGCTGCTAAAGAATCCATTCCTAGAGGAGCAAGAAGAAATTACAAGCCATACTGGAGCAAGGAAATACAAAGACTAGAAGAGGAACTGAACTCTGCCAAAGAACTAGCTGAAACATCACAAAGCACAGAGAGCAACATAGCCTATAAAGCAGCCTTTGCCAAATACAGAAGAGAGGTCAAGATATCAGCAAGATAGAGCTGGAAAGACAAAACAGAGAGCCTCAATCTAGAAAAAATGGACACAAACTAATGGAAACTTACGAAAGCTCTGAGTGATGAAAACAACTGCCGACCTTCAGTAACATTAGCACACAATCAGAACATCCACACAGGCAAATACACTGATAGAGACTTACAAAAACATAAGTAGAATAAACATTCCAAAATACCAACAGAAAGCTGCAAGAAAGGAAAACCGAGATGCAAAACGCATGCCTTTAGCACCAGAAGAACACCAGACGACATCTTTACACCAACAGAACTAGAAGTAGCCCTCAAAGGATTGAAGCCTAAGAGTTCCCCTGGAAAAGACGCAATCACCAACGAAATGCTCATAAAATTGGGACAGAAAGCCAAGGGCCAGCTTCTAAGGATAATGAATGCCAGCTGGAAGAGAGGTCAAATGCCGGCAACCTGGAAAGAAGCTATTATGGTGCCCATCCTCAAACATGGAAAAGACCCACTAGACCCAAGTAGCTACAGACCAATTAGCCTACTGAGCTACCTGAGTAAACTCACGGAAAGGTTGGTCAACAGAAGACTTATGTGGCATTTGGAGACAAAACAACAAATCATACCACAACAAAGCGGTTTCCGTCAGCACAGATCAACTGAAGACTTGATTACCTACATCGTACAGGAAATAGAACATGCTCTACAAGAAAAGAAACACACACGGACAGTATGGGCCGACATGGAGAAGGCTTTTGATAGGGTATGGAGAGAAGGATTAAAGAACAAGCTTCTCAGACTTGGCATCCAAGGCCGTTAATTAAATTGGATATCTCAATACCTACAAGACAGAACGGTCAGAGTACAAATACATAAATAAAATAAAAAGTAATTAATTAATTATTTGAAATACATATCTGTGTGTGTGTTGTATGTTTGTTCCTATTGAAGGTCTATTGAGCCGAAACATCGTTCTAATTTGTGTCGTCCACTTATTACGTCAAATCTAAGCCAATAGAAGTGAGAAAGAGAGTTCATCGCTGCTATATAGAACCAATTCTGACCTATGGAAGCGAATCATGGACAGTAGACAAATGAAAAGACGATTAGAGGCCACAGAGATGGGATTTCTCAGAAGAATGTTAAAAGTCCCCTTGACAGCTAAAAAGACCAATGAGGAAATTATCAAAGAGGCCAACACAAAAAGGGAGCTCTTAAAAAACATCAGAAAAAAGCAATTAACATTTTTCGGGCACATCATAAGAAGAGGAAAGTTGGAATACTTGGTTACAACTGGCAAAATAAAAGGAAAGAGAAATCGCGGACGACAAAGAGAGAAAATACTGGATAGCTTGGTATCATGGCATGGAAAACAGCCAACAACAGAACTGATACGATGCACTGTAGATAGAAGATTGTGGAGGGACATGATCGCCCACGCCAACCGGTATGGCAAATGACGATGACTTATTACGTAAAGTTTTAACAATACGGTTTTTTTTTTCCTATATTTTTCTATACATTAATTTTCATCTCCCCTTACAATTAGCTTTACCGCAGCTTCACATATATATGCATGTCATTGCCTTGACCCATACCTGCTGTAGACTTCTTCACTCCACCCCCCCCCCCCCAAAAAAAAAAAAAAAAAAAAAAAAATTCACAGAATACAGTCGGTCACAAAAACTGAGCTGGAATCGTTCCAAAGCTTCTAAAAGTAATTTGCTCATACTTTATATTTTAAAATGTCCAGGCGCGCCTCACAGCACCAGAGCTGGAAGTTGTCAGCGACCCACAGCTGATGGCTTGCGCCAGGATCGGTGAACCAGAACCATCCAGACCCTGCTCCACCTCTCCGCGGTGCCTCTAGTAACAGACTAACCTGTCTATTGTGGCCAAGCGAGTAGGGATCGAAGAGGAAAGACAACCCGGTACTCAAAAATGTCATGCTGAAGTCGGATGTGTTGGGCCGAAAGGCGCAAATATCACAGTTATACTGCAAACCACAACACAACGCAGACACACCCACTTAACGTCCTTTCAAGGGCGGATGATGAAGAGGAATATTCTAGTCTACCAGAATACTCTAGAATACTTTAGTCATCGGGCGAACGCAAGCAGGCAGGCATACTTCAACAACACAGAGATATCGTATTGTGGCTGAGGCGGTCCGTCTTTCTCTTCAGCTATGAAACACTTAAACACCTACAACCTGGCGCGTTGCCCGGATCTTTGAGCTATCAAAACTATTTTATCGCTCGTTCTAAAATTAGAAGCAAGCACAGTTGCCAACGAGCAAAAGTCGAAACTCTCATTCTCATCACAGGCCAACCACCGCACAGAGTAAGAGATGGTATTTGCATGGTTACTTGCTTTGTTCATAGTCAATTTTGTTTTTCGTTCGCCAGCTTTCACCTCTGACGAAGTCCCTAGAGACTAGGAACTGAATTTTGCGTGTTAATCCATTTTTCCCTGGCAGCCGTGTGCACAGGGGTCCCTCGCCGTACAGGCAGATAACTCCGACTTCGGAGGTGCTCATATTTTTTTCCGTTGATGAGTAATTGACGTTTCATGCCGGGCCTCGCTGCCCGGGATGGTTGATTAAATAAAAATCCGGTGTAGCCGGGATTTGAACCCACAACCTCTCTGTCTCTAGGCCCACGTCTTTGCCTCGATACCAACCAGTCCCGCTATTTATAGGCAAATCGATTATGGTTATGGAAGGCCCCGGTATCACTGCAAACGAATTAAAATCCATAATTTCTCAACCGCCCGTGCCAGTGGAATCATCCGAATTACTAACTCATCTCTCAAACAAAGAAAGGTAGCTGTAGTCCCCATCATAACAGTCTCAGCACACGACTAGAGACATAAGGCGAAACCGCACAGAAAGTGAACACAGCCAACTATTCCTTGTCATACGATATCATCATTCATCGTAAACAATTGGAATATCGAAACACGATCAAAACGGATGAAACACACAGCCCACGGTGTGCAAAGATCACTTAACTCAGTAGCTCCTGCAACAAGATTATTAGAACAAAATAGATTGTTCCCAGCCAGCAATCATGACGTAAATGTTATCTCAGTGAAAAGACACAGAGCTCTAGTTCTAGAACAGTTCCAATAACACGTGAAAAAACAAATGATACAAACTACATACATGTTCTCAGCCAACCTCTAACTGTGCTCGCGATGCACTGAAATGACTGAACAGAACCAGCGGGCCTTGAGTAAAAGCCAATAGAGAAGAGTTGATTTGTCTTATTTGTTGTTTATGATTTTAGATCGACGAAGTATCGTCCCTTATGTCTTGTATGATATCAAAGTTTTGCTATTCTTAGTTTTAGTTCTCGTGTTATTTGTTTTGATGTTAGTATATTTTTCATTACATTAAATTACTAGACAAGTATAGCGATATTAAGTCAGAAAAGTACAAGAAAAGGTCACGTGACCTATAGCATACGTAGATGCAGACAGACTAGCAGAAATGGCGCAAACATATTGAAATAAATATCTAGAGCTAGGAGTGTTATCACCATCACGGTAGATTATCAGCCACCACACGTCTCAGTGCTATTTGTACGTAAATTAAGCATGTTTTTTTTTTTTTATGTCAGGAATTTCTTGCTCTTTTATCTTGTTTACATCTTGCTTGTTGTGTTCTGCCGACTTTAAGGATAGACAGACATCGGTCATGCAGACAGAAGGATGGATGATTGGGGAAGAATATTAGAAAGACAACAGACAATTTCAAAGTGTTTGTATGAATTCCTTCTTTTTTTTATTTTTTTTTGGTTGCATTTCTTCAAGTCTGTATTTCCTCTCACCAGCATTTTATGGCAATTTGCAAGTCTGTCTGTGTGTCTACTTGTATATTTGTCGCATCTCGCTCTCTCCCCTGTATCTCTCTCTCTCTCTCTCTCTCTATATATATATATATATATATATATATATATACACACATATCTTATTCTTCTTTCCTTCCTCATTTGTCTTTCAGCGTCAATGGGAGATAAAATGTGCGGTCTTTTGTTCGTCTGTTCGCCTCTGCTGCTGTTAAGTTTTCTAGTGCTTCTAATATTCCGTCAATCTATCTTTTTCGTGGTCGCTCCTTGGGTCTGGTATTCTCGCAACATTTATTGATGGTTCCTTGTGTTGTGTTTTGATTTTCTGTGTGCCTTATCACGTGACCAAGCCACTTTATCTCTTGTTTCTTTATCTATTCTACAGTATTCTATTGCATATATCATGTGTAATTGTCTCTATGTTTGTTTCTCTATGTGTCTGTTTGTCCGAAAGTCTGTATCTCTATTAACTTGTCTAATCAAATTCTTGAATTTATCGCCTTGTCTGTAAATATGCATGAATATTTTTTTTTCTGCTTGTCTGTACGTGTGCGTACATTACGCATATTTGTAGCTCTGAACTGTCTCCAGGTCTATTCCTTCAGTTTTGATATCCACTTGTAGGTTTTGAGTATTTTCTTTGTTTATGATCATAGTTTTAGTCTTTCTAATATTCATATCCAATCCATATTTTTTGCTTGTCATGTTTATTTCATTAAGTAAGTGTTGTAGATCTTGAGGATTTACTGCTAGTAGTACAGTATCGTCAGCATATCTTAGGTTATTGGTTATCTTTCCATTAATTTGTAGGCCTGGCATCTCTGTGATGTTTTTAAAGATTTGCTCAGTGTATAGATTGAACAAGCGTGGTGATATGATCCCTGTCTTACTCCTCTTTTTATATCAATGGGTGTAGAGTTCTCTTTGTTATAAATAAATTATTTCCTTTTTTCTTCTTAAATTCTATAACTGACTCTAAACGGACGAAAACACTCATTAAACAGAACCAAGTTAAATAAGAATGTGTGTAAATTCATCCGTGAATCAGGATGTGTTATGCTAAATTATTACAATCATCACAGCACTACGGACACACCCATAGGTGCTTAGATCATCTCCTCAAAATGTCCATCAGCACACAGCGACTAATGTGCCAGTTTGGTGTTGGTTGACAAATCCTCTCATTTGTCCAGAATATCGCTATGTTCTGGCAACACCGGTCTTCACTCCCAATTCACACAGTCGAGAGAGCCATGTATTTATACTTCTATCATAGTCGTTCAGGAAAACGCATTCGACTGAGTAAACAAAGAACAACTAAGGGTGATAGTAACAACATACGATGTAATACAACATCTAACCAACGTAATTAAAAGTATCTACATCAACAGATGCTGCACGTCCAGAACAGCAGCAGGCTACATAGACCACTTCGAAGTTATATCAGGAGTAAGACAGGAGTGCGTACTATTCCCCCTATTATTTATTACATACATGGACTATATATGCAAGTTAGCCAACTTATTAGAGACAGAGGAGATCAACGAGCTTATATTTGCAGACGATCAAGCACTAACAAATCGAACATTTAAGACCTACAAGAACACTTAAATAGACTCAATCAAACCCAGCCACAAAATACAACATGAAAATCAACATCAACAAAACATAAGTCATGAATATCGCAAAAGATAAACAGAAAATCAACATAACTATAGAAGGTAGGCAACTAAAACACGTTGAGGAGTTAAATACCTAGGAAGTTTAGTGACAAACGACAATTCACAAACAGCAAAAAATAGACTCAAATTGAAAAAAAAAAAACGGGACAAATAATTGGACAGTTATCACCACTATTGTCCAATAAGGAAATAAGTCTAGAGGTAAAACGGGAACTGTACAATACAATCTTCATCACAACGTTGTGCTACCAATGCCAGATCTAAACCCTAGATGCAAGAACAATAAGAAAATAACCTCTACAGAGATGAAATGTGTTAGACGAATGACAGGAAACAGTCTGAGAGATAAGATCAGAAATGAAGAACTAGGGAAAACAAGTAAGGAATAGCCCCGCCATAGAATATATAAAGAAACAGCAGATAAAAAGGCTTGGCCATGTGATAAGGCAGATAAATCAAAACACAACACAAGGACCCTTCAATAAATGTTGCGAGAAGACCAGACCCAAGGGCCGACCACGAAAAAGATAGTTTGACAGAATACTAGAAACACTATGAAACACAACAGCAGCAGAGGCAAACAAAAGAACAAAAGACCGTAAATTATATTTCTCGTCGACACTGAACGGCAAATGAGGAGAGAAAGAAGAAGAAGAAGAGGTCCTTAGTTATTAAGTTATTTGGGGGTCATCATCATTGCATTCCGAACATGTCCATCCCGCGTATATTGTTGTTAGTAATATCTGTCCACTCCAATGACTGTCCATCAGCTAATATTGATATATTATGATTATATAGGGTGTCTCTTTAATGACTGTGCATTTTTTGTTGTTGAAATAATTACGTACCTAAATTTTATCTATGTATGACGTAATAGTTCAAGCACCATTTACGTGTTCATTTAAACATCACTGCTACATGATAGATCTGGCTTACAATGGTGTTAACACAACTTTATTGTGTTAATACCAACATTACCCATTATAAGCTCGCCGATAGCAGTCAAGTATATTTGAATAATACCATTTATTTTACAATTTGTGTGACGTGAGGTTTTTTTCTTCCGAGAGTATAAATTCACTGCACTGCGACTTTAGAAACACCCTGTATATGAAACACACATGATTTAATTGCACTGACATTATATTACTTGTCTATTTGAAACACGCATTATTTAATTGTATTTAAATTATTATATTAATCTTGTACTGTTAATATACAACATACACTAAAATAGGAATGGTACAAATGATATAACTCGTCTATATGAAAACACACATTATTTAATTGTGGTTACATTATATTACCAGTCAACAGTTAAACAGGAACTGAACTGAGCACAGCACGCGCGCTAGTTGCTGCACAACGAAAAGGTAATCAGAGTTAAGTCAGATCCAGAACGCAGTTTGGGATAACTTGGCACAGTCCCGGCATTCCTGTTACCTGACACACGCGCTTTCAGAGAGGAGCAGACGTCAGAAATCACAGGAGGAGAGTCGAGATGATGTTTTGGAGGGAGAGTTCTTGAAGCATGAGGGAGGTATTTGGAGGAGAAACACAAAATAAAAATAAGAAAATGATAAAACAGACACATGTAGATAAGGTGGGAGCACACAGTGAGGGATATGTGATAGGTGTACTGTTTGGCGTGAAGAGTGGAGATTTAAATAGAGCTGGCGTAGGCGATGATGACGTGATTGTTATTAACGTAAGGGAAATGTGGAGATCACGATGGTCTGGGGTAAAGGAAGGGAGGGCAGTTATGCAGACTGATATCTAATGTTGGCTGGTTTATTTGTTTGATATCATAGAAGGGAGGGTAGTTATGCAGGCTGATATCTAATGTTGGTTGGTTTATTTGTTTGATATCATAGAAGGGAGGGTAGTTATGCAGGCTGATATATAATGTTGGTGGTTTATGTGTTTGATATCATAGAAGGGAGGGTAATTATGCAGGCTGATATATAATGTTGGTTGGTTTATGTGTTTGATATCATAGAAGGGAGGGTAATTATGCAGGCTGATATCTAATGTTGGTTGGTTTATGTGTTTGATATCATAGAAGGGAGGGTAGTTATGCAGGTTCATATAAAATGTTGGTTGGTTTAATTGTTTGATATCATAGAAGGGAGGGTAATTATGCAGGCTGATATCTAATGTTGGTTGGTTTATTTGTTTGATATCATAGAAGGGAGGGTAGTTATGCAGACTGATATATAATGTTGGTTGGTTTATTTGTTTGATATCATAGAAGGAAGGGTAGTTATGCAGGCTGATATATAATGTTGGTTGGTTTATTTGTTTGATATCATAGAATGGGAGGGTAGTTATGCAGGCTGATATCTAATATTGGTTGGTTTATTTGTTTGATATCATAGAAGGGAGGGTACTTATGCAGGCTGATATCAAATGTTGGTTGGTTTAATTGTTTGATTTTTTTTTTAGTAGTAGTAGTAGTAGTAGTAGTAGTAGTAGTAGTAGTAGTAGTAGTAGTAGTAGTAGAGGTGGTAATATTTGTGAGTGTGGTAGTAGTAGTAGTAGTATAATGGTAGTAGTAGTAGTAGTACAGGTATAATTTTTATTAAAGGACTGATTTTTCAACAAATTTTATTTATTGCATAAGTAGAAGCCATTTTAGAACCATACATGTTTGTAGCCCTCATAACGGGGGTAATCTCGAAGGTCGTACACGAAAGTTTCGCTGAATGGAGGTGGCTGGTCATCATCAACACTACAGCCATCCTTCTGTGTATGGTAGTTTGTGTTTGTTTCCTCGTTTTGTGGAAGTTCTTGTGTGGGTTGTTTGTTGCACTTCTGTACTTCTGAAAGTTTCTGCCTTCTAGGTTCATCTTCTGAATCTGTTGATGTGGGCGTCTGGGCTTTCGTTCTGGAAGTCTGCTGGTGTGTGTGTTCCTTTGTTGTTTGTTCTATTTTCTTTTGTTTCGAGTTTCGTTTCTTCTTCGTAGGTGGTTGGGTTGTGTCGTTGACTGCTTCTTCTGTTGCTGCTGTATCTGTTGTCTTGGTATCGTAGGTCTGTACTGGATCTGTAAAGACTGGTCCCTCGACTGTCGCCTGCAGTCTCAGGCCTGGCTTCTTGGGCACCGGTTTTCCCAATGTGTATCTAGCCCACAGTAAGAACATCGTGTTCTCCTGCCTGGCCGGGCACCGGTTCTCCCAGTGTGTATCTAGCCCACAGTGAGAACATCGTGTTCTCCTGCCTGGCCGGGCACCGGTTCTCCCAGTGTGTATCTAGTCCACAGTGAGAACATCGTGTTCTCCTGCCTGGCCGGGCACCGGTTACTCCCAGTGTGTATCTAGTCCACAGTGAGAACATCGTGTTCTCCTGCCTGGCCGGGCACCGGTTCTCCCAATGTGTATCTAGCCCACAGTGAGAGCATCGTGTT
The DNA here is from genome assembly GCA_032433765.1 of Megaustenia siamemsis. Lineage (NCBI taxonomy): Eukaryota > Metazoa > Mollusca > Gastropoda > Stylommatophora > Ariophantidae > Megaustenia > Megaustenia siamemsis. The sequence continues at coordinate 39,626,312 of JAVIAB010000145.1, read as the reverse complement.
CTCCTGCCTGGCCGGGCACCGGTTTCCCAATGTGTATCTAGTCCACAGTGAGAACATCGTGTTCTCCTGCCTGGCCGGGCACCGGTTTTCCCAATGTGTATCTAGTCCACAGTGAGAACATCGTGTTCTCCTGCCTGGCCGGGCACCGGTTTTCCCAATGTGTATCTAGTCCACAGTGAGAACATCGTGGCGGGCACCGGTTCTCCCAATGTGTATCTAGTCCACAGTGAGAACATCGTGTTCTCCTGCCTGGCCGGGCACCGGTTCTCCCAGTGTGTATCGAGCTCACAGTGAGAACATCGTGTTCTCCTGCCTGGCCGGGCACCGGTTCTCCCAGTGTGTATCGAGCCCACAGTGAGAACATCGTGTTCTCCTGCCTGGCCGGGCACCGGTTCTCCCAGTGTGTATCGAGCCCACAGTGAGAACATCGTGTTCTCCTGCCTGGCCGGGCACCGGTTTTCCCAATGTGTATCTAGCCCACAGTGAGGACATCGTGTTCTCCTGCCTGGCCGGGCACCGGTTCTCCCAGTGTGTATCTAGCCCACAGTGAGAACATCGTGTTCTCCTGCCTGGCAGGGCACCGGTTCTCCCAGTGTGTATCCAGTCCACAGTGAGAACATCGTGTTCTCCTGCCTGGCAGGTAACAAAGAGCTTGATCGTTTCGGTGGTTGTCCCTTTCATTTTGATGTTGATGTAGTGGGGTATCTTTACATCTGGGGTTGACTTGTACCAAAACATCCACTTGTCTGCTCGGTAGGTGTCCTGTTTTACTTGGGCCTCCTTGTCCCCTGTAATTCCGTACACAAGTTTCTGTATTATTTTTGGTTTTAACGTTGGCGGTATCCATTGGATGCACCCTCTTAACTGCTCCTTCTCTTGGTGGCATATCACCATTGTGATATTTGGTTCTTTAAGTTGGATCGTCTTGTTCCCGAGCTCTTTGTAGTTTTGCTTATGAGCTTCAGGTTTTAACGTGAAGAACCACTTCCTTGTATCGTTGAAGCGATAGACGGTGTTTATACCGTTGAGCATAACCCCAGCTGGGCCTATGAGTATACTCGTCATCATAGAAACGGTAATTCTTGAGACATCTGGGCCGTCGATAGTGGTCATCAATGTGTCTTTCTCGTGTTTGTTCTCTAATTTGACTTCGTAGGTTGGAAATTCCCACTCAGTTGGCGACATCTGGACCTGTTCTGTTCTCATTTTTTTCTTTGAAATTTTTCTGGACAGCTTGAATAATTGACTTGTTTTCTTTATTTTCTTTGGTGTCTTCTTGACATGTCTTGTTTTTTTTTAATCCATCAATCATCCTTCTTGGCACCTTTACTCGAGACCTTGGGAGGCATTGTGTCTATAAGAAACAGTTTAATTGTTTGATATTATAGAAGGGAGGGTACTTATGCAGGCTGATATCAAATGCTGGTTGGTTTAATTGTTTGATATCATAGAAGCGAGGGTAGTAATGCAGGTTGATATCAAATGCTGGTTGGTTAATTGTTTGATATCATAGAAGGGAGGGTAGTAATGCAGGTTGATATCAAATGCTGGTTGGTTTAATTGTTTGATATCATAGAAGGGAGGGTAGTAATGCAGGTTGATATCAAATGCTGGTTGGTTTAATTGTTTGATCACATGGGAGTGTATGCATGAAAAGTGTGGTTGGAAGAATAGGAAAACATAAGATTATCAGACAACAAATTTGAGGTGGAGGAGATTCGAGCTAAGGATTGAATTTAGTCGACAATTTTTAGTCGACGAAATTTTTAATTGAATATGGACTATATAATTGTAAGGAAAAGTATCAGCAATCAGTAGTATAAACTATCAACAGTGTTAATCTTCAGTAGTATAAACTATAGTATAGTTCGTGCATAAATTCATGCACACGTTTGCTTTCGATTTGCGCGCAAACTAGTTGTTAGATCGCAGTGATTTTCAAGCAGCCTAGAACACCCATGACGTTAGATACATATTTTTTACTCTTTGACATTTGAATGAGTTTGCAAGATTTCTTGTTTAGGCTATATTACAATAATCCTTACTGATTTGTACACCATTGTAGCACAACTACGAACCTCAGTCATCTTGTTCTAAAAATAGTTTTGTTTTCACATTGAAATAGGTTGAAGAATTTAAAATTCCTGATTTTCCCGTGCACCAATTCGACTTTCAATTCAAACCGGTAAACAAGAAATGTAATAATGCGACGCAGCCGTTCATGTTACAGCCGTACCCAGTTATTATTGTGAAGTTGTTGTGGTATAATAAGATTCTAAGCAATCCATTTTTGACAATAGAAACAAGAAAAGAGTTCTTAAATGTTATGTAGGGCGAGTTTTAACATATAGATGTGAATCATGGACAATAGGACAACAGACAAGTAAATCACTGGAGTCTGTAGAAATGAGGTTTTACAGAAGAATGTTGAGAATACCATGGACAACTAAGAAGAGTAATCAAAACGTTCTGAAAGAGGCCAAAGCAGAAAAGAGAGCTAATTTCCAATATTAGGAAGAAACAATCATCATTTTTTGGCCATGTAATGAGAAGAGAACAACCGGAATATATTGTGATGACTGGGAAAATTGAGGGACGAAGAGATAGAGGGAAGCAAAGAGAGAAAATACCACACAGCTTAAGAGAATGGCTTGGCAGAAGGTCAACAACAGAAATGATAAATAAATGTCGTGATCGAAAGATGTGGCGAGGCATGATCACCTACGCCAGCAGGCCCGGTACTTGATGATGATGATGACTGTCGTGTTATGTTGGCTTCTAAAAGATGAAATCTATATAGACTTAGCAATGAGTTTGAAATGCAAATGTATAACTATGCAGACTGTTACCATTTTAACATACCAGCACTTCAGTAGGGAATCGAAGATGGGTCAATGTGTTGTTGTTGTTGTTTGTTGTTGTTGTTGTTGTTGTTGTTGCAATATTTATTGATAGGGTAATTGGGGCTTGGTTTGGATAGATCATCCTTTTTCCGTTGGATTAAACAATACTCTGAGTGCATTCATGTCAAGCAAGTAAGGAATGGGAAAGTTGACGACTTTGACGTAGATCTCGCAAGACGGGAGATATTTACAATTGTTGCTACAAATGTACTTGTTACTCTGAGAGAATTGAAATTAATATTGCATGCAGACTTCATGCATTATACATCAAACATTATTGACATTTCTAAAAGTAAGTAAAAAAAAAGTAAAGTACCCCCGTCACGCCAAGTGGCGTATAGGGAATATGGTGTTAGTGACCATAAATTTTACAGACCTTCGGTACATGATTTTCGGGGTAATGTGGTCGGTATTACGCCCGTGCTGCTTTACTTTCCCAGAAAAAATATCCGGTACCCATTTAAGGCTGGGTGAACCCGGAAACCATCGGTTGGGATCGAACCCTACCTCTTGTCCTTTGTAGTCCAGTTCACTAACCAGTAAGCTATCGCGGCTCCCAGAAAACTGTAGGCGGTAGGAATAATTCGTGTGAAAAACATTTGATTACTGCTCGAAGCAAATACCTGCGGCACATCCGTGAGATGCGGAGTCAAGGCTATGATGTTGTATACTTGGACGAATCCTGGATCAATGCTCACCACACCTATGCTAAAGAATGGCAATCTGTAGACGGTGAACAGAAAGAACAATTCACAACAGCAAAGGCCAACGCATCACACTAACTCATACTGGAAGCAGTGTTCATGACGCTGGACTTATTTTCTAATCAAAAAGTACCGACCGTAGGAACTACCACACAGAAATGAATGGACAAATTTTCAAACACTGGTTAAGAGCGATCTTCCTTCAATCCTCGTTAGACCTTTATGTCTAGTAATGGGTAATGTATCTTATCACAACGCTGTGTCAGAGGAAGACAAAGTACCAACTACATCATATACAAAAGATTACATTAAAATCCTCAGTAATGTTAATGTTGCTTCCTTGATGAAATTATGTCATATGTTCTTCATGACATTAAATTTGTGTGTTGCTATTGCTAGCCTTCATATCATATCTCTTTATGGTAGTCTTCATTCTTGTTACTACAGGTCCCAGATATTTAAAGTTTGTTACGATTTCAAGTTTTCACTGATGATGATTTTGGGTTGTCTTTTTCTTTTGTCGATAGCCACATTCTTGGTTTTCTGTATATTTAGACAAACGCCTGCTGATATAATCAATCACTGCCCTCCACAACTTTCTATCTATACAATAATTTATCGATCCTGTTGGTGATCTCTTGCTAAGTTGTTTTCTAAATCTGACTTGTATTTTTTTTCACTGTCAAGCCATCGGTAATTGTCTTAGACACAACAAAATCGTTCCTTTAACGATACAGTAAACGTCTCTTCTACGCCTTGACGGCGTTTGTGGAATGTAATGTTAATGGCCATATTTTGTCTATAACCACGGCGCATTTTTGTGTTAGTGATCGGTATTAAGCCATGTCGTCTTTGCGTCCAAGAAACAATTATGGTACCTATTGTTAGAGTCTTATATGGCTGTGAAACATGGAAAACAACAAAATTGACAATCATGAAGATACAGACTTTCATTAATGGATGCTTACGCAGAATAAAAGGATGGAAATGGCAGGACAAAATCACTAACATAGAATTATGAAAATGTAACAGCAAAATACCAGTGGATAAAGAGATACAGCGTAGACGATGGCGCTGGATAGGACACACACTACGGAATCCAAATAAGTGTATTACACAAGATGCCTTTTTTTGGAATCCCAAAGGGAAAAGACAAAGAGGAAGACCAAGAAATTCTTGGAGAAGACAGACAGAAGCAGAGATGAAGATGATGGGGAAGATATGGTATGATCTTAAAAGAATTTCAAGAAACAGAACGACATGGAAAGTGTTTGTTGAAGACCTATGCTCCACAGGGAACTGAAAAGGGGGGGGGGGAGAAGAAGATTGTTAGAGTCTGCGTGAGCCCTAGAGATTTATCGGTCCGAAAAAAAATCCACCATTTCTGGGAACCTGGACCCTTCAGATCAGAAGCGAACACACTAACCACCATCGACATTTTTTGTTGAAAAAAGAGCAACATTCTATGGCTTTTATTTTGCATAAATTACATTGGCTACCTATGTAAACTTGTCGACCAATCGCAGACAGGATTTTTAACGAGCTTCTATTCGCAAACGATAAGGGCACTAATATAAGGGACAAATAGAAGACCTACAAGAACGCTTATACGAATTGGTGTGGCAAAAAGTAATTTTAATGCCTGAAAAATATACTAACATCAAAACAAATAACACCAGGGCTAAAACTAAGAATAGAAAAATGTTATAACTTCTCAATGTTCCTGTATGGTGCAGAAACATGGAGATTAGACAAGAAAACAGAACAGAAAATTGAAGCTTTTGAAATGTGGATATATAGAAGAATAGAGAGAATTGGATAGAAAGAAAAGAAAATAAACGATGAAGTTTTAAAACAACTAAAAATGAAAAGAGAACTACTAAACACAATTAGAACAAGACAAATGAAATTTTTGGGGCATGTTAAAAGATATAACAGCCTAATAAAAGTAATAATGGACGAGAAAATACAAGGTAAAAGAGGCAGACCAAGACTAACATGGACGAGTAACATCAAAAGATGGACAAGTCAACCTATGACAATCTGCACCATCAAAGCAAGAGACAGAGTGGAATGGCGCTCCATGGTAGTCAACCTTCGATGTGGAGACGGCACTCAATGATGATGACAAGAACGCTTAAATAGACTTAACAGCGCACGCACCCAGTACATAAGACTAGAAGTAAAACGGGCACTCTACAATTACAATCTTCATTATAACAACGTTGTGCTATCACATCTAGGTTAACGCAAGAAGAAAAAATAACCGCTACAAGATTAAGAGTCAAAAACGTATTCATAAAATCATCATCAACAAGAAAGAACTGAAAATTGTAACAAACTATGAATACCTACGATCTGTAGTAACTAACAATGGAGACTGCCAAAAGGAGATCAAAAGAAGACTATAAATAGCAACACAAACATTAAATGCCATGAAAAACATGTGGCACAATACCTGAAAAACAGTGCATTTAAAATTACTAAGGACATGTATCTCCTGATACCAACATATGGTTGTGAATAATGGACGATCTCGCAAACAGCAAGCAAGGAAAGTGTTTCTTTCGAAACAAAATGGTACAGAATAATTCTTAAGGTACCTTGGATAATGAAATAAGAGCAACAATGACATAACAGATTCAAACATTTGTAAAGAACTGGCTTATAAACACCATTCTACAGAGGGAATTGAAAATATTATGGCCACGTGAAAAGACACAGTGGGTGGGAAAGAATAATAACGGAAGACATAGTTCTTGCACGACGCATCATGGACAGACAAAGAATGAATTGGTTTCAATATATCAAGGAGACCTTAAACAAGACAAAGAAGAAGTGGGAGATCTGGCTAGAGACATAAGATTTTTTTTATATGGGCTGTGGTGAATGCAATGTTCTGTGGTGGGAAATCTGGCTATATAGACAAAGATTCTTTCAGAGGGGCTATGGTGAATGCAACGTTCTATGGTGAGAAATCTGGATAGAGACAACAATTCTTTCAGACGGGCTGTGGTGAATGCAACGTTCTATGGTGAGAAATCTGGCTAGACCAAGATTCTTTCAGACGGGCTATGGTGAATGCAACGTTCTATGGTGAGAAATCTGGCTAGAGACAAAGATTCTTTCAGACGGCTGTGGTGAATGCAACGTTCTATAGTGAGAAATCTGGCTAGACAAAGATTCTTTCAGACGGGCTATGGTGAATGCAACGTTCTATGGTGAGAAATCTGGCTAGACAAAGATTCTTTCAGACGGGCTATGGTGGCTATGGTGACTGCAACGTTCTATGGTGAGAAATCTGGCTAGACAAAGATTCTTTCAGACGGGCTATGGTGAATGCAACGTTCTATGGTGATAAATCTGGCTAGAGACAACAATTCTTTCAGACGGGCTGTGGTGAATGCAACGTTCTGCAAAAGACATGTGACCTGATAAAAGGATGTATTACAGAAAACAGCCTCAGAAAAGCTCAGAAATGGCGAACTAAGAAAAAGTCTAGGAGTAATTCCATTCATAGAATACACAAAGAAACAACAGATATAATGGTTTGGCCACGTGATAAGACAGAAAGATCAAAACACAACACAACAAGTCTTCAATAAATGTTGCGAAAAGACCAGACACAAAGTCTCAATCACGAAAAAATATGGATTAATGGAACATTTGTAACACTATGAAACATAAAATCAGGGAAAACCAACATTAGAGCAAAACATATCCGACTGTATATCCCTGTGGTTTTACAGAAGAATGTTCAGAATACCATGGACAGCTAAGAAAAGTAATGAAAATGTTCTGAAAGAGGTCAAAGCAAAAAGAGAGCTAATTTCCAATATTAAGAAGAAACAATCATCATTTTTTGGCCATGTGATGAGAAGAGTATAGCAGGAATATATTGTAACAACTAGAAAAATTGGGGGAAAAAGAGATAGAGGGAAGCAAAGAGAAAAAATAACAGACAGCTTAAGAGAATGGCTTGGCAGAAGGTCAACAACAGAAATGATAAATAACTGTAGAGATCGAAAGTTGTGGAGAGACATGATCATCTACGCCAGTAGGCCAGGTACTTGATGATGATGATGATGATGATGTATATCCCTCCGACTCTGAAAGCGCGAAAGGCAAAAAAAAAAGGAAGAAAAGAAGAAACCACTTTTTGGATGTGGGCAGCATTACGCTTGACTGTCTTTCTTTTCTCAAACAAACAAACAAACAAACAAACAAACAAACAAACAAACAAAATTTAAAAACGTCAGTACTCATTTACGGATAAAAATAACCTCGAAGCGGCGCTGGACTCGATTTCATGAGGACCAGCTCACCAATTACTGATTAGTAAAAATAAAATAAACAGCCCCCGTCACGCCAAAGTGGCGTATAGGGAATATGGTGTTCTATCTATCTATCTATTGACCTTTCGAGCCGTAACCGGCCCATAGGGCGTAGACCAAGATACACCTTCTCCTATATGAATTTTTGTTCTAGCAGTTTTCTTTTAAAGATATTTTATCAAATCTCGCCATCTGTCTCTGTTCTGTGCAAGCAGTTCTATCTCATTGAGGGAGCCGATTCCTGCTGCTCTTGCCTCTCTCATCAATGTTCTTCTCAGTGTCTCCCTGGGTCTTCCTCTTTTTCTTTTACCTGTTGTTTCCCATATGAGGGCTTGCTTTGCTATTCGATTATTATCGATTATATTATAATATGGTGTTAGTGACCATAAACTTTACAGACCTTCAGCACATGATTTTTGGGGTAATGTGGTCGGTATTACGCCCGTGCCGCTTTACTTTCCCAGAAAAAAAAAATCCGGTACCCATTTAAGGCTGGGTGAACCCGGAAGCCGTCGGTTGGGATCGAACCCTACCTCTTGTCCTTTGCAGCCCAGTTCACTAACCACTGAGCTATCGCGGCTCCTTAACTGTTGATTAACTGAGGCTTATAATTTTTTAAAAAAATGTATATTCAATAATCGCTGAATCTATCATCAAACAACAATTCAATTTTCTGGCGGGACACGCCCACAGAACCTCCACGGATGCAGCAGATCAATCTGTCCACACAAAAAAAGGTAAATGCCCTCCAGCATAACCTAGAAGATAAGTCTGAGGTTGAGCAGAAATCACCTCCCAAAAAGTTGACAAGAACTTCAAAAACAAATAAACAACAAAACAACAAAATTAAAGATTTCATGGCAAAATATTCACAAAAAATAAACGAATAATTTCTCTACTTACATTCAAACAAACACCACAGAGACTGACTGTACTCTCCGAAATATGGACCTCAACTTAACTGCGACTAAGATCGCAGTTTGACAGGTCTGTAGAGAAAGTCCAGGCCAAGGTCTACACTATAAGAAAATTTCCAGGTCTGGGAGCAGGCAAGAATGCGAGCACCTCCAGAGAAAATGTGGAATTATGGGAAGTTTGGCGCAGCTTGTGATGAAGCATGTTCTAGAAGGGCTGCGGCTAGGCGGTGAGTGGAGCAGAGAACGTATACCTGACAAGATGCTTATCACGTGACTGACACGTGCAGAACAGAAATAGATTTGGAGAGAGGGTTAGGAGCGCAGGTAAATTTAAGAGTGGGAAAGAGCGAGAAATAGAAGAGATTTAGAGAAAAAAAAGATGGGAGACGATGGGAAATGGCGAGGTGGGAAATGGGAAGCATATCAAATCATCATCAAGTACCGTGCCTACTGGCGTAGGTGATCATGTCTCTCCATAACCTTCGATCACGACAGTTATTTATCATTTCTGTTGCTGACCTTCTGCCAGCCATTCTCTTAAGTTGTCTGGTATCTTTTCTCTTTGTTCCCTCTACCTCTTCGCCCCTCAATTTTCCAGTTGTTACAATATATTCCAGCTGTTCTCTTCTCATTACATGGCCAAAAAATAAAGATTGTTTCTTCCTGATTTTGGAAATTAGCTCTCTTTTTTGGTTTGACCTCTTTCAGAACATTTTCATTACATTTCTTAGCTGTCCATGGTATTCTCAACATTCTTCTGTAAAACCACATTTCTACAGACTCCAGAGATTTTCTTGTCTGTTGTCCTCTTGTCCATGATTCGCATCCATATGTTAAGACTGGCTCTACATAACATTTAAGAGCTCTTTTTCTTGTTTCTATTGTCAAAAATGGATTGCATAGTATCTTCCTCATTTTTTGGAAAGCTGCTTTTGCCTGAGCCATTCTGCATCTCACCTCTTTTGTACATTTTCCGTCGGAGGTTAACAAAGTTCCCAAATATTTAAATTCATTTACCTGTTTTAATATTGTTCTACTTGGAGGCGAAGGCGCGCCCCGCCCAGCACCAGAGCTGGAAGTCGTCAGTGACTCATAACTGATGGTTTGCGCCAGGATCGGTGAACCAGAACCATCCAGACCCTGCTACACCTCTCCGCGGTGCCTCCAGAAACAGACTAACCTGTCTAGTCTGGCCAAGCGAGCAGGGATCGAAGAGGGAAGACAAACCCGGTACTCAAAAATGTCGGCTGAAGTCGGATGTGTTGGGCCGAAAGGCGCAGATATCACAGTGTTACACTGCAAACTTCAACACAACGTAACTACGTCCACTTAACGTCCTTTTAAGGGCAGATGACGAGGAGGAAGTCTACGGTTCGTATCCGCTAGAATACCTCAAATCATCGGGCGACCGCATCATCATCATCATCATCATATTGTTCTACTTGTCTTTATTTTGCACTGATGTGCAAATCAAATAGCCAATGGTGATGCGCGGTCCAAAATGACGTAAATTATAGGGAGAATCAGCTTGGGCAGATTTGTAGTAAAACAGAATGGTAAAGATGTAAGAGAGATAAGGGGAGAAGAGTAAATACAACATTATATGGTTACAGCTTTACGGTATAGGATGATGGCATTAAACTATGCCAACGTTTCGTCAAAATGGCTGTCAGCGAGGATTATTAAAGAAGTGTATTACAAAACATAGCACATTGATATGAGAAAACTGAAATAAAAAGAGCGAGAGAGAGAGAGAGAGAGAGAGAGAGAGAGAGAGGGCGCTTAAAATTGTTCTTTTTCTTCTTAAGTTCGTTAAATTTTGGTGTTCACTTCGCAAGTCGGTCTTGTCTCTCTCTCTCTCTCTCTCTTTCTCTCTCTCTCTCTCTCTCTCTTTATCTCTCTCTCTCTCGCTTGCTCGCTCTCTTTTACTCTCTCCACTTCTTAACCCTTCGGTGTCGGAAGAAATACCAGTTCTCTAGACCTAGCCATTCTTGTAGCTTCAACAATTATCATCCGATGTAATTCTAGCCATTCTTGTAGCTACAACCATTATCAAAACGATGCTGTTCTATCCATTCTTGTAGCAACAACAATTATCAACCGATGCTATTCTACCCATTCTTGTAGCTACAACAATTATCAACCGATGTTATTCTACCCATTCTTGTCGCTTCAACAATTATCAACCGATGTTGTTCTAGCCATTCTTGTAGCTTCAACAATTATCAACCGACTTTGTTGAAGCCCTTCTCCGATGTTGTCAGTCCATCTTACTCTGGATCTACCACGAGTTCTTCTTCCATCCCATCATTTGATAAGACCTTTTTGTGGCAGTGAACCTCATGGCATTATTTCCAGATGAGCAAACCATTTCATATGTTGTTTCTGTAAAAAGTTTAGAGTTGATTCAATGCTCAATCTCTCTTACCGTTTACAAACGAAAAAGCAGACACGCTTGTTCGCAATAACGGGTTAAGGCATAAAATAGGAAGCTGCAGTAAAGCTGAATGTGAGGAAAAATTAAAAAATTAAAAAAAAATTACTAACACAGACTAAACAACGTTTCGGTCCAATAGGCCTTCATCAGGAACAAATGTGTGTGTGTTTTTTTTTGTTTGTTCCTGATGAAGGCCTATTGGACCGAAACGTTGTTTAGTCTGTGTCGTCCACTTATCACGTAAAGCTTCTTACATACCATTTTTAAATATTTTTTTTATTTTTGTTCACATAAAGCTTGGATACGCAACAACACAAGGATATCGTTATGGTCGCTTGCGTTCTCCTGATGATTAAAGGAACACATCTTCTTATCATCCGCCCTTAAGAAGACGTTAAGTGGGCGTGTCTGCGTTGTGTTGTGGTTTGCAGTAAAACTGTGATATCTGCGCCTTTCGGCCCAATAAATCCGACTTCTACGTGTTATTTTTGAGTACCGGATTGTCTTCCCTTTTCGATCCTTACTCGCTTGGCTAGATTAGACAGGTTAGTCTGTTATTGGGAGCACAACGGAGAGGTGGAGTAGGGTCTGGATGGTTTTGGTTCACCGATCCTGTCGCAAGCCATCAGCTGCGGGTCGCTGACAACTTCTAGCTCTGATGCTGGGAGGTTACTTTGCCTCCAGCGATATAATTATAAATGAAACTGTAAATACTTCATCATCATCAAGTACCAAGCCTGCTGGCGTAGGTGATCATGTCTCTCCATAACCTTCGATCACGACAGTTATTTATCATTTCTGTTGCTGACCTTCTGCCAAGCCATTCTCTTAAGCTGTCTGGTATTTTTTCTCTTTGCTTCCCTTTATCTCTTCGCCCCTCAATTTTCCAGTTGTTACAATATAGTCCAGCTGTTCTCTTCTCATTACATGGCCAAAAAATAAAGATTGTTTCTTCCTGATTTTAGAAATTAGCTCTCTTTTTGCTTTGACCTCTTTCAGAACATTTTCATTACACTTCTTAGCTGTCCATGGTATTCTCAACATTCTTCTGTAAAACCACATTTATACAGCCTCTAGTGATTTTCTTGTCTTTTGTCACATTCTCCATGATTCACATCCATATGTTAAGACTGGCTCTACATAACATTTAAGAACTCATTTTCTTGTTTCTATTGTCAAAAATGGATTGCAAAGTATTTTCTTCATTTTTTTTGGAAAGCTGCTTTTGCCTGAGCCATTCTGCATCTCACCTCTGTTGAACGCCAACCATCTGAGGTTAAAATTGTTCCCAGATATTTAAATTCAAGTACCTATTATAATATTGTTCCACTTGTTTTTATTTTGCACTGAGGTGATGTCTTTATAAATACAATTTTTATTTTAATTACTTCAGCAAACAAAGTTACTGGCGTTGTGTGCATCGAATTTGTATGTTTAGTAGATAAAACTAAAAGTTGCATGCGCAGAGAAAACATTTTTTTTTTTTTGGGGGGGGGGGGATCTCCAAATTTATATAAAGCTGCAACGATCACTAAACAAATTTATATAAACCTGCAACATACGATCACTAAACACATTGATATAAACCTGCAACATACGATCACTAAACACATTTATATAAACCTGCAACATACGATCACTAAACACATTTATATAAACCTGCAACATACGATCACTAAACACATTTATATAAACCTCCAACATACGATCACTAAACAAATTAATATAAATCTGCAACATACGATCACTAAACACATTTATATAAACCTGCAACATACGATCACTAAACACATTTATATAAACCTCCAACATACGATCACTAAACACATGTATATAAACCTCCAACATACGATCACTAAACACATTTATTATATAAACCTGCAACATACGATCACTAAACAAATTTATATAAACCTCCAACATACGATCACTAAACAAATTTATATAAACCTGCAACATACGATCACTAAACACATTTATATAAAGCTAAAACAATCACTAAACAAATTTATATAAACCTGCAACATACGATCACTAAACACATTTATATAAACCTCCAACATACGATCACTAAACACATTTATATAAACCTGCAACATACGATCACTAAACACATTTATATAAACCTGCAACATACGATCACTAAACACATTTATATAAACCTGCAACATGCGATCACTAAACACATTTATATAAAACTGCAACATGCGATCACTAAACAAATTTATATAAACCTGCAACATACGATCACTAAACACATTTATATAAAGCTAAAACAATCACTAAACAAATTTATATAAACCTGCAACATACGATCACTAAACACATTTATATAAAGCTAAAACAATCACTAAACACATTTATATAAACCTCCAACATACGATCACTAAACACATTTATATAAACCTGCAACATACGATCACTAAACACATTTATATAAACCTGCAACATACGATCACTAAACACATTTATATAAACCTGCAACATACGATCACTAAACACATTTATATAAATCTCCAACATACGATCACTAAACACATTTATATAAACCTGCAACGATCACTAAACACATTTATATAAACCTGCAACATACGATCACTAAACACATTTATATAAACCTGCAACGATCACTAAACACATTTATATAAAACTGCAACGATCACTAAACACATTTATATAAACCTGCAACGATCACTAAACACATTTATATAAAACTGCAACGATCACTAAACACATTTATATAAACCTGCAACGATCACTAAACACATTTATATAAATCCGCAAAAAAAAAGCGATCACTAAACAAATTTATATAAACCTACAACAAACAATCCTTAATATTTTTTTTAAGTTGCTAGTTTATTTTAGTCGCCGAATTATCCTCAACGCACGTCCTACAACGATTTATCCTCAACGCACGTCCTACAACGAGTTATCCTCAACGCACGTCCTACAACGATTTATCCTCAACGCACGTCCTACAACGAGTTATCCTCAACGCACGTCCTACAACGATTTATCCTCAACGCACGTCCTACAACGAGTTATCCTCAACGCACGTCCTACAACGAGTTATCCTCAACGCACGTCGTACAACAAGTTATCCTCAACGCACGTCGTACAACAAGTTATCCTCAACGCACGTCCTACAACAAGTTATCCTCAACGCACGTCGTACAACAAGTTATCCTCAACGCACGTCCTACAACGATTTATCCTCAACGCACGTCCTACAACGAGTTATCCTCAACGCACGTACTACAACGAGGTATCCTCAACGCACGTACTACAACGAGTTATCCTCAACGCACGTCGTACAACAAGTTATCCTCAACGCACGTCCTACAACGAGTTATCCTCAACGCACGTACTACAACGAGGTATCCTCAACGCACGTCCTACAACGATTTATCCTCAACGCACGTCGTACAACAAGTTATCCTCAACGCACGTCCTACAACGATTTATCCTCAACGCACGTACTACAACAAGTTATCCTCAACGCACGTACTACAACGAGGTATCCTCAACGCACGTCCTACAACGATTTATCCTCAACGCACGTCGTACAACAAGTTATCCTCAACGCACGTCGTACAACAAGTTATCCTCAACGCACGTCCTACAACGAGTTATCCTCAACGCACGTCCTACAACGAGTTATCCTCACGCACGTCGTACAACAAGTTATCCTCAACGCACGTCCTACAACATGTTATCCTCAACGCACGTCCTACAACAAGTTATCCTCAACGCACGTCCTACAACGAGTTATCCTCAACGCACGTCCTACAACGAGTTATCCTCAACGCACGTCGTACAACAAGTTATCCTCAACGCACGTCGTACAACAAGTTATCCTCAACGCACGTCCTACAACAAGTTATCCTCAACGCACGTCCTACAACAAGTTATCCTCAACGCACGTCCTACAACGAGTTATCCTCAACGCACGTCCTACAACGAGTTATCCTCAACGCACGTCGTACAACAAGTTATCCTCAACGCACGTCGTACAACAAGTTATCCTCAACTGCCGTCCTACAACAAGTTATCCTCAACGCACGTCGTACAACAAGTTATCCTCAACGCACATTGTACAAGTTCACAAGTGCTCAGATCACCATTACAGCTATACCCGCTGTGAAAAACAGCTGAGAAATAAAGTCCTACACTGTGCCAGGTTGTAAAAAAAAAAAGTAAAGAGCCCTGCCACACCAAGTGGCGTATAGGGAATATGGTGTTAGTGACCATAATTTTTACAGACCTTCAGCACATGATTTTTGGGGTAATGTGGTCGGTATTACGCCCATACCGCTATACTTTCTCAG
Source organism: Megaustenia siamemsis (assembly GCA_032433765.1). Classification (NCBI taxonomy): domain Eukaryota; kingdom Metazoa; phylum Mollusca; class Gastropoda; order Stylommatophora; family Ariophantidae; genus Megaustenia; species Megaustenia siamemsis. The sequence goes on along the minus strand of JAVIAB010000145.1, from coordinate 39,610,686 downwards.
AAAAAAATCCGGTACCCATTTAAGGCTGGGTGAACCCGGAGCCGTCGGTTGGTTTCGAACCCTACCTCTTGTCCTTTGTAGTCCAGTTCACTAGCCACTTAGCTATCGTGGCTCCCTGGCCACGGTTGTAGCTCTCTTCAATTTACGGTCAAGGCAAAGAAATGCACAAAAATGCGAAGCTGCGGTAAAGCTGATTGTGAGGAGAAATGGAAAAAAAAATATAGAAAATAAATAGAAAAAAAAACGGTATGGTTAAAGTTTTATGTAATAAGTGGACGACACAACTTAGAACGACGTTTCGGCTCAATAGACCTTCAGCAGGAACACACATACAACACAAACACACAGATTTGTGTTTGAAATATTTTTTAAAAAATTCATTCTAGTTTGAAATTATTATTTACTTTTTTTAATCTTTCAAATATTTATATATATATAATTTTTTTAAAATAATTTTTTTGTTTTTTAATTGTTTTATTATTATTTTTAATATATTTTAAATACATATCTGTGTGTATGTGTGTGTGCTGTATGTCTGTTCCTGCTGAAGGGCCATTTAGCGGAAGCCTCGTTCTAATTTGTGTCGTCGACTTATTACGTAAAACGTTAACAATAGCGTATTTTCCCCCTATATTATTTTGTCCATTTCTCCTCTTAAATTTAGAGGAGAAATGGACTTCCTCTTAATTCGAAGATCCGGCAGTCTCACCAAGACCGAGGGTTAAACCATGAACATCGTCGGCATCTTCATCTAATCCACCTTCTTATTCTACAGCCATTCTGTCCAGCGCATAATGCCACGTATTCATCGATGTACGCATAATGCCACGTATTCCTCGATGTATGCACAATGCCACGTATTCATCGATGCACGCACAATGCCACGTATTCATCGATGCACGCACAATGCCACGTATTCATCGATGCACGCACAATGCCACGTATTCATCGATGCACGCACAATGCCACGTATTCCTCGATGTACGCACAATGCCACGTATTCCTCGATGTATGCACAATGTCACGTATTCCTCGATGTACGCAAAATGCCACGTATTCCTCTATGTACGCACAATGCCACGTATTCCTCGATGTACGCACAATGCCACGTATTCCTCTAAGTACGCACAAAGCCACGTATTCCTCTATGTACGCACAAAGCCACGTATTCCTCGATGTACGCACAATGCCACGTATTCCTCTAAGTACGCACAAAGCCACGTATTCCTCTATGTACGCACAAAGCCACGTATTCCTCTATGTACGCACAAAGCCACGTATTCCTCTATGTACGCACAAAGCCACGTATTCCTCGATGTACGCACAAAGCCACGTATTCCTCGATGTACGCACAATGCCACGTATTCCTCGATGCACGCATAATGCCACGTATTCCTCTATGTACGCACAATGCCACGTATTCCTCGATGCACGCATAATGCCACGTATTCCTCGATGTACGCACAATGTAAGTTGCTAACGTCGTGCTGTCACTAGTTTTATCAAAATTAAACTAACACCTTTATATAGGGTGTTTATAAAGTCTCACTACACTTGGTATCTAGGTCAATTTGAAAAAAAATGTTTATGACGTCATCACAATATGTGCTCAATGGTAAGTTCACTTGTTGCGACAGTTTTCTTAATGACTTGTCTGGACTTTTAAGGATTCTGTCTTGGATATCTAAACATATTTCATCATTCACAGCAGGCCTACCAGATCGTGGAGCATCTTCCACATTTCCAGTAGCAATAAACTTATTCAACAAATTTCATTGACAGTGGGAGCACATATTGTGATGACGTCATAAACATTTTTTTTTCAAATTGACCTAGATACCAAGTGTAGTGAGACTTTATAAACACCCTGTATTTGGCAGAAGACCAGGGAGGGATTTAAGAAACATAATTAACTACATCTTTTACAATGACCAGCCGCGATAGCTCAGTGGTTAGTGAACTGGACTACAAAGGACAAGGGTAGGGTTCGATCCCAATCGACGGCTGCCGAGCTCACCCAGCCTTAAATAGGTACCGGATTTTTTTTTCTGGCAAGGTAAAACGGCACTGGCGTAATATCGACCACATTAACCCCCCCCCCCCCCCCAAAAAAAAAAAAAAAAAAAAAGATATCATGTGATGAAGGTCTGTAAAATGTATGGTCACTAACACCATATTCCCTATGCCCCATTTGGCGTGACGGGGGCTCTTTACTTTTACTTTACGTTTACTTTACTTTTACTTTACTTTACTTTACTTTACGTTTACTTTACGTTTACTTTACGTTTACTTTACGTTTACTTTACGTTTACTTTACTTTACTTTACTTTACTTTTACTTTACGTTTACATTACGTTTACTTTACTTTACTTTACTTTACGTTTACTTTACGTTTACTTTACTTTTACTTTACTTTACAATGACCGACTACATAGGAAGAGAAGAAAGTATACAACCGGTGAGAATCTCACCTGTAATTTCAATTGCATTAAATACTGAACAGTGTCTCCTCTTCTTATTCCTCGTTCTCTGCTCCCTATTCCATTTCTTCCATTTATCCCTACTTCTTTTCTTCCTGCTTCTTATCTCTACTCCCTACCCCTCTTCCTTCCCTTCTTCCTCCATTTCTCCCTACTCATCTTCTCCCTACCCCTCATTCTCCATTTCTCCCTACTCATCTTCTCCCTACCCCTCATTCTCCATTTTTCCCTACTCATCTTCTCCATACCACTCATTCTCCATTTCTCCACACTCATCTTCTCCCTACCCCTCATTCTCCACACTCATCTTCTCCCTACCACTCATTCTCCACACTCATCTTCTCCCTACCCCTCATTCTCCACACTCATCTTCTCCCTACCCCTCATTCTCCACACTCATCTTCTTCCTACCCCTCATTCTCCACACTCATCTTCTCCCTACCCCTCATTCTCCACACTCATCTTCTCCCTACCCCTCATTCTCCACACTCATCTTCTCCCTACCACTCATTCTCCACACTCATCTTCTCCCTACCCCTCATTCTCCACACTCATCTTATCCCTACCCCTCATTCTCCACACTCATCTTCTCCCTACCCCTCATTCTCCACTTTTCCACATTCATCTTCTCCCTAACCCTCATTCTCCACTTTTCCACATTCTTCTTCTCCCTACCACTCATTCTCCACTTTTCCACATTCATCTTCTCCCTACCTCTCATTCTCCACTTTTCCACACTCATCTTCTCCCTACCCCTCATTCTCCACACTCATCTTCTCCCTACCCCTCATTCTCCACTTTTCCACATTCATCTTCTCCCTACCCCTCATTCTCCACTTTTCCACATTCATCTTCTCCCTACCCCTCATTCTCCACTTTTCCACACTCATCTTCTCACTACCCCTCATTCTCCACTTTTCCACACTCATCTTCTCCCTACCTCTCATTCTCCACACTCATCTTCTCCCTACCTCTCATTCTCCACTTCTCCACACTCATCTTCTCACTACCCCTCATTCTCCACTTCTCCACACTCATCTTCTCCCTACCTCTCATTCTCCACTTTTCCACACTCATCTTCTCCCTACCTCTCATTCTCCACACTCATCTTCTCCCTACCTCTCATTCTCCACTTTTCCACACTCATCTTCTCACTACCCCTCATTCTCCACTTCTCCACACTCATCTTCTCCCTACCTCTCATTCTCCACTTCTCCACACTCATCTTCTCACTACCCCTCATTCTCCACTTTTCCACACTCATCTTCTCCCTACCTCTCATTCTCCACTTCTCCACACTCATCTTCTCCCTACCTCTCATTCTCCACTTCTCCACACTCATCTTCTCCCTACCTCTCATTCTCCACTTCTCCACACTCATCTTCTCCCTACCTCTCATTCTCCACTTCTCCACACTCATCTTCTCCCTACCTCTCATTCTCCACTTCTCCACACTCATCTTCTCCCTACCTCTCATTCTCCACTTCTCCACACTCATCTTCTCCCTACCTCTCATTCTCCACTTCTCCACACTCATCTTCTCCCTACCTCTCATTCTCCACTTCTCCACACTCATCTTCTCCCTACCTCTCATTCTCCACTTCTCCACACTCATCTTCTCCCTACCTCTCATTCTCCACTTCTCCACACTCATCTTCTCCCTACCCCTCATTCTCCACTTCTCCACACTCATCTTCTCCCTACCTCTCATTCTCCACTTCTCCACACTCATCTTCTCCCTACCTCTCATTCTCCACTTTTCCACACTCATCTTCTCCCTACCCCTCATTCTCCACACTCATCTTCTCCCTACCCCTCATTCTCCACTTCTCCACACTCATCTTCTCCCTACCTCTCATTCTCCACTTTTCCACACTCATCTTCTCACTACCCCTCATTCTCCACTTTTCCACACTCATCTTCTCACTACCCCTCATTCTCCACTTCTCCACACTCATCTTCTCCCTACCTCTCATTCTCCACTTCTCCACACTCATCTTCTCCCTACCTTTCATTCTCCACTTCTCCACACTCATCTTCTCCCTACCTTTCATTCTCCACTTCTCCACACTCATCTTCTCCCTACCTCTCATTCTCCACTTCTCCACACTCATCTTCTCCCTACCCCTCATTCTCCACTTCTCCACACTCATCTTCTCCCTACCCCTCATTCTCCACACTCATCTTCTCCCTACCCCTCATTCTCCACACTCATCTTCTCCCTACCCCTCATTCTCCACACTCATCTTCTCCCTACCCCTCATTCTCCACACTCATCTTCTCCCTACCCCTCATTCTCCACACTCATCTTCTCCCTACCCCTCATTCTCCACACTCATCTTCTCCCTACCCCTCATTCTCCACACTCATCTTCTCCCTACTCCTACCTCTCTCCCTTTTCCACTTCTTCCTCATCCTTCTCTTCTTTCTATCCACCTCCTCCTCTTCTCCCATTTCTTCAGCATCATTTAGTTTCCCTTTATCAACCCATTACACAGACAGATGAACTGCCTCAATAACATTACATTTCATTAGCTATTTATTTCATTTACAGTCAACTTGTTTATATTGTTCTGTGTCACTAACCTACTAGACAGAACAAAAGCTAGAAAAAAATATAGAACCATACAAATATCGCTTTTACTGTACCTCTTTTATACTGGGAATATTGCCAGGTTTACCGCATAGCTACATGCCTATCCTTGCTGTAGTTATGTAAGTATAAGTCTGTTTACAGACAGGCAGACAGACACAGAATTTCGAACAAATGTGATTATACAATAGCATCAGATCTTATTTTATCTTCTTTGTTGGGTTCGCTCGATGGTTATTACTCAATCCGTTGTTTGTACTTAAAGAGGTGTATTTGTGTTGTATCGTGACTAACCACAAGCTGCTACATCTGCGACCTTTTACCAAGCGCATCCAACATCGTGTTACTTAGGTTTTCAATCCCTGCTCGTACAAAATCAAAGAAAACAATCGTGGCTACCATGAGAGAGAGGACTGAACCTTCACGTTTCACTGGACACAAAAGAGTTACAAACAGAAGTGACGAAAAAAACTGAAAAAAAGATAGTAATAATATTCGTAAGAGTGATGGACGCAGGACGAATATAAGGAGTTAGAAGGAGAAGAAATTAGAATAGAAGAATAATTAAAGTAACTTAAAGGTATATAATCCAATGTTACGTCAGTCTTATTATATGGCTATGAAACATGGAGAAAAACAGTCTTAATCTTAAAAGAATGGCAAGAAACAGAACGACTTGGAAAGTGTTTGTTGGAGACCTATGCTCCACAGGGAGCTGAAAGGAAGAAGAGGAAGAAGAATAAGGCAGGGTGAACCTGGCAGCTGTCGATTAGGATCGAACACGACCTCTTGTCTTTTGTGGTCCAGTTCACTAACCACTGAGCTATCGCGGATCCCTAATGTAAACAGAGTATTCTTTATTGATTGTTGTGTTTACTCGCCAACTAAAAGAATTGTCAATTGGTCTTTGTCATGTATGTCCCTTGTCGTCTTGTCAGACGGTCTAGTGGAGGCTATTGTGTATATGGCCCTTTTCGTCTTGTCAGACGGTCTAGTGGAGGCTATTGTGTATATGGCCCTTTTCGTCTTGTCAGACGGTCTAGTGGAGGCTATTGTGTATATGTCCCTTTTCGTCTTGTCAGACGGTCTAGTGGAGGCTATTGTGTATATGTCCCTTGTCGTCTTGTCAGACGGTCTAGTGGAGGCTATTGTGTATATGTCCCTTTTCGTCTTGTCAGACGGTCTAGTGGAGGCTATTGTGTATTTTTTTTTAGGTTTTGTTTTTGTCGAACAGTTTCTCTCGTGGCTAATTCTACCAATGTTCGACAGATACACACAGCCACAGAATGGATAAGTCAGGCTCGCTGATCCACCGGGGTTTTGTATCCTTTTCATGAGTCTTTTCTCCTCTAAGTTTTGCCTTAGCACAGTCTTAAATGATGGTATACTATTCCTTATACATGCTCTCCATGATGTGTGATCACTTGCCAGATGTTGCCAGTCATATTCACATATGGAGAAGTCATTCAGAGATGATTTACAGATGTATATTTATATCGTAGTTTAGGTCTGCCGATTTGTCTGTTTCCGTGTGTTAGTTCACCATATAGTATTTGCTTGGGGATGTGCTTTTCTTCAATTCGCTGGACATGTCCCAGCCATCTTAGTCTTCGACATCTGAGCATCGACATGATTGTTGGGGTCTTAGCACGTCTAATCTTTGTCATTAAAAAAAACTATCTTTACGACGCATAGTACCATTGCTCGTGTATGTCTGGGGGCAACGATAGAACCAGAGGGATAAAGGCCGCTTGGTCAAAGCAGTCGCCACGACGTGAAGCGACGTTATGTATGCGCAGATGCGATGGTGCCATGTTGCCTTTTAAATTCCGGCTTTCAGCCAAACACATCCGGGTTGTCTGCCCTCTGAATTCCTACTCACGTGACCAGACTTGACTGGTTACTCTATTTCTAGGGGCACAACGAAGAGGTGGAGCAGGACCTGGATAATTTGTTTCATCGATTAATACGGGCGAAGTCAATTATGAGTCGCTATTTGCTTTCAGTTCTGTTTCTACCGGGCATTTTGCATCCAATACTTCTCATACGTGAATTACGTTAAATACAAATATAAAAATTGTCAACTCAAATGTTAAGTCAGTTCTATTTATATGGCTGTGAAACATGGAGAACAACAAAAGTGACAATCATGAAGATACAGACTTTCATTAATGGGTGCTTACGCAGAATAAAAGGATAGAAATGGCAGGACAAAATCACTAACATTGAATTATGAAAATGTACCAATCAAATACCAGTGTATAAAGAGATACAGCGAAGACGATGGCGCTGGATAGGACACACACTGCGGAAGCCAACTGAGATTATTACACAACAGGCCCTTTTTGGAATCCCCAGGGGAAAAGACAAAGAGGAAGACCAAAGAATTCTCGGAGAAGACAGATAGAAGCAGAGATGAAGATGATGGGGAAGACATGGAATGATCTTAAAAGAATGGCAAGAAACAAAACGACTTGGAAAGTGTTTGTTGAAGACCTATGCTCCACAGGAGCTGAAAGTATTTGTTGAAGACATACGCTCCACAGGAAGCTGAAAGTATTTGTTGAAGACCTACGCTCCACAGGGAGCTGAAAGTATTTGTTGAAGACCTACGCTCCACAGGGAGCTGAAAGTATTTGTTGAAGACCTACGCTCCACAGGGAGCTGAAAGTATTTGTTGAAGACCTACGCTCCACAGGGAGCTGAAAGGTAGAAGAAGAAGAAGAGGATTTCTCATAGGCGGCACGTAATAGGCATCTCCTAAGAGCTTTGTAGCAGGAGGTAATGTTTTTATCAGAGAGGGTACCCCCTGTGAGCATATGTTTCAGATCAATAATATCTTGATGCTCTATTGAGGGGCGGGGACGGGGCGGGCGGGCGGCCAGAGTCGTGACTCCCAGGCGTCATCTTCATTTTGCGTTTTGAGCTCGTGAAACATTCATTCTGGTGAACTAACACATTTCTCTGTTATTCCCCTTTGGTGTTCTTTGCCTGCAGTGTTCGTCCAATGATGTTGCTGAAAGGTGTGGTGAAGATGTGTGGTGGAGATGTGTGGTGGAGGTGTGTGGTTGAAGTGTGTAGTGGCGTGTGCGGTGGAGATATGTGGTGGAGGTATGTAGTGTGTGTGGTGGTGGTGTGTAGTGGAGGTGTATGGTTGAAGTGTGTGTGTGGTGGAAGTGTGTGGTGGAGGTATGTAATGTGTGTGTGGTGGAGGTGTGTAGTGGAGATGTGTGGTAGATGTGTGTGGTGGAGATGTGTGGTGGAGGTGTATAGTGTGTGTGATGGATATGTGTGATGGATGTGTGTGGTGGAGGTGTATAGAGTGTGTGGTGGAGGTGTGTGGTGGAGATGTGTGGTGGAGATGTGTGGTGGAGGTGTGTAGTGTGTGTGGTGGAGGTGTGTTGTGGATGTGTGTAGTGTGTGTGGTGGATGTGTGTGGTGGAAGTGTGTAGTGTGTGTGTGTGATAGAGGTGTGTGGTAGAAGTGTGTGTTGCAGACATGTGGTGGAAATGTGTAGTGAAGGTGTGTAAGTAAGGATGTGGAGATAATGATTTAAAGTGGGGTGTGGTAAAGACATGTAGGCGAGGCATGTAGTGGCTTAGTGTATTTATTGTAGTAGTGGAGTAATGTGATGGGAGAGTGTGATGGATTATTGTGGTAGGGTAGTGAAGAGAAGGAGTGTGAGAGTGGAGTTGAATGTGACGAGTGGTGGAAGAGTGTGATAAAGCAGTGTAGAGGTGAAGTATAAAAGAAAAAGTGAAGTGGAGTGGTCGAGTGCACTGGAAGAGTGTGAAGTCTGAGTGTGAAGTCTGAGTACGAAGTCTGAGTACGAAGTCTGAGTACGAAGTCTGAGTGTGAAGTCTAAGTGTGAAGTCTGAGTGTGAAAACTGAGCATGAAGTCTGAGCATGAAGTCTGAGTGTGAAGTCTGAGTGTGAGTGAGAATTGAAAGTGATGGATGAATTCATGTTCTTCTTCTTCTTTTTTTTTCCTCCATTGCCGTTGGCGTCGAGGGGAGATACAATCTACGATTCTTTGCTCTTCTTTTGGCCTCTTCTGGTGTTATCCCTCCTAGTGACTCTAGTATTCCCTTTGTCCATCTCTTTCTCGGTCTTCCTCTGAATCTGGCGTTTTCGTAGCATTTGTTTATGTCCAAGAGTGCGAAAGAGAAATATAGTACAGGAGAGCACCTATTTGGCAGACAGAGTTAGAAGTGTTTACTTACCGTGACAGACCACGTTAGTAAGCAGTTTCTTGAAGAATGGTTTTCTGGGAATGTCCTCTCCTGCTACGCCGCTGAGCCCATCAACATCATGTGGTTGCTCGTCTGAAAACATAAGCGTACTTCAGTACAACCACGTCGTGATATGTCTCTCCCATACAGATCGTGTCACGTTGTTTCCTACCCATTCACGCGACATTCTGATCATGTTCTCAACACATAAACTACTATACATCTTGTCCTTTCTCACACATTTGTCACGGCATGTCTACTTCTCATAATTATATTTTGTCACGTCGTGTTCTGTTCTCAGAAACATATGTCATGTCTACATCTCATAATTATATTTTGTCACGTCGTGTCATGTTCTTGGAAACTGATGACACGACATGTCAAGTTCTCATAATTAGATCTTTTCACGTTGTGTTCTGCTATCAAAAACCGATATCCCGGCACAACTTCTTCTAACATTTAGATTTTGTCACCTCGTTTCCTGTTCTCATAAACTGATGTCACGTCGTTTCCTATTCTCATAAACTGATGTCACGTCGTTTCCTGTTCCCATAAACTGATGTCACTTCGTTTCCTATTCTCGTGAACTGATGTCACGTCATTTCCTGTTCTCATAAACTGATGTCACGTCGTTTCCTGTTCTCATAAACTGGTGTCACGTCGTTTCCTGTTCTCATAAACTGATGTCACGTCGTTTCCTGTTCTCATAAACTGATGTCACGTCGTTTCCTATTCTCGTGAACTGATGTCACGTCGTTTCCTATTCTCGTGAACTGATGTCACGTCATTTCCTGTTCCCATAAACTGATGTCACGTCGTTTCCTATTCTCGTGAACTGATGTCACGTCATTTCCTGTTCTCATAAACTGATGTCACGTTGGATCTACGTCATCTAGTGATACAACGCTTTCCTCCAGACAAGAAGGCACCGAAGGAAATCAGACTGAGAATATTGCAAAAATTGAATGTGTGGTTTCTTCATGTGGAGACCTTCTCCTGGTCTCAAGATAATGAGATCCGATGTCTAGCCCTCTCGAATATCAGCAAAAAAAAAATCAGGAGGCCACATGTGCATTTTACTAACATTAAAGAACTCTTCACAATTCGAAATTGAAAAAAAAGTGAACCAAAAATGGCCGCTGCCTGATAAAACTATGCAGGAATTTAAAAAACTACCATAAGCGTTAACAATCTCGACGATAAAAAAAAAATGACAGTACCTCGAAAGTAGTCCAAGAATATCTGCCTGTATGGCGAGAGACAAGCCGCGATTGCTCAGTGGTTAGTGAACTGGACTACAAACGACACGAGATAGGGCTCGATTCCAACCGACGGCTTCCGGGTTCACCCAGCCTTTAATGGGTATCGGATTTTTTCTGGGAAAGTAAAGCGGCACGGGCGTAATACCGACCACATTACCGCAAAAATCATGTGCTGAAGGTCTGTACAATTTATGGTAACTAAAACCATATTCCCTATACGTCACTTGGCGTGACGGGGATACTTTTTTTTTTTACTTATGACGAGAGACACATAAGCACACGATTACCAATGTGAAAAATAGGATAAAATAATTTGTATTCATGCAGGGGGGAACTGATTGGTCTCGAATCAAGACGCCGGCTTCGGGACAGAGAGGTTGTGGGTTCAAATCCCGGCTGTACCAGCTGGGATTATTATTTATAATTTCTCTCTGCGTCAACCACCCCTTGTATCAGCAGCGAGGCCCGGCTTGAAACGTCAATTAGTTATTGACGGAAAAAATATGAGTACCTCCGAAGTCGGAGTTATCTGCCTGTGCGGCGAGGGACCCCTGTGCACACTTGCTGCCAGGGAAAAAATGGATTAACACGCAAAATTCAGTTCCTAGTCTCTAGGGACGTCGTCAGAGGTGAACAAAGCTAGCGAATGAAAAAAAATAATTCACGCATAATTCAGTCTCTCGGGACGTCGATTGAGATATAAAGCTTTCAAACGTCAACAAACAAAGATGGCATGTTCCCTTCTCTGACACACAGATCTATAGTTCATTCACAAATTCGTGCCCACAGAGTTGATCAATTATCTCTGAGACTGTTTGATGAATTTCTGTAATTCTTTTTCAAGAAATTATTATTTTTTCAACGACCTTCAGATTTTGCAACATTTAAGTACAAAAGTAGTCTGAATTTTGCACAAATCGGTTTTTTGTTATAAAGTAAAAAAGTAAAGAGTATAGGGAATATGGTGTTAGTGACCATCAATTTTACAGACCTTCAGCGCATGATTCTTGGGGTAATATGGTCTGTATTACGCCCGTGCCGCTTTACTTTACCAGAAAAAAATCCGGTACCCATTTAAGACTGGGTGAACCCGGAAGCCGTTGGTTGGGATCGAACCCTACCTCTTGTCATTTGTAGTCAAGTTCACTAACCACTGCGCTATTGCGGCTCCCTTTTTTGTTATATAATTTTAGGAAAATATAAAACCGCGTGCTCTAAACATTAGATTTTACTGTAAATTATGTTAATTTTCTAACAATGCAAGCCAAAGGCGTATCCGTATTACATTAAATAGTAATGTAACCGACCCCTTTTAAATTCCTTGCAAAAGTGCATGTACAATAACACACTTACCTTTTGCATAGTGATGAATTTATACTTTAAACTCTTCATGGTTTTAAAATTCAAGTAGTCACTCCACAACAGCTTACAAATTATCACACATACAGGAATATTCATTAATAGTAAATATTTTATCTAAATACGCCTCTGGACCAATTTAACAAGAAAGCGGAAATAAAATTACAAAAAAAAAAAAAAAAAAAAAAAAAAAAAAAAAAAACCTCGGAGTGGCACTTGTCTTACAAGTTAGGACTGCGAAACGGTGCTAAGATTGTGTGGTGTGCACGTGAAATTTGCCTTTTTAATTGGTGAATTGATTACAACAAGTGCGGGTATTGTAAAATCCTAAAATTTAAGACAAACAAGAAAATCATATTTTTTATATACTTCAAATAAGCAAAAAATCTTTCCTAAATGCATGACAGTAGGGCAAAAATAAGATTTCACGAAAAAAAATTACAGAAATTCATCAAACAGTTTCCGAGATAATTAATAAACTCTATGGGCACGAATTTGTGAACGAAATATAGCTAGCTCTACTGACCTGCAGAGGATTTGTCAAAGCTCTTTTGCTCGTCTTTAGTAGCTTCTTTCCTCTGTGATTCAAAAGCAAAATCTTCTCCTGGAGATGTTGTTGGCGACAGCCTGGGAGATGATGGTGCTGATGCTGTGGGAGTGTAGTTTTCTTCTGCCTGTTCTGAGATGATCTCTGGCATCTTCTCTGGGTCTGACACACCTGTGGATGACAACTTTGATGTCACAAAATTCTGTAATTTTGGTGACGGGGGGGGGGGGGGGAGGGGAGGGGGTGGGGGACGAAAAAAGCACTAGTCACTGTGGCGACGACAGGTCACAAACATCTGTTGTAATGTAAATTATTTATCTATTGGGTACTCAGAAATTTAGAGCATTCTATTGAATTATCAAGTACTCTAATGAGATGTCAAGTATTCTAATGAGTTATGAAGTATTCTAATGAGTTATCATGCTCTCCAATGAGTTATCAAGTTTTCTAATTAGTTATCAAGTATTCTAATGTGTAATCTAGTGTCCTTAAAGCTCATCGCTTTTAAAGACAAATACCTAAGAAAAATAGTCTGTATACAATGAAATGAGTTCAAGACTAATATTGAAAAAAAAAAGAGTAGATGGCCATGCAACCAAAGATCTCATCTACAACCAAGGAGAAAAGATGGACATATGTCTGACATGTGCTGTGAAGAGATAAGAAGAGAATTTCAAAGTAAGCTCTTCTGTGAAAAAAACATCATGATACACAAAAAAAAAAAAAAAGAAGACCTACAGAGATACTGAAACACTTATGAGAGAAGCAAAGTTGGCAGGCATAGGCTCATTAGATTTAGATAACATCGAACATCTCGCCTAGTGCAGAGGTTGGTGGCGAAAAACACTAAAATGTAAACGAGGTCAAAGGGCGCGGAAATGATCAAGAATTTAGTGTTCTACTGAGCTATCTAATGTTCTACTGATCTCTATAGTGTTCTACTGAGCTATCTAATGTTCTACTGATCTATATTGTGTTCTACTGAGCTATCCAGTGTTCTACTGATCTCTGTAGTGTTCTATTGAGCTATCTAATGTTCTTTTCTGATCTCTATAGTGCTCTACTGAGCTATCTAATGTTCTACTGATCTCTATAGTGTTCTGCTGAGCTATCTAATGTTCTACTGATCTCTATAGTGCTCTACTGAGCTATCTAATGCTCTACTGATCTCTATAGTGTTCTACTGAGCTATCTAATGTTCTACTGATCTCTATAGTGTTCTACTGAGCTATCCAATGTTCTACTGATCTCTATAGTGTTCTACTGAGCTATCTATTGTTCTACTGATCTCTATAGTGTTCTACTGAGCTATCTAATGTTCCACTGATCTCTATAGTGTTCTACTGAGCTATCTAATGTTCCACTGATCTCTATAGTGTTCTACTGAGCTATCTAATGTTCTATTGATCTCTATAGTGTTCTACTGAGCTATCCAATGTTCTACTAATCTCTGTAGTGTTCTATTGAGCTATCTAATTTTCTACTGATCTCTATAGTGCTCTAATGAGCTATCTAATATTCTACTGATCTGTATAGTGTTCTACTGAGCTATCTAGTATTCTACTGAGCTATCTATTGTTCTATTGAGCTATCTAGTGTTCTTCTGAGATATCTAGTATTCTACTGAGCTATCTAGTGTTCTTCTGAAATATCTACTGTTCTACTAAGCTATCTAGTGTTCTACTGAGCTATCTAGTGTTCTACTGAGCTATCTAGTGTTCTACTGAGCTATCTTGTGTTCTACTGAGCTATCTTGTGTTCTACTGAGCTATCTAGTGTTCTTCTGAGATATCTACTGAGCTATTTAGTGTTCTACTGAGCTATCTACTGTTCTACTTAGCTATCTAGTGTTATACTGAGCTATCTAGTATTCTACTGAGCTATCTAGTGTTATACTGAGCTATCTAGTATTCTAATGAGCTATCTAGTGTTCTTCTGAGATATCTACTGTTCTACTGAGCTATCTAGCGTTCTACTGAGCTATCTAGTGATCTAGTGAGCTATCAGGTGTTCTGCTGAGCTATCTAATGTTTTAACGAATTATCTAGTGCAGATCTTCATATATGAGAAAAAAACCAGTACTCTGTCAGATCTAATACTGTGATAAGATATCAAATTACCTGGCAATAGTCGGCGCTCTGGACAAAAATAGTACTATGGCGACATCTAACAAGAGTCAGTTCTCGACATGTTTATTATTCAAATGAGAGATGTTGCATTTTGATGCCATATGTCATTCTGTGATGATATTCACACAAAAACGTATATTATGACCCACTGACCTAATCTGACCAGAGCTTCAAGGATGTCCTTGACCCAGATCTGCCTGGCTGTCGCTGACCTTGCCTGGAGTGTGACCTTCTCTACGTTTGAGTCCCCGATGTACCAGAGCTCAAATTCCGGTCATCTTCACCAGGACATTCTCGAACTCTGACAGTGGAGAGCTACGAACAAATGCCAAGGTCAATTTATGTAATTTCGTTAAGTCAATGTCTATATGAAAGTTTATGTCTACGTCTGGAGTCTATGTCTATATGAAAGTTTATGTCTACGTCTGGAGTCTATGTCTATATGAAAGTTTATGTCTACGTCTGGAGTCTATGTCTATATGAAAGTTTATGTCTACGTCTGGAGTCTATGTCTATATGAAAGTTTATGTCTACGTCTGGAGTCTATGTCTATATGAAAGTTTATGTCTACGTCTGGAGTCAATGTCTATATGAAAGTTTATGTCTACGTCTGGAGTCTATGTCTATATGAAAGTTTATGTCTACGTCTGGAGTCTATGTCTATATGAAAGTTTATGTCTACGTCTGGAGTCAATGTCTATATGAAAGTTTATATCTACGTCTGGAGTCAATGGCTATATGAAAGTTTATGTCTACGTCTGGAGTCTATGTCTATATGAAAGTTTATATCTACGTCTGGAGTCAATGTCTATATAAAAGTTTATGTCTACGTCTGGAGTCAATGTCTATATGAAAGTTTATGTCTACGTCTGGAGTCAATGTCTATATGAAAGTTTATGTCTACGTCTGGAGTCAATGTCTATATGAAAGTTTATGTCTACGTCTGGAGTCAATGTCTATATAAAAGTTTATGTCTACGTCTGGAGTCAATGTCTATATGAAAGTTTATGTCTACGTCTGGAGTCAATGTCTATATGAAAGTTTATGTCTACGTCTGGAGTCTGTCTATATGAAAGTTTATGTCTACGTCTGGAGTCTATGTCTATATGAAAGTTTATGTCTACGTCTGGAGTCAATCTCTATATGAAAGTTTATGTCTACGTCTGGAGTCTATGTCTATATGAAAGTTTATATCTACGTCTGGAGTTTGTGTTCATGAGATAAACGTGTGTCCATGTTATTGTTATGGAAGGCACCGGTATCACTGCAAACGAATTAAAATCCATAATTGCTCAACTGCCCGTGCCAGCGTAATTATCTGAATTAATATCTAATCTCCCAAACAAAGAAAGGTAACTGTTGTCCCCATCGTAGCAGTCTCAGCACACGCCAAAAGACATAGGCATGAGGCGAAACTGCGCAGAAAGTGAACACAGCCATCTGTTCCCCGTCATACAATATCATCATTCATCGTAAGCAATCGGAATATTGAAACACGATCAAAACGGATGAAACGCACAGCTCACGGTGTGCACAGAGCACTTAACTCAGTAGCTCCTGCAACAAGCCGGACTTGGAATATGAGAAAACTGCAACAAGGAACACTTTTCAGACACAGCCTGTAATGGTTCCTGTCGCATATCCGTCATACTGACCATGTCAATGCTTATGTTTCACGTAAGAATACTGATCTACATATGGAGCGAGTATGTATCTGAAGAACTCTCTATGTTTGGAGTAAATTTTCAAAT